>AP025053.1:29101411-29132218 GCA_036186865.1 Eustoma russellianum | reverse complement strand
AAAAAAAAAAAAAAAAACAAGAAGAGGTGTCAACGGGCCCAGGAGCATAAGTGGTAGATCTGAGTATTAAGATACACATTATAAGACAATTAGTTTGTATATTTAGTTTGTATATATCCACTATTTGTGTGTAGATAATCTTGTAAGCTAGGATGTGATTTACTCTTATCTCCTATCTCCTTATTGTAGGCATAGTTGGTTGATGGGGCCTATACATACGTACATTCTGTAAACACTTTTTCCCATGAATTAAATTATACGATTCTTCATGGTATCAGAGCAAACTTGATCCATTCATCAAATTGTTCATCGTTTCTTCGCTGATTCCTGCGATATCCGGTTTTTCTTTTTCGGCGGCTTCAACAAAATTCAGCGCCGTTCGTTTCTTTTTGCAAACCCAAGTAACATTCTTTTGTCAGTTTGCATTTTCTTGGTTATTATACCAAAACGATCGATCGCAATATTGCGATTTCAGTTCGCTGCGGTTTGTTTCGATTTGGGTAGTCTCCAAATCGCTGCTGTCCCTGTCTTGATATTGCGGTTCCAGTTCCTTGTTTTCCATATTGCGATTGCAATTTCAAAAAAAAAACAAAAAAAAAACATTTGGTTTTACTCTTTTTAGTCGATTTTGTCTTCGTAGCTGCATATTGCGTCTCATTGTAGCTGCATATTGCGTCTCATTATGGCAGACACAGTGATAGTCACCACTGATCCTAAATCTGCGTATTATTTGCACTCTTCTGATTCGTCTTCTCATTGGCTTTTGGATAGTGGAGCCAATGCTCATATTGTCAATGATTTGTCTCTTTTTAGTTCGGTTATTACTGACAAAGTAACAGCCACTGTACAAATTCCGGATGGTACACATGTCGCCGTTCGTGCTGTTGGTATTGTCAAATTGTCTGATTCTTTGGTTCTCCGAGACGTGTTGGGTGTTCCGGAGTTTGCTTTTAATTTGGTTTCGGTCAGTCGCTTGGTGAAGGATTTACATTGTACGCTGACTTTTGGTCCGGATTTTTGTGTTGTGCAGGAGATGCCCTCGAGGAAGCTGATTGGAGTGGGTAGACAGCACGATGGTCTCTACAGCTTAGTGGCGCCTCCTGCTGCTGTTGTCCATGCTGCGATAAAATCTGATGAGTCTCTTTGGCATCGCCGCATGGGTCATCTTCCTTTATCTCAGTTTCGTTTTATTCCGTCTATTGTCATTTCCAATAAAGATGTATTTTGTGACGCTTGTAATCGGGCTAAACAAACTCGTTTGCCATTTCCAGTTAGTACTAGTGTTACTAAGCATGCTTTTGATCTTATCCACTGTGACATTTGGGGGCCGTATAAAACACCCAGCTTTTCTGGTGCACGTTATTTTCTTACCATTGTTGATGACTACAGTCGTAGCACTTGGGTATATTTGATGAAAGCTAAATCTGAAACTAGTCGTTTCTTGTTGCATTTTTTGCGTTGGGTTTCTACTCAGTTTGGACGGTCTGTTAAATGTGTTCGTAGTGACAATGGGTTAGAATTTGTTAGTGCACAACTTCGGGATTATTATACTGAACATGGAATTGATGCCCAAACATCTTGTATCCACACTCCACAACAGAATGGTGTCGTTGAACGTAAACATAGACATCTTTTAGAGGTTGCTCGTGCTCTTCGTTTTCATGCTCATCTGCCTATTGCTTTTTGGGGGGAATATATTCTTACTGCTGTATACCTTGTTAATCGCATGCCTACTGCTAGTCTCAAAACTAAAACACCTTATGAACTTTTGATGGGTCGTTTACCTACATATACACATCTTCGTGTCTTTGGTTGTTTATGTTATGGATATACCTATCATGGCATGCATGACAAATTTGCTCCACGTTCTGCACCGGGTATTTTTCTTGGTTATCCCCATTCCCAAAAGGGTTACAAGATCTATGATTTGTCTAGTCATCGTATTTATGTGAGTCGGGATGTCACCTTCTATGAACATATTTTTCCCTTTTCTGTCTCTTCTCGGCCTGTTGATACCTCTCTTCCAGCTTTTCCCGCGCCTGAGTCTTTTTGCTGGGACATGTCTGCGCCTGATGTTCCTCCTACGGCCGCAGCTCCAGCTGAGCCCATTGCCCCTTCTGTTTCTGATGTTCGGCCAGGCAGTGCTGAGTTATTTACTCCAGACCAGCCTGCTGCTCGGCCACTTGCTGAGGACCAGTCGGCCAGTGCTGGTTCCTTCGAACCTGACCAGCCTGGTTCGTCCAATCCGGTTCGGCCAGCAGCTCTTGAGCCACTGGTGGCCTCTGCTGCACCCCCCGTTTTACCTCCTTCGCGCAGTCTGCGCACTCGTCAGTTGTCACATCGTCTTGCCGATTTTGATATCGCACTGCCTCCATCGCTTGTGCCCCCTGCTGTCGCATCCACTCATACAGCGAACTCTACGGTATTTCCTTTATCCAGCTATCTTTCATATGCGCGTTTATCTTCCTCTTATTATGGTTTTGTGGCGGCCATCACTGCTGGGGATGAGCCTGTTTCTTTTAAGCAGGCAGTGAAACATGCTCATTGGCGCGATGCTATGCAACATGAGATTGCGGCTCTTGAGGCTAATCGTACTTGGGATATCGTGTCTTTGCCTCCTGGCAAACGTACTATTGATTCTAAGTGGGTTTACAAGGTCAAATATAATCCTGATGGCACCATTGAACGCTATAAAGCTCGCCTAGTGGCGCGCGGCTATACTCAGGTTGAGGGTATAGATTTTCATGAAACCTTTGCGCCTGTTGCTAAACTTGTTACTGTTCGGTGTTTGTTGGCAGTTGCGATGGTTCGTCGTTGGCATGTTCATCAATTAGATGTTAATAATGCATTTTTACATGGTGATCTCACTGAGGATGTTTACATGCGTATTCCTCCTGGTTTTGCGCGTCAGGGGGAGAATCGGGTGTTTAAGTTGCGCAAGTCTTTATATGGTTTACGACAAGCTTCTCGTAATTGGTATGCTAAATTTACTGCTTCGCTTGTTGCGCTCGGCTATGTTCAGTCTAATGCTGATTCCTCGTTGTTTCTCTTGTCTGAATCATCTTCGGTTGTTGTTGTCTTGATTTATGTTGATGACGTCATTGTGGCTGGTAATGATCTCAATCGCATTTCTGCTCTAAAGGCTTATCTTGATCACAAGTTTAAGATCAAGAATCTTGGTCCCCTTAAGTATTTTCTTGGTATTGAAGTTGCACGTTCGCCCGACGGCATGGTTTTGAATCAGCGTAAGTATGTTCTTGATATTATCAATGAATGTGGTCTCCTGGGCAGTCGTCCTACTAGTACGCCTATGGATCAGAAGGGCGTGTTTTCAGAGTTGGATCCCCTCTTAGATGATCCTGCCTTTTATCGTCGCATTGTTGGTCGTTTACTTTATCTTACTGTTACGCGGCCTGGTATCTCCTTTGCTGTTAATACTTTGAGTCAATTTATGCATGCTCCGCGTAAGTGTCATTTGGATGTTGTGTTTTATTTGTTGCGCTACCTTAAGCGTGCTCCGGGCCAGGGTCTCTTCTTTCCCGCTCAATCCTCTTTAAGTCTTCAGGCCTACTGTGACGCTGATTGGGCAGGGTGTACACTTACGCGTCGCTCGACTACTGGCTATATGGTTTATCTTGGTTCAGCTTTAATTTCTTGGAGTTCTAAGAAACAGCCCGTTGTTTCTCGTTCTTCGGCTGAAGCAGAATATCGTGCTATGGCCTATGCTGCTAGTGAGATTGTTTGGTTGCGTCAACTTTTGCATGATCTTGGTGTTTCGGTTACTACCCCAGTTCCTCTTCATTGTGATAATCAGGCGGCTTTGCATATTGTTGCTAATCCTGTTTTTCATGAGCGCACCAAACACATTGAAATTGACTGTCACTTTGTTCGTCAACATTATCTTAATCGGCTAATTCATCCTTGCAAGGTTTCGAGTACTTTACAGTTAGCTGATGGATTCACCAAACCACTTGGTCCTGACAAATTTCGGCATTTTTTGAGCAAGTTGGGCATTCTTGATATTCATGCGCCAACTTGAGGGGGAGTATTAAGATACACATTATAAGACAATTAGTTTGTATATTTAGTTTGTATATATCCACTATTTGTGTGTAGATAATCTTGTAAGCTAGGATGTGATTTACTCTTATCTCCTATCTCCTTATTGTAGGCATAGTTGGTTGATGGGGCCTATACATACGTACATTCTGTAAACACTTTTTCCCATGAATTAAATTATACGATTCTTCACTGAGTTTCAAGAATAGGAGAGTTTAGTTCAAACTTCAAACCTTGCCGAATGCAAATGAAAAGTTATATTTTCTATGTATCTTGTCATCTTATAGTGATTTAATGTAAATTTTTTTAATGTATTATAGTATGATTTATCCGTTTTATTACATATACTATGCTAGTATATAGTAAATTACATGCATAATAAATGTTAAACAAGATAAGGCCAACTATATTTTTCAAGGCCGTCTTGTACTCGTCCTTCAACGGGGAACAAACTTATTTGCTGCAGTAAATTATATGTTTAAAAGACCAAAGAAGTAATACAAAAAATGCTAGAGAAAATGTAGTCACCCGACAACCTCTGTGTGTTTATAACAAATGGTGGTATAGTTGCGTATATACAATCATTCTATACCCGCCATAAGCGAGAGGCTATAAGGCGCGAAAAAGAAAAAAAAGAAGAGCAAGATGATCAGGGGAGGCGAGGAAACTTGGAGAAATCTGGTCGCCTTTGTTGCAGATATGCATCCTTTCCTTCATTACCTTCTTCAGTACCATAGAATATCAATGTTGCATTCCCTCCCAGTTCCTGTTACGACCAAAATCAATGCATGCATTTCATTCATCAAATGGGGTAACTTCAAATCTAGACAAGATCTAATAATCATACAAGTCCCTGGAATATGATACATTGGACATTCTTTGAATACAATTCCAATGTAGAATATTTTCTAGTTGTATGTGCAACCGTGTATATTTGTTCATGGGGCTCAAGGATTGAGTGTGTGTAAGTGATTTACTACCTGAAGTCCAGCATGTCCGTCGTCTACTGCATTGAGAGATGCTTTTAGGACACGAATCGCTGTTGGACTGTTTCTTAGAATCTCTCGGCACCATTTGATTGTTTCTTGTTCTAGCTTCTCCAGCTGGATGGTTAAAAAGATGCAGATCAAGAAGTTTGGATTGTCAAATGTACTAAGTTTGAAGTTAAACTAGGTAATATGTGTTCAGCCAATATAAACTAGCAATAGAATAAGAATAAAGACTGAAATCAAACATGGTGGTGAATTTGGTCGCCCTTCTCTTGATCTTGAGATTTTTTTTTTTTATTTTTTTTTTTTGCTTTATGATGGATTTCTGTTGAGAATATTGTCCCACATTGGTCAAGTTGAGAAAAATATATTGGTTATATGAGGATGAGGTACCACCACCTTTTGCCTTAAAGTTTTTGAGTAGATATGGGCATCACATCATGTAAGCTCATCAACATGCTATCATAGGAAAGTTAAAATATGGACTCACATCTTGCATGTTCTATGGTTGGCCATTTATTGTCTCTCCTTAACTAAGTCTAGATGTTCATGTCTGGCTTGTGTTTGTGATTGAGGGCAGGTTCTAAGGCGCGTGTGTATGCCAAGCCACGTTACCACGTGAGGGCGGGTATTGAGAATATTGTCCCACATTCGCCTGGCTTATGGTTTGTGATTGAGGGTATGTTCTAAGGCGCATGTGTATATCAAGCCACGTTGCAACATAAGGGCGGGTATTGAGAATATTGTCTCATATTGGTCAGGTTGAGAATAATATATTGGTTATATAAGGATGAGATGCTATCACCCATTATTTTAAGGTATTGAGTAGATATGAGACTTATCTCATATAAGCCCAAGTTTCAATAATTTCAGCGAAGAATGATGAAAGAAAGCCACATGTTAACTTACTGGAACAACAGTGTTGACAAGTCCCATTTTTTCTGCCTCTGAAGCTGTATAGAACCTTGTGAGAAACCACATTTCACGTGCCTTTTTTGGGCCAACCTACCCCCAAAACAGGAAAAAGAAATAAATAAATCAGTTACATTCGAATAGTCCATTTATGAATAAAAACGGACACTTTCATTTGGCTCTCTTAATTCCACAACTTAAGGAAACAAGCGCTTTAATGCAAAGACAGTACATTATGTGCCATCTTTTTTCGGGTTCCTCAATCCCATACTACAAAAATTCTGAACTCACCAGACGTGACATTATGGAGCTTCCATAGCCAGCATCAAAGCTTCCAACCTACATATACACATACATCAAATAATTGCTCTAGCGTCCAATACATCAACACAAGAAGTTATGACAGACTGGTTTGTGTAACATCGGAACTAAAGGGGGAACCCGTGCACTAGGCTCTCGCGTTTACGCATGGTCCAGGGAGGGGTCAGATCGCTTCGCGATCTGATGTACGCAGCCCTATCTACACTTTGTGCAAGAGTGTAACGTCGGAACTAGACTTCTTAAAGCATGATGCCTTGTTTTTGAGAGCTAAGAGTTTAAGAGCCACAGCCATTCTCCAAAGTAAACAAACAAATTAATTAAATAAAACTGCTTTTTTTTTTGGGGGGATTCTGTGCCCTTTTGTACTTCAAAATTTTAACTAAATTGATTCTCTAGGAAAGAAATAAGGAGCAAGAGAAACAGAGGAAAATGGGCAGAAGTACCTTTGGACCAGTCTGCCCAAAAATAGCATTGTCTGCAGCAATCGTTAGATCACAGACCATATGCAAAATATGCCCTCCCCCTATGGCATAACCTGCAACCTTGTTTCAGAACTAGATCAAACAGTATGCAATATGATATAAGGGCACCATTTCAGTTTAGAAAAAAGAGACTTCGATACAAACTAGAAAGACAGGGTCTGAAAGTAAAAGTTACCATCGCAATCACTGGTTTTGGCAGTCGACGAATTTGCACCTGTGGGACGTAAAGGAATCTTCAATTCACAGTTATAAGTGAATCAAAAGTTTCACGAGTGATTTTGCTGTTGGCTCATGAAGAAAGATTTCAAAGAGAGAAAAAAACGAAGTGAGAAATTTAAGATGCATAACAAATGAGATGAGTTCAGCACTTGCCTGCAAATCTAAAACATTAAGGCGACCAAAACTTTCATAATCAGCATAGCCATCTTTACTTCTCAGTGCTTGATCACCACCACTACAGAACGCCTTAGTACCCTGTGCCAAAAGTAGAAGACGCATTTAAGTGCTAGTGATCCCTTTCTTGCATATATCGTGATAATAGAACTCCTTATTTGGACTATGGCATGGGGCATTATGGTGTCAGCCGGAGAAGCCTAGTTGTACCTAAAGTAAACTGTCAATGGTGATATGTGTTCCTATCTTCTCATCACCCTTTCCAACAGATAATGCTGTAATCAAATAGATTTAGGAGAAAGAAAGGTCTCCTTCCTGCTCTAAAAAAGGCCACATGCCGTGTATTTCAACATGTAACCTGATGGTATTCACATTATCACTGTGTTGCATATTTATCACATTGAAGGCAACACAACACTGCCAATTTGATATATCCAAATGAATCCCATATTTGTTCATGTTGCAACATTCTAACTGAGATTGCACTACCTTCTTCAAGCCTAGATATTTGGAATCCCATATTTGTTCATTTTGATCTAACTGAACCTAGGAAAGTTGAAGAGTTCAATCAAAAGACTGTACCTTTCCTGTTAGTATTATTACTCCAACAGAAACGTCATCCCTGGCATCGTTGAATGCACGAATAAGTTCCTTCACCGTTTGTGGCCTGAATGCATTTCTTCTGTCTGGCCTGTTTATTGTTATCTGCAAAACACACCACAACATAACAATGTCAAATAATGTCATACTAAATGCAACATTATAACAAAGCAACTAATATTAGAAGATAGTCCACAACAAAATCAGAGTATTTTCATCAACTACATCAACAACAACATTATCCCATTCCTTTAGAGGCTCTCGCCTATAGCGGAGTATGGGGAGGTCGGATATACGCAACCATACACATTTGTTAGAAACACACAGAGGATGTTTCTCGATGATCCATAATGAAAATTGCGTCAATTTGTGTCGATCAGCTGCTACTACACAATATAAGAAGCGTATCCAATTCGGTGAATCATTTTACTTTATTCTATCATATTTCAAAGAAAAAAAAATGTGTCCTTAACTCCAATAGAAATGAGTAATCAATAGCCGTCATTAAATGTTTCTCTTATCTGCCAATATGAAACTAATGAACTTATCCGTCCATTATCAAATGCGTTAGCTAAATTTGATGATACATAACTATTTTATATACCATTTTAAGACTACATTGAGATTCCATAACTACAAAGGTCTTGATATTTGAAGGCTAATGTACATCACTACGCTAAGTGTCAACTTTCCTAGTCATTTCTCTGTGCCTCAAAATAATTAACAACAACAACATTACCCCTATTGTCTTAGAATTCCTCGTCTATGCCGGGGTAAAAGGTTCGGATGTACGCAACCATACTCATGTGTTAGAAACACGCAGAAGTTGTTTCCCTATGACCCATAATGATGCGTCAAGCTGTGTAGATTAAATGATACTTCACAAAGCGTTGTATCAATAATTTTGAAGCTAATGTGCGTATATACCTTAGCAATGCCTTCACCAACAGCTTTCTCGTATATGATATCAGTAAATTCTTTGCCAGAATCATCGCAAGCAAATCTCCAAACGGGTTCTTCCTTTGAAACCTCCCCGTGAATTTGATGGTACCTGTCGTTGATTGAGGAGCTGCATTTCAATGATTTAAGTACGGAGACATGATGATCAGAAGTAGAAAATGAAGGCAATAGATGATTGGCAACTGAGGCAACTCTTCTTCTCACTGTGTCAAGATCCATCAAAGCCTCTCCGTCACCAGCCATTTTGGCAGAATTTTCAAATGTGTTTCAAGGAAGAGAAATGATGAAGAAGATGGTTTTAAAGGGAGGTAGTTTTGTTGGTTGATTGCAAGCAGCTGCGGAAATATTACAACATCGTTATCTTACAAAATCATAAGAGGATGGGATTGTTGATAAGATAAGGTGACCTTTCTGGTCTTAGAATTATCCAGTTGATTCTGGAGGGACAGATTTGCTAACAAGATACAAGGTTCGAATCCCGTAGCATGTGCCTTATCTTTAGATTCCAACGCGGGTCTTGAAGATGACCTCCAAGTGTAGGTGTGTGTTCTGTGCATCTCCCTTAATGAACCGCTGAGTACCTGATTTACATCATACCAGCTGCCTCATAGGACCGAAGTGTGGGGGCCTTGGGATTGGGGATTCAACCTTTAGCTAACAAGAATTACTCCAGCTCAGTCCCATTATGATTTTTCACTTTCTAGTTTTCTCTTCGGTATGATGGTCGGGGGATAGGATCCCTTCACCAATTTTTCTTCATCTCACATGTCACCGCACGACATGTGGCAGTAAGGATGAGCCTTCATCCCACGTGTCACCGCACGACACGTGGCAGTAAGGATGGGTGGTGAGGCTAGATGAGCCACATGTAGCTTCACCACCCACCTTTGCTGCCACGTGTCGCGTGGTCATGAATAGGGTGAGGGGATTGAAGAACGGGAGATCTCATCCCGATGGTCGGAGATTATATGTTTTTGAATTATTTATATAATATAAGCTTTGTCTTTTTTATTATTCTTATTTTTTGTTCATAATATTAAATATGGTTGATTTAAACTTATGCTCCGTTTAGAACCATTACTCTAATCATGACTTTTCACTTTTGACTTTAATCATAGTTGCGCTTATAGTAATTCATATGACGCTATAAACATTTTCAGTATAGATAGTACAAAATGTTAATATGATATTTATTTTACAGTCTTAATCCCATTAGTGTGTGTTTATATATATATATATATATATATATATATATATATATATATATATCGGTTTTTCCAAATAGTTTGTGCAAAAATTACTTAGGAAATGATAAAACCTAATTTTTCATCTCTAATCGCAATATAATTTCTTTTTATGTAGCATCATTTGTATCTATTATTCTTTGAAATTTTAATTTAGTCTGTTGTTGTATCAAAAAACTGGTATGCATCGAGAGTTGAAGAGACAGGACATAACTAAATATGGAGAAAATTAAATTACGAGTAAACTAAAATATAAAAAAGCATGTAGTATTCTTTAAGGAAAAAATTTATTGTAGTTTTAACAAGAAAACTTATGTTTATTGTACTTTTGAAAACAAACCTGCATTTATCATACATGGTTTTGTCGAAACCGTGGTGTGACATACAACACAGTTTTGACAAAATTATGGTAATGTCAATTTGACTTTTGACACACCGTAATTTTGACAGAATAGTGATTCTGTCCCAATATTCTTTCACAAAATATTTATTGATACACTACAGTTTTGTCAAAACAATAGAAATATTTCACGACTGTATAAAAACCATTGAAACCTAACCAATTTCACACAAAACTTCATTCTACCCTATCAATTGAATTTCCAGTAAGTCAGGTAATAGTAGTGGCTTGAACGATGTCTTATATCCGGCAAAGGACAGTTCACTTGTATTGCATGTTTGGAAAGGAATTAATCGATTGTTTTAAATGTTTCAAGTGAAATTAAGATGAATGATTACACCAGACATGCGTAGATGACTTTCGGAAAAGATGAAAATAAAGATAATATTGAATTTGTGTGTAGATGATCGTGTTTGAGTCCCAACAGACATGAGGATTTGATTGGAACGCCATTATGATATACAATGACGAGTATTTGGGGAGAGCACTTACATGTCCTTTAGAAGCAATAACATTCACTGTATACGTTGTTCCAAAGAAAAGTTCGACACGAGTTCAGAACATGAAGGCCAATATATTGTATGAAATCAAACATGCATATTTCATATTGTCGAATACATAATAACGCATGTCCTTAAGCAACCATCCCCCAATTTTGTTCAATATCCTCATCAACAATAGTATAAGCAACCAAAAATATATGATCAGCCGTATCAGCCGCAATAACAATCAATAGTTTCTCACTATACTTGTCATACAAATGTGTAACATCAATTGATTCCATCGGACGACAATATTGAAACCCAATAATCGATGGTTTGAATGCCCATAAAAATGCACCAAACACATTCATATCAACAGTGTCCAATTCTAGATCGTAGCTCCACCGAACAATAGTTCCTTCATCTGATGCTTCAAGGGCAATCATATAACGAGACAACTTATGGAAAGATTTAAGTCAACCACCATACACTATTGTCATTGTTGCTTTTCCCCCCTAAATGCTTTATTGTAGTTGATCTCTATATTCAAACTCTCCTTTACAGTTTTTCAAACATCTTGTGTTTTGAAGTTTATATTCTGATTAATGTGTTCTCTAATCATTATTCTAACTATGTTTGAATCGACGCTTCTATCCGGTGTGGTGTTTGTATTCGTGCAGCTATGGCAGTCGTGGATATGCCAATCTTTCAATAATTATACGCTTCTTTTAAACTTGCTTGAAGACGCCATTGACAATTCTATTTTCGCTAAATACAGGACGATTCTATTTCTTATTTTAGGAATCCTATAAATGTCCAGTTTGTAGACTTGTAGTCACATTCAACGTTTTATGATCCTACCTTTAAGTTCATGAACTATCATAAGTTATCACAAGTCGTGATCTACGACAACCAACTTTTCCTCCATACCCAAACAATCCATATTCGAGACATTTCTTTTCTTGATGAAGCTATCAAAATTAGAAGGAAAAAAAATATATTTTTTTTTATAATTTAGTGGAAAATACCTCTAAGTTTGTATGTCTAATAAAATTATCATTATTTTCTAATTTTCCAGGCAAAGAGCTTACCGCTTGCAGTATTCATCGCACGCATCTTATGGTCTATGCTAATTCCTTTAACTATTAAAAGATGAATGACCTCGAGGTTTAACATATGCTTGGAAGCGAAGTTGGTACCCTAAACAACTGTGTCTGCATTCAAAATGCACTATGAAAATGGAATTTTAGACAAGGCTAGTTTCAAGTTCTGAAATCAACCAGAACAACCATACCTAATATATCCCAACGTCAACTGCTAGGGTCTGGAGAATGTAAGAGACAGACAAACAATTTCTAATATCATCCAATACCTTATTAAGTTCAGAGGATGAGGTATGTTAGATTTCATTTGTTGGAGAATTAAAGGTTTGGGATTTGGCCCATTGTTGTTGGAGAATTAAAAGGTTGGGCATTGGCCCATTAAAGAAGGTTGCAAAACTTGGTTGAGCAACGTACTTTGAGCTTAATTATGATGAGTTTCCGATAATGAAAGTCAAAAACTAATGGGTCCTTAATTATCTACGTATGGAGTAGTTAATTTTAGGCCGTGGAATCACTCAATTACGATACTGGTGAATGAGAAATTAATGCTCAAAGTAGATGGAAAACGTTGTTAATGGGTGACGTGTCACCCTTATGGAGGAATACCACATTGGATGTGTCCATGTGGCGTGAGAAGTTTCTGACGGACATCGATCGATGTCACTTCGATCGATCGATATCATCGATCGAAGATGGTCAGAGAGCTTTGGAATATTCTGTCCGACATCGATCGATCACATCGATCTCGATCGATCGATGTGATCGATCGAAGTTGGACAGCGTGCAGAATCCTTTCTGCTGAGCAGTTATGTTTCAAACTTGAAACAAACGCTATCCTCCGGATTGAGATAAGATCAATCTGGTTTGATCTAACGGTAGCAAGGAAGGCAGCTTTGATCTAACGGCCGAGATTTAAACTGACTTAACCGCCCAACCGAATGTGGTTTCCATCTAACGCTCCAAATTTAATTCTACGATTCGGTTTTCGATCTGAGGGCTGAGATTAAACCTACCTAAACTAGATAGAAGGTTTTCATCTAACGGCTTAAATCAAACTACGGTTTTGATCCGACGATCACGGTAACTTGTTCTCCAACCGTCTCCCCTATATAAACAGGGCAAGGGGTGTGCATTAAACACACACTTGCTCTAGCATTCGTAGCATACAGCATTCATAGCATTCGAGTCTTACATACCGTCCAAGAGAAGTCAGGACACTCGAAAGTTCGAAGGAGTTCAAGTTCAGCAGTGCCGCTCAACTGAACTGGTACCGTTGTATCCTGGGAGACGGTTGCTAACGCCGGTTAGGCACAAGTACACCGGAGCAATACGTCTTAAGGACAGAGTCCTCGACTCGTCCCGGGTTTGCATTATTTTATTATTTTCATACGCACACATCATACGACTGCGTCTTAGTACAGGAGTGATTGTCTCCAACATCATTTTCATTTGAACTTATAACATATAAACTCGATATAAAAGTTTGAAATAATCTTCCTGGATAAGGAGAGATTCTTTTGAGGTTACCAATGCTACCCTTTTTCTGGAGCAACAACAACAATAACAACCATATCCAGCATATCTCAACGACATTAAAAGATACCACTAGGGTCTGGAAGCAGACAAACAATACATTCATCCCAAGAGCTAGAGAGTTCGCTTCCCGTAAGACCTCCGGCTCAATATGTACACTTTTTTTCTAGACCGGTTACACCAAACTACTTCAATCATTGACGCATGAGTGATTCTTTTTTTTTTCTTTTATGATTTTCCCCATTTTTGTAAGGAACACAACAGAAGATCATACCAAGTGGGGACCGTTGCTGTGCTTACAAGGTTTTCAGGGTCATCTGGGGTGGCAGCTAGTAAAGATGTAAGCTTTGTACTTACTGCTGGTGTATCACAGGTGGGATTCAGAAATATTGGCTTCATGGTGATATAAGCAATAGTTGAAATGTTTTGGTGAGTCGTGCAGGATATCAAGATAATGTTTACATGAACAATGCTGAACTTTTCAAGATTCGTTTCAAGAGACCTTACAAAGCAACCATATCACATCCCCCCCCCCCCCCCCCCCAAACAAGTTCAACTATATTCTCATGCTTCATTCTCTATAACTTACGCAGCGCTTCTCGTTAGCTGATCCTTCGATGTACTCTCAAATATCTTATCTGCATTTCCTACCTCAAATCCATCTCTGCGGTGAAATTCCTTGACCTGTAACACAAATTCAGAGGAATTCCAGTAAGTCGATGTTTATGACTATGTAACCTTACGTATAAATGGACAGAGGGAGAAAAGATGGACTAGACTGTCAGTTACAAAGATCAAATACACATGTACTTTCAGAATGAGTTCAGATCTCGAGAGATATTAACACTTTTCTCTTAAGCGGTCTAAACTAAGCTTTCGATGACTATAAAACAAAAGTCAGATCCAATGCTTAAGACTGCAGGATATTTCAACCACAAATACCCCAAGAATAAAACTCGATCAACAGTACGGTAATTCTAAGACCCAATAGAAGCAAACCAGCAAGGATAAGATACACACACACACACAAAAAAAAAGGAAAGAAAGGAACATGAGAAATATTTGAACTGCTGGTCTAAATTTAAATGAGCGAGTAACTTAACAAGCCGTGTTCTATAAACGAATGAGGCGCCTGTTCCACACAATGCATGGTTGCATAACATAGACTAGGTAGGAAATAATAAATCACCTCTTTCAAAACCTAAGACATTATCAAGTAAATCACCTTGTATCAACTAAAAACTAAATGCTTCCCAAAAGTCTTGGAAAGAAATTAAAGTGATTTTACAGAAGTTATTCAGGGAATGGTTGCAAACCTCTTGTGCGGGTAAATCTTTGTACTGTGGAAGTATGTGACGCTCAGCAAACTCAATGTAAGAGCAAGGTACCGACTCTGTGGCGCCATCAGCAAACTGGAAAGAGACTGCATCCGCTACTGTTGAACTTTGCAACAGTAGCCCATCAGGGCTTACTGGAATGAGAATAAGGGGGAGAAAACAGAAGCGTAAGTTGCTACGATCAGGAAAGCAACCCATATAATTACAAAATTCAGAAGGATCCTCTCAAAATCTTTGGTCAAGATGAGAGACAATCCCAGTCTTAATTCTTCCTATACAACTGATGACCAATCAATCCCTGGAGAAACACAAGACATAATGGAATCTGCTTTCTGCCTACTGAATTAATCTAAGAAACTGTACAGGAAATGTTGTGAAAGCAAATGTACAAGATATAGTGTTGCTAAATGGGAACTGTGGAAGATTCAAAATGATCTACCCTTTTAATAAAGTGTTGAATAATGATGCAGCTGCTGTATGATGCAAGAAACTTTTGAAAGACATAACCTAGAGTGTAAGAGCCAAGTTGTACCTTGATTTTCATATCTCGAATTAAACTGCTCAATTCTAATGACATACTGGTTCAAGTATTAAAAAAGGACATCGGTCTCAAATTTGCTTAGTGTCATATTTTACTTAAGGACAAGAACTCCTACATTTCCATTCTACGCTATTGTGATGAGTATGAGCAGAAAAAGTTATACATAAGGTCACAGAAAAAGCATAAGAAGACATGCATGGCCTTGTATAAAGTGAGGAGAGAGTACAAATGAATGGTTGATACGGGAACTAAGAGGTCACTGACCCTTCAGTACACCTCCATCAGAATTCAGTCTATAGCCATTGTCCTCAAGAAATTGATTAAGGCTTTTGATACTCCTCAAATGGGATTTGAGCTGATGAGTAGAGATAGTAACATGATTCACCGCATATCCATTTACAAGAGTCCAAGCTGCATACTCGCTTTCCCTGTGAAATGACACATAGCATAAAACTCGCAGAGTGCTTGATAAACCGAGAATTATGCTTTCTTCACTAGGCAGGCTACTACTACTACAACAACATTTCTCTGAGGCTCCCGCCTATGGCGAGGTAAAGCGGGGTCGCATACACGCAACCTTACTCATGTATTGGAAACATACAGGTTGCTTCTGGATGACCCATAATGAAAATTACGTCAAGAATTGTGTCGATCAACTCCTACTTCATAATACAAGAAGCACGGACAATTTAGTGAGTCATTTTGCTATTACGGTGGGAAACAATTTGTTGAATGATGAAGTTATCCAGTCATCTAAAGCAATCATACGTCAAAAGAAACATTATGATATCATCAGATTAAATGTAAAATTCCAATAATAAGATCCACCATGTACCTGGCCAATTGTTGAAATTCAGCATAAGATGGTTTCTCCCATGTCAAAGATCCAAGGGCACTCGCAAGAGCCGCATGCTTGTTTCCGTTGCTAGACATACTAGTATATTTTCTTATTATTTTCTGCACACAAGATCAGATTACAAGGACAGGTTAGAAAACAGAATTGCAGACATAGAAAGTATTACATGTTGAAAACTGTGCAACCTTTAAAAGTTCTTGTTGCTAGTCATTTTTCCCAGCTCACTTTTTTCGCTAGTTTATTTGAGAAATACCTATTACAAAGTGTACTTTCAATGAAAAAGAATTTTTGCTGGAAGGATTTCTTCACCATTTCCACATTCTTTGGGAAAAAGATGACCATAACTGACATTCTAAGGAAGTTCATCATAGATAGTCCAGATGGAGAAAGGACATGAAAGTGACCATAAGCAGTAACTTTGAGAAATCAAATGCACCAGAACTACAGAGTTAAAACAAGTGAACCACCACGAAGAAGCATAAGACAAAAAAAAAAAGAACATTTAACTCCAGTACAGAACCTGAGTCTCTGGCTTTAATTCATCTACGAGAATCTCTGATATAAATATTCTCGGTAATGGCCCATCAACACCAGATCCGCTATCAGAACCTTGAACTTTTGGGGGAGAAAACCAGTAGGCCTTCAGCTTCTTTGCAGGAAATGTTAGTTCTTCTCTTTGAACATAACCAAAGTCAAGGAAGAACTTTGCCATAGCATCAATTCCATGACCATTAACCTATTAAGTTATTTAGAGAAGTGCCATTAGATAAGTAGAAGGGTAATGTCCAGACATATTAAGGTTTGCTTGTGGACAGATTCTTTCTGCTAATAACAAAGGACAAGAAAATACTAGTTGAACCAAATAGAACGGAAAAGAGAAACTTGTGCACATTACCCCAAAAGTTCTGTACGCAATATGATCATAGCATATCCGATCACCATCAACAGAACGAACGAGCTCTAAGATGGCATTTGCTGTTGGGTTTCTGTGTAGATAAATGGTTTCCATAGCACCCAACACGCTCCTAAAGAATGACTCACCTCCCTGAAACATGGTATTAAACAAAGCTCGCAACCACAATGCCATTGAGTAAAATAATTGAACAGAGAAGCTTATAAAAATTTCCATAGCCATAAGAATCATTTACACAAATAGCATGTATAAATAGCATATATAAGATCAAATTACACGAGAAAGCCATCCCGCGACTCATAGCCAAACTTCGCAATCTAGAAATAACACCTACCTGAAGAGTAGATATGGCATAAAGATAGTTTGCCATGTCATCTGAAATGAATTTAGATATTTACATGTGCTCGGAATGTTAACGAGGTATAGGTCATATATAGGGACACGTTAGAGTATATTTAGGGACATAGATAGACGTAGACACTATTTACGCTTTAGGTTGACTTTCCACTTGGTTACGTATGTTATACCGTTGTTTTACATTACATATACATATATACGTGATGTGTATTTTAATATCGAAAGGTCTTTCTTTGTATTTCTTGTATTTACTCACTAACACACTAGCACAACATATCTTTATTATCATGTCATTTATTCAGGTAGAGCCGGGGGTCTCACTGGAAGCAGACTCTCTATCTCTCGGGATAGAGGTATTATCTGCCCACCACTTATCCTCCTCAGACCCTAACAATACCTTTTGTTGTCGTTGGGATATACTGGGTCCGGATGATGATGACGACGACATGTGCTCGGAATGTCCATTTCAGAATACATATCATAGATTCCTCTCCACAAAATAATCAAGAACAATATCTTCTCCATAAAATGATCCAGGATCCAATTACTCAAGAGAATTAATACCTTTACTTTCACATTTTAAGTAAAGGGAAGCTCTGGAACAGCAATAGAAGTTGTTAATGTTATTAAAAGTGACAGGACAAACAGGAGATAATGCTGATTTAGACGATGACATGCAGCAGACTATCCATTATAGAATCCACACCAGAAATTCCTCTCCAGAAAGAACTAAGGTGAAACATAAAGTTAACCTGAAAATGATATAATATAATTGTTATTTTCACCTGAAATGATCCTCCCAAAGTCCAAGCTAGATATTGCAGGAAATTCTACATTAGAACAATAAAGTAGTGCCATTGATTATAACATTTGTCATGTCATATGAATAATCTGCTGATCTTATTTCTGATGGAACAATTCCCCTATGAATTTTATTGTTGTCAGAATAAGACACTTAACTTTCCCCAAAAAAAAAAGTGAATAACATCGTCTAGAAAAGATTCATCATAAGAATTACAAACGCCAACTGATCTCCAAAAAAGTTAATATCAGTCACTAATGATTAAGCAGGCTAAAAGGGCACCTGAAAGGAGGAAACTTTAGGTCCATCGCCTGATGCAGAAGCAGAGGCAGTGGAGAAACGGCGATTCTCCAGATGGGCCACTGAGTTCATAGGAAAGATGGTCTTCAAAGACTGAAAATCTCTTGAATCGGTGCAGAAAGCAGAGGAAGAATAAAAAAGGGAAGAACGAGAAGAGAGGAAGGAGGAAAATTTGATGAAGGAAGAAGGTGAGGAGGAAATGCGGGACATGGAAGTAGTAGAAGAAGATATCTTCATCCTGTTTGATGAATATTTTTGGTTAAAAATGACAAATTTTGGTTGTCAAAGCCAAAAGTTGATGAATTTTGCTCTTGTTCCCCACACGTATCTGTCTCCTGAATTGGGGGTGAGATCTGAGGAGGTTGGAAAGGAGGCAAAATATGAGGCCTCCAATCACGTCCCGCCACGTGTAAAAAACATTGTCAGTGGTCCCACCACATTCAAATTTTTTTTTAAAAAAAGACAATTTTTTTACACGTGGCAGCAAATGATTGGAGGCCTCATATTTTACCTCCTTTCCAACCTCCTCAGATCTCACCCGGCTGAATTGAAGAGAATATCATCATCTACATTTCACTGTAACTCCATTTCTCCAATAAAATACTTCACAAAAATCACATTTCAGTGTGTAACAATACATACATAGACCTAATATATTACACTATAATTTTCTATATGACAATTTTATATTGATTTGTACAATAACTATTGAAATATTATATAATTATTTTTAAGCGATATAAAATAGTGGGCGGAGATTTCAAAACTACAAAATTCCCATGTTCTGTTTTTTTTTTTTTTGGTAATTCCGATGTTCTTTTGTTCATGGAGAATTTGTACTTATATGTTCCCAAACGTTTTTTTGAGCAAATTTCAATTACACTATCAACTAGACTATGTCGTGTACGGTTTGCAAACGTTTTCTGATGTCGTTACGTGGAAATGTTTTGAAAAGGAATGTTCCCCACTTTGACTTTCTAAAAAGATAGAAAAGAGGTTGCTGATGCTGCTAATAGAGTATTTTGTCGAGGGGGAGCTTAAATTTCAGCATTTTCGTTAATTGGTAGGTAATATGTTATTTTGTTATGTATTTGCATCTTTTTATATGTTTAATAAATGACGTAAACACATAGGAAGTGAAGAATAACCTACATATTTGGAAGTATTTTAAAAGGTTTCATATACGTATGCTTACATTTGATTGAAAGTTATGTTATCCATTACTTATTAATTTTGTTCGTTACAAATTATTCATTAAAGGTTTTGAATTAACTTTTTTTGTTGGCAGGTTTAGGATTTACTTAATAGCATTCAACTCAATCTTTTTTTGCCACCAGACATTAATATTTTGTAACGTTTTGTGCTGTCGTGAAAGACAAAATTATCATTCCAAAATCCAAATAACGAAAATTGTAACCAACCCGACCTTTCACAATTAACGTTGTTTGATTTTACAGAGACGCAGGTCGCCTTAGGTCCACATCATATGTGCGGGTCTAAGAGTACATACAAGTCGGCACTGTCCAAGAGATGCAGAACACCCCTTCGACGCCGACGAGGATCTCAGGTCAGTATCAGTAAAATTCTTACAATGACGTTGAAGGATGAACACCTCAGTAGCAAGCACCATGGAGTCAGTGCCTCAACCTTGGCTGGTTGGCTCGGTAAAGCAAGCACCTGCCACTCAAGCAGCGTAGCCATGCAACTCAATACTTGGCGACATATGGCGGTTATACACCAGCAGAACAAGACACTTGACACTCTCTCATAGCTCATCGACATGCATTGGCTGACAAACTATACAAAAGGAAGAAATGACGTCCTTCAGTGGCCAAGTTCAATAGATGAGCAGATATACTAGCTAAAACACAAAAACGAGACATACTGCTCTAATATTCCAGCATATAAACATGGTGAAACCCACAACTAGCTCTTCATAGGGTTCTTTCCGGAACAATAGATCAGGGTCCTCTAACGTTGTTCAATTTGTGCACATTTCTAGTAACATTTGTTCTGACAACAAAGTATATTTGTGCAAGGATTTGACAACATTTTCCGTTGTTTGGATCATCTCTGCTCTAGATAAATATCCGAATCACCATTAGCAAGTATAAGAAGGGCCAACCAGAGCTTAGTTCACATTCTTCTTGTTGAAACACATGTAATCTCCCTTTGAAATGGTAAAAAAATTCCCAATATGATGGTGATGAATCTTCCCACCGCCAGTGGTAGACAGGCAGTCTTAACCGTCTGTCGAAGTAGGTTTTCGATGGACATGCTGCACATCCAGATTTTGTTCAAAGAGTTACCCATGAAAAGTAAGATCAAGCCATAGAATATGGCTATCTTTCAAGCTTTGAGTGCACAAATCAAGAGCAAGGCTTCAGAGGCTCCATATGCCGCCCAAGACCTTCCTTATGATTATCTAGAAAGGCAAGATTGTAAAAAGTGTTCCTCTCGGTAGAGAGATGAGTTTATGACAGATGTTAGAGCAAAGGTAAAAACCGCATACTGAACAATTACATCTAGTGAAAAAGCCATTGGGTGTGAAGTCATGTCATTTAAAGCACATGCAACATGCGCTGCTGCTCCACTACGGCCAAGGCGATTTTGAGAATGACTCATCCACAGATAGCCCTGAATGCATGCGAGTAGTACAAAAAAAATCCCAATTCTAAAGAAAATTTGAAATATGCTGCCGCAGACAATTTTAAGGTGCCCAATATGGACACCTATGATGATCAAATCTGACCCTATGGATAATCTTTTCTAGTTTCAGATCACGATGAGTTTGAAGAATGTTCCCAATCCGCTGAGATGCAAAACATTCTCTATCTATTTGAGGGAAAAGGCTAAAAGATGGTTACAAGAGTTGCTGTCTCAATCCATATATTCTTTTTAACAACTGGCCCAGAGCTTTAAAGCACAATTCGTATCTTGCAAACCTTTCATCAAAAACTCTTTGCACTTGATAACTCTGAGGCAGAAGCGAGATGAGTCAGTCTTACAATATATGCAGCGGTTCATCGATGAATCTCTGCAGGTCAAAGATTGAAATAAAGAGGTTATGGTTGTTGCGTTAACAAATGGGCTAAGATTGGGTCACTTATTTTTCCAATTTGCCAAGGAGAATCCAATGTCTCTAAAGGTCTGTTTGGAAAAGGCTCATCAATTCGCTCGAGGCGAAGAGGCTAATATGTTAAATAGAGAGGCTAAGGTAGCTTATCAGAAGCTGAGATTGGAGAATCCAAAAGAAAACCCTTAGAGATCCCAGAGACAAGCGTAGTGTGTTTGACAGCTTGGAAGGCCGAGGCAAAGAAGGATTGCCTTTACTTGCCTAAAAAGAAAGGATCCTTGCAGTCATGGATATAGACAGACTGAGGATGCACCCAACACAGCTGTGGGGGCCAATGTGAAAGAGGAATCTCAAGCTATACTACAAATATCATAAAGATATAGGTCATGACATATAAAATTGCAGGCAGCTGGTGCGTGCAACTGAGCGCATGATTGAACAAGGTCATCTTCACCAGTTTTATGACCTAAGGTTGCGATTTCACAACTGACTGGATTATCGGCGACCTCCTCCAAAAGCAAAGTGCTACGAAGATATGCCGGGCTGGAACAAAAAAATGATGATGAGGAGAATGAAGAGCCTGATGCTGTAGGTTAGCCTCAAGTTAATTCAATAATTTATACAGTTCCCGGTGGACCTTACATCTCGAGGTCAAAACCAGAGACAAGGATGGCCTAGGCTTCAGACAACTCACCCCGCAAAAAGGCAAAACTGTCACAAGAGCTGTCTTATAGGACAAATGACCCAATTCCTTTGGGATATGGCAACCAAGGATTAGTCATTGACATCTTTGTCCATCTTGCACCTAATAACACCATGGAAATGCATCAAGTTTATGTTGATACACGAAGCGCAGCCAAGGTGATGTACTATAACGTTTTTCAACAGCTGGGAATACATGATAGCGAACTATGGCATGTATCAACTTTCTTATTTGGATTTTCTGGTGCAATAGTGCAGCCAGCAGGCCTGGGTACATTATTAGTTACCTTCAGAAAACACCCCAAATGTCGTAATATGTGGGTAGATTTTGTCGTTGTAAAGGAGAGGTCATCCTTACAATATTCTCCTCGATAGGTCGACCCTAATAGATTTGGAGACAATTATGTCACTACTGCATATTAGCCTAAAGTTTCCGTCCCGAGCCAGGGTGGTAGCCATACACAAATATTTTCAAATGGCCGAAAGTTGCTATACTGTAGCTACCAAATGGACATTATCTGCATAGCAAGTTAGCCTAAACGATATTGTCCTCCCAGTTGAGGAGAAACTGAAGTCATACGACATGGTCCAAGATTTCATTCTAAATATTGAACGGACGGAGAATGTGATCAAGATTGGGACTTGGATGCTTGCCGAGTTGCTAAGTCGACCGAGGACCGATGACATGGTAGGCAATCTAATGACTCTTGAGAGCATAAGCTTGAAATGGACCCTAGCATGCATCCCGTCAAACAGAAGAAGAGAAACTTTGCTCCTAAGAGTATAAATGTAATCATTGAAGAGATCACCAGGTTGCTTGCTGTCGAGTTAATAGAAGTCCTCTATCCAATATGGTTAGTCAATCCCATTTTGATGTCAAAGCCTGATAAATCTTAGAGGATGTGTATTGATTACACTGATATAAATAAAGCTTTCCACAAAGATTGCTATCTTTTGCCGAAGATGGATATGTTAATGGATTCAACAATTGGGCATAAAGTCTTTGACTTTCTTAACACTTTCAGATGTTAACATCAAATAGTCATGACTAAGGAAGACCAAGACAATACCTCCTTTATTACTGAAAAAGGCACCTACTACTACGGTAGCATGCCTTTTGGCTTAAAAATACGGGAGCCACTTATCAGAGGTTGGTCAATTCTTTGTTCAAGGACCAGATTGGCCACAACATGGATGTCTATGTTGATGATATGCTTGACAAAAGTAGGAATTTTGAAGTGTACTTTCAAAAATTAAAAGAGATGTTTGTCATCATCAGAGACTCCAGTATAAGGTTGAAACCCAAAAAGCATAAGTTTGAGGTCCAAAGCGTAAAATTCTTCAGGTACATGGTGTTCAAGAAAGGGTTTCAAACTAACCCCAACAAAGTTGAAGCTTTCAAAGCAACACACCAAGCTCGCAACATTAAAGAGGCGCAAGGCTTATTGGAAGGATCACGACGCTGATTAGAATTCCGTCCAAGTTGGCCAAAAGATCACTCCCATTATTTCAGATTTCTTTGAGATTTTGAAGAAAAGAAACATGGTTTAGTAGGATGTCAAGTGCCAACAGATTTTTGATAACTTGAAATCTTACTTGGCTGAGGTACCAACCTTAACCTTGCCCATTCCTGGTGAGGCAATGTATATATATTTGGTTGTCTGTCACAAAGCCGTTAGTGCTGCTCTGCAACGTGCAGAAGTCAATATACTTTGTGAGCAAATCATTGCACATATATGAGGTAAGATATACAAACGCTGAGAAGATAGTCTTGGCATTGGTCATAGCCGCAAAGAAACTCAGCCCCTATCTTCAAGCTCATCCAATAATGATCGTCACTGATCAACCCTTGAAGCAAATTATATATAAGCCTGAGATATCGGGCTGAGCAGCCAGATGGGCCATGGAATCAACCGAGTACGACATTCACTATCGACCACGGAATTCCTTAAGGCCCAAGACTTGACAAATTTTATTGATGAAGGGATCTCTATAGAGGATAGGGGGCCCTATGAGGGGAATGGACAATCTATGCTGATGGATTTTTTCCCGCGATGGTAGAGGAATAGGTCTTCTAATCGTAAGTTCAAAAAGATGTTTTGAGTATGTACTTCAATTCGAATTTGATACCAAAAACAATGAAGCCGAGTATAAAGCCTTGAGTTCCAGCTTGAATCTCGTCAGATAACTTGGGGCTCAAAAAATTACATCGCATAGTGATTCTCAACTTATCATGTCACAAGTCAACGGTGATTACGAGGCCAAAAAGGATTAGATAAAACAGTATCTGTTCAATTCGAGCAACTCAAGAGAATGTTTTTGAGACTGAACCTATTACAAGGTCGGCCAACAAAAAGACCGACACACTTTCTTGTCTCGCATTATCAACTCCCACAAATTTGGTCCAAAAGGTCGTGGTGAAACTTATTTAGCACCTAGATTCCGATCAAGTCAAGGTGCTTTAAGCTGACTGCCACGGCACATAAATGGACGAGATTGTTAACTTCTTAAATCATGACGTTCAAATGCAAGATAAATAAGTAGCGAATAAACAACACACCAAAATGGAGTGGTACGCTCTTTCTAACAAAGTCTTATACATGAAATCTTTCTCTCAACCACGGCTGAAGTGTGTCTCTGAAGACGGAGGAGATTATATTCTTCGTGAGATTCACATTGGAATCTATGGGAACAATTCTAGTTCAAGGTCTTTTCATGCGTAAGTGTTACTTGACCGGTTATTATTGGCCAAACTTACATCAAGATACTATTAAATTCATGAAAAAATATCAAGCGTGACAGGTGGACGTGATCTCATGTTTCCAATCAAGAAACGATTCCCATTATCATCCTGTAGCCTTTTTTTCAATGAGGGATGGATCTCGTTGGAATTTTATCACGTGCTCCAGAATCTATGTGTGTGATCTTTTGGATCTTTATTTGTTTGTGCCTAGCCTTTGATGTGATTGATTCGCTCATCCTGTGCTATGAAAGATAAGATCATGATAATGTTAATACTTGTAAAAGAATAAAAGAGATGGATATTATTACCTTTAAAATGACTAGAGGCATGTAATGCATGTCTTTCTTTATGATTTGAGACAAATCTATGCGTGTATTTAAATATGTTTAAATATATGACATTTGCCTGAATGTCTTAATACAAATTTTATGGTAAAACCATGTTATGAGGTTTGTAGATGGCTTTATCATTTGAATTGATATATTATCTTTAAAGAAAATTTGCTATAGGTGAATCATGCTGGCTGTATAGAATTCTAAAAGCATTTTATGATCAAATGACAAATCTAAAAGACAGAGATTTAATAATTTTCTTTCAACCCCAACATTTGATAATAGAGTTTCATGTTGAAATAAAATAAATATGGTTAGTTATTTTTATGGTTATGATGATGGTACATATGCATACATGAAAATTTTTAGTCTTAGGTATTTGATGTCTTTGTGATTATGATGAAAGAAGATTATGGAAAACCTAGAAATCTTTTAAGACGGATTCCTAAGTTTGATGTTTGCATTTGAATAAACTTGTGAGACTTGTATTTAGTGTAGCATGTAAAATTGAACATTAAACTAAATGTGAGGCTAATTCTTTAATATGATTTTGTTGAGTCTATGGTATAATTGAAATATCAAAAGGTCTTTTCTTGTGAATCTTGGTTCATAAGAAAGCTTTTGGAGTTTTCTTTGAAAAGACATAGAGATTTAATTCTATATTCGTTGTTAAAAAACTTTTAAATATATATCATGCCTTTTATAGTTAGTCTATATGGATTAACGAGATGTTTGTTGAGTGATACATTGACAAGAATAATCGAAAGGCAACGATTTAAGACGGTGCTAACACTTGATGAATGTTACAATAATGTGAATGCTCATGAGCTCAGTTGGGGTAAATCACTATACAATGTTGTTAGGTTTGTGACAATCATTCTAAAGGGGGGTGAATAGAGTATTGGACAATTTTTGGAATTTTTTCGGTTTAGATTACTCCAACTCAAATGCTCTTCAAAATAACAAAGAAGAAGATGAGAGATAATGAGTTTGTGACATACAATTTAGAGTGGTTCGAGTTTGTGACATACAATTTAGAGTGGTTCGAATCTCCTTGATTCTACTCCACTACCACCTTGTTTTCAAATTGGATTTTCAACAACAAATTTCTTATTACCTTCAACAAAGAACAAAAACAACAACAACACTTGCATTAACAATTAATACAAGCAACAATTACAACAGCAACTTATCGCACAAACACTTTGTGCAACATAAACTACAACTAAAACAGCTTATTCATAAATACTTTGTGCAACGTCAGCAACAACAGCTACAAGCAAGAACTATTACTTGCTTCTTCACAACTTCAACAAAGTTCTACAAAAAAATTTCACCAAGTGGGCCATGGGAAGTAGTGAAATTACACTTTTTAATAAGTCTAAATCATAAACGTGAGATGAAATATGTATAGTTCTTCTTGTATTAGATTTCTACTTTCATAATACAACAATGAAAACAACAACAAGAGCTTAATGAGCATTAATCACTTTTGCGCATTTGAGAGCATTTTACAACATTAGAAGATGAAGCTTGAAGAGGATGAAAGTGTATAAATACC
The DNA here is from genome assembly GCA_036186865.1 of Eustoma russellianum. Lineage (NCBI taxonomy): Eukaryota > Viridiplantae > Streptophyta > Magnoliopsida > Gentianales > Gentianaceae > Eustoma > Eustoma russellianum. Next base: position 29,105,220 of record AP025053.1, on the reverse strand, counting down.
TCAGCTGAACTTTTTTAATATATAGAGGGTGAGCCACGTTATTGCAGCCTCTATAAAGTCTTCAATTCAATCAGGTGTCTTGAAGATGTCCAAATAGTCTTTAGCCACCCTATAGTTGGATTTGATGCTCCATAGCCATCCTAGAATATCTTAGGAACGTTTACAATAGTCAAGAAAGCATTATATATGTAGGGGGAAGTCCACAGAGATTTGAGTAAGATTAGAGAGAGAAAAAACTTTAAATCTTCTTTAGATATTGTTCCAACGGCTACAAAAAGTTGAATTATGCGCTACATTGATTGATCTATGTCTCATGTTTTAGAAACTGATGTCACATTGATCAATCGATGTCTTCAGGTTGAGAGATCGATATCTTACGATTTGGTTTCTAGTTTTACACCTTACCTGCATCAATCAATCGATGTCTCTTCTTTGAGAGACTGATATACAAATCGATCAATCGATGTCTTCATCCTAAGAGATCGATGTTGGACAGTGTGGTTTCAACTTTGAGCCTTAAACACATCGATCGATTGATATCTATTACTTTAGAGATTGATATCACATTGATCGATCGATGTGCTTCAACATAAGAGATCGATGTTGGACAGTATGGTTTAACTACATTAATCGATCGGTGTCTCTTATTTTAGAGACTGATGTCACATTGATCGATCGATGTTCTTCAACTTAGGAGATCGATGTTGGGTAGTAAGGTACAGTCCTTATATAGATCGATCTATGTCTAATTTTAGAGACTGATATTTACATAGATGATCTATGTCTCACAGTGTGTTTTTCTCATTTTGTTTCATTTCCAAAGTATAAAATACCTTTTCTTTAAACTAATTTTCAAACATCTTTTAACTTCATCAAAAAATTTTATATTCTAAAAAATGTGAATTCTATGAGAGTGGCCCGGTAAAATTTCGTTTGGGTTAAATCATAGACAGTGTGATGTCAATGAGAGTGGTCCAGAATGAACTTAGTGTAAGTTAGTTCTTATAACATCTAAGGAGATGAGACTTATTCCATTTGATGTGAACTCTTTATGATAACAACCAAACCGCTATTAGTAGAGATCCTACAAACGGGTTTCAATGTGGTAAAACCAATTCATAGAAGGATTTTACTCATCGCTATCGAACTTGTCCATCCCTATGGTGTTGTTGAAGATAGTTCTTGCTGTAATTTTTTGAGGGTGAGATTCTATGGATCTCTTAATAAAATTCACAGCCGTGTTTATGATGGTGTGGGCAATGCACACTTGATGAATTTTATCGATATAAGTATGGAGGTTGTGCAGCTTCCCATGAGAGTTTGGAATAACTCGGTAGAACACTTATGAAAACCTAGGACTGGGTGCATGACTGATTTCGTGCCACACCACGAACTTGTACGAAGTTAAGTAATGACATGTCATGTGGTTGTTCATATAAAGACCAGTGTAATGTGATTCAAAACGTTTATATCATTTTATTCCAGTTTATATAACTCCATTTGTATTATAGCGATTCAAGACATATGTCATTGTATCTGTTATGTGTCATTATCTTTGTATTAATACTAAAGAGGTTAGTTTATAACCGTTGATGAATGTTTTTATATAAATGTTAGATCATATAAGGGATTGTTGGAAAAAATACATAAAAATACTTTAGAGTGTTCTCCAAATTTACATAAAAACAAATAAAAAATTTGATTGGAAAAAATAAATGAATCAGGAATTAATATAAAGATAACCGAACCTTAAAAGTTGATGTCACTCAACGTTCGGTGACATCTAACTTTTCTAAGGGTGTAGCCCTTAAGAATACAAGAAAAGTTGAGCCAAGCTTGTGCAATTTAAGTTTAAATGAAATTTTTAACACTTCCCTAAAACCCATTTGTTAACTTATAACTACTTCCACAAAAACGTTCATTTTAGTTTATAAATATTAATCAGCACGTAAGGTGGTACTGGTGGTGGCTCGGGAGAGGAGGACGGAGAGGGGGGGTGGGGGGGTGGGTGGGTTGGAGTTGCTTAGCCGCTTGCTACTTCATCCTTTCGGTGCACGCAAAGATGTGTGGTGGATCGCGAAACGGGAAAGAAGCATATGATATTACACTCTTCCAGGCAAAAAGTGCTCCTAACTTTTGGATACTCCTACACACAATATAATTTATACATCTGTTCCACAGTTTCCGGTAATTACAAATATGTCTTTCGGAAGTCGACCTATCAATCCAAGAAACTATAGTATCTCGTTACGTAACATTCTGTTTTTCCTAAGTCGATTAATAATTTTGTAAGGTTTTTTTTCTTATAATTTTTTGATAATGTTAAGCATAAATCCTTTAACCAAACTTACGAAAACGGGTTATCCAACCAATATGGTTGACGTGGTGGTTTAACACCTCGTCCCTTAAGCAAGTGGCTGGGGGTTCGATCGCTACCCATGTGAATGGAGCAAATCATTTGGTTAATCCTCTATCACTTAGTGTGCTGATTGTAGGACGGATGATTAGTCTTCTGACATTCGGCTGAAGGAATACCTTGAACAACGGAAAAAAACCGGGTTATCCCATACACGAGTGTAGCCTTCCTCTATGGCATCAAAGTCGTATAAAAAGAATATTGAGAACTACATATTATTACCGGTCAAGTTCTTTGGCCTTTTTTTTAAAAAAAATTAAACTATCCAAATAGTAGCTTTATTTGTGATTTCTTTACCGATGATAGATAAAGTTATTAAACTTCGACTGGTTAGATAATTTGCATTGAATTTGTAAAAAGGTTACCTCAACCATTAAGAGTCTCTACCACCCTCGGTTCTGCAGGAAGTGTAAGTATGTAAATCAGAAAACCTGATAGATTCAGACAAAGGGCAGATTATATACACGAATATAACATTATGGAGCGCAAGCAATAGAAGTCTACATAAATGTGCATTGAATTTGTAACCTGCTACACATGAAGTAAATACATGTTACCTTGAGCCCAATTCTAAAGTTCTATAGTTAAAATGCTAAAAAAATGTTTTCGATTAATGATATTTGTACTTTCAGCGATATCTTTTGCTGTCGTGGAGATATACTGGGTATGATTGTTATTGTTGTTATTGATATTTGTACTTTCAAGATCAATATTCACACTCATAGTTCTATATAATCAAATGTTTAAAATATGAGTTGGGTAATATGTAACGATTGAATATAAACATGATGTTGCCTTTTAATATTATTTTGTGTGGTTTATCCAATATGCAGAAATAAATTATATCTCTACATGTATCAACTAGTTACTTGTGCTGTGTACTATTAATCAGATTTTCGTTCTTATTATCATCGAATAACACATGTAGCACACTTACAACATTTAAGCGAAAAACAACACATAGATCGAGTAGGTTTGTTTGTTTAACTTAAAAGACTCGATTTTCAATCTAAATTCTAATATAGAATTTAACAAAACCACAATCCGGACGAAGATTTTTATCTAAAACGAGTTGTGGAGGCTGTTACTTTTTTTTATTAAAAGACGGACAATATTTTTGCTAACCTTTTTTGTAAGTCTATGTTATTATTTTGTAATTCTTTACAATATAAGTTTACATGTTATTAAAGGTTATAAAACTGTATTATTTATTAATTCATCCTCATTGTATGTCTAGCATTTTAAACTAGCTATTTTACACACTTAAAAATAAAAATCATAATGAAATTACTAACTGACCTTTATTAAACTATAAACGGGAAAAATGTGTTTATGGAAAAGGAAAAGATAAAGTATTAACAAAAGTTGTGGTTTTTTTTTTTTTTTTTTGAAA
>AP025053.1:28982606-29101401 GCA_036186865.1 Eustoma russellianum | reverse complement strand
TTTTTTTTTTTTTTTTTTTGAAAATACAAAAGTTGTGGTTAACTTCACAAATAGAGCAAAAGAGAGACGGAACACAAAATACTCAAAAGTTGTTGTATATCATAGTTAGATTGATATTCGAGATAAGATTTTATATTAGAATGACAATAATTCGAAGCTTGTTTATGATGCAATATGATTGTTTCATTGCTGTCTAATTAAAAAACAAATTGGTAACTCAGTTTACGGTAAACACGGATATATTAAAAAAGCTTTACCATCCTAAAAACTGATCTAACTTCTCATATGAATATGACATTTACCTGTAGAAAATAAGTACACGTCAACTTTTTGAGACAGGTTAGAATTTAGATTCGAATTTTCATCCAATCGTATTTTTTTATTATATTTTTATATAACCCAAAATTATCCACCACCGATTATTATAAATATCTACAAAAACATATCTTCTTCTTCGCCGAGGCCTTCTCTCCTCTCTGATCAAAACTTGATCATAATGTCTACCGTTGCCATTGAGCCTTTTCTCCATTCTTCTCCTCGACGTTGCCGCTCCAAGACACTTCTGCCTAAAGTTTCTCATTTCGCTTTCAATTCTACCAGGAGAAAATTTTCCGGATGTCCCAGATTGCACTTCTGCCAAAATGGTCCTTCTGGGTTTCTTCCTCTTCGAGCTACCAATTCCACCGATACTGTCGTCGTGGAAACCGCTGAATCTTCTGATGTTCTCAATAAGGAGGCTTTTCAGCTTAAACTGCCTCAAAAGGTCGTCCATTCTTAATATATTATACATATATTTTTGTATATACTAAGATTGATTATGTTTTCAAGTAGCTTTGGATTACTCATTCTCAGTAGTTTGATTATTGCGGTCGGTGCATTTATTTGTAATATGTTTTCAAGTAGTAGTTGTTAATTTTGAATATGCTTTGCTTTTTTTTTTTTTTTTATTATATCGGTCATGGAATGTGGGCCTATCAGATATTCTGGTATAGATTGATACAAAAAGATCGCATCTTGGGACGCCTTCCATCTTCATGTAAAACATGGACTGTAAAGTTAATGGTAATTTTACTTTCGAAAATTGGACACGTGGCCTAAAATGGTGAATCATTTAATGTTCGACCATTTTTGGACTAGAAGTGTTGAAATTTATCCATCAGAATTACGGTCCAGAATGAACTACAAAAAAGAAAAGAAAAGAGCCTAGTTTAGATGCCTCTAGCTTTATTTTACAGACGTATGTTAAAGTTAAAGGCATACAGTAAAATGTTCAAAAGTGGACACACGGTAGGAATTGAGAAAATAGTGTGTATTTGGTATGCCAATGTTTGCATAAGAGTAGTCTATTTATAGCCTTTGGGATCTCACGGTTCTGAAATCAAGAAAACATAAAATCTCCTATATAAGGAAAGTATTTGTATTTAGAGATCAGCTCAATCTTTCTAACTAAGGAATACTAAATCACAGAAATAACTCCTATATGTTTGTGTCTATCACCTAAATGATCCTAGCATTAATGCTACCGTGATACAATATTATTTATGTACTTTTGTACCCTCTTTTAAGCTTGTTTGTAGATATTTATACAACCAAGTTTGAGTAACAGACTTAGTAACACTTTGACTGATACAAGCATAGTAAGTATATCAGACAGATGGTTCTTTGTAGGGATGTGCTCTAGTCTGATTGTTTTATCCCCCAGCTTCTCCCTTATAAAGTGTCCATCAATTCCACATGTTCTGACTTATCATCCTAGAAAAGATTTTCTGCCATATTGATAGCTGAGATGCTGCGACAAAACACCTGAATTGAATAGTATAGTTTCCATTCGAAATCATTTATTACCCTCTTAAGCCACAATCCTTCAAAAAAGTCTAACGCCAAGTCTTTGACTTAGCTTCTGAACTGCTTTTGATACAACTGTTTGTTTCTTACTTCTTCATGTCACTAGATTGCCCCAGTAGTTGACCTTCTACTTGTTTTGGATCCACCCAAGTTAGTATTGGTATGTAGAACGCTCATTATGTCTTCTGTTTTTTTGAAGTACAAGCTCTGACCTGGTGATCCCTTTAAATAAGTGAGAATTCTTAGAATAGTTTTAAGATGTCCATTAGTACGGCCATGCATAAATTAACTAACAAAGGTAACTGCATAACAAATGTCAGGTATAGTATGTGATAAGTAAATCAATTTGCCTACAAGTTTATGAAATCTATGTTTATCAATGTGTGTTTTATAACATTAACTCTTTAGACTTGTAACCAGATTCCATAGGAAATGGAGCTGGTTTACAACCTAACATTCCTACTTTATTTTTGGTTACTACTATACAATGGAAGTATTTTAACCTACCAAAGTCTTTAACCTCAAACTGTTCTGACAACTCCTGTTTAGTTTGCTAAATTCCGCATGAGTTATCTCCTGTAATAATGTCATCAACATAAACTATTAAAATAGTATTTTTGTCTCTGGTTACATGCGTAAATAATGTGTGATCACTGTGATACTGCTGAAATCCTTGATCTTTTACTGCTTTTGTAAATCTTTGGAGTCAAGCTCTATGTGGTTGTTTTAGGTCGTACATAGATTTGTTAAGTTTACAAACCATACTTCTGTTGGAATTATTTCTAAATCTTGGAGGAATTTTCATGAATACTTCCTCTTGTAATTCCCTGTTTAAGAAAACATTTTTTTATGTGTAGTTGATACGATTCACAATCAAGTTTCACAGCTAAAAAAATTTAACTCTTGCATTATTTGATTTTGCAACCAGTAAAGCCTCGAGTTGCTAGTCTATTTTTGTACTTAGTTAGAGTTTCATCAGAATTGAATTTAATCGAAAATATCCACATACAACCAACATGTTTAATTCCTTTAGCCAACAGTATGCTTCCAGGTATGTGTTTTAATTAGTGCATTCATCTCCTCATCTACAACCTGCTGTCAATGAGGTATTGCTAAGGCCTCACCAATGTCTTTAAGTACAAAGGTAGTATCAAGGTTGGTTGTAAAAGCTCTGAACTGTGGGTTCAATTTAGAGTACATCATAAAGTTACAAAGTGGGTGTTTACTACACTCCCTTACCTCATTTCTGAGAGTTATAAGATTATCATACTTGACTTGACCAGGTTTTGTTTAGTGGATTAAAAGATGGTTATGAAGAGTGCTGTACAGTTAGTCTACGGGTATAAACCTTAATAGTTGGTGGTTTACAAGGTGTTCTACCTGTTATGATAGGTTCAGAGGATGTAATATCTAGAGATGGACTGTGAGGAGTTTCCTTGTCTGGTTGTTGATGTTTAGTGAGTGATGCTGCTGCCTAGGTCTTTGAGGTTCCAGGTACTTTTATTAGGCTGGAACAATGTGGTTTTCATAGAAGGGTTGAGTTTCATGAAATAGCACATCTAGTATAGTGAAAACTTTGTAGTTTTAGGACAACATCACTGTTCTTCTGTTTGGGTCCCTGAGTAGCCAATGAAGATGCACTTGATCGACTTAGGGTCAAGGTTGTTTCTGTAGATAGGTGGTATGTGCACATAGGTTGTCAATTAAATGCCTTAAATGGTAATTTAGACAGGAGCTTTGTGTAAAGGTAGTTTAAGAGTAGTTTCTGCTTAGGTGTGTTGAAACCTAAGATTCTGAAGGACATTCTGTTATCCTTATACATCTATAAGTACGGCTTCTCTCCAGTACTGTTTGTGTACCTGCATAGAAAAAAAATTAAAGCTCTTGTTACTTCTAGCAAGTTTCTATTATTTCTCTCAGCCATCCAATTCTGCTGGAGTGTATTTATACATGAGGTGTGGTGGTAAATGCCTTGCTCGTTCATAAACATTTTTCTAGATACTCTAGCATTATCTGATCTCAAGGTCTTAATGTTAACCCCAAACTGAGTTCGTATAAGTTTATAACATACTTTGAAGATTTGTCCAGCCTCTGATTTATTTTTCATTAAGCAGACCCAAGTTACCCAGGTATGTTTATCAACAAAGATGATAAACCATCTTGTTTCATTGATATTGGTTACCCTTGAGGGCCATCAGATATTAGTGAACAAGGTTAAATAGGTGACTCTATAGATCTTAGCTAAATAAGCGTGCTTAGTGTGTTTGGCAAGTTGACATGTCACATGTAAGTATTTTACTATAAATTCTAATAAATAAATATGGTAAAATCTTATTTAATCACTGAAAATTTGGGTGTCTAAGTCTTTTATGCCAGAGAAGTATCTCACTAAGTACTTGGCCCTATTACAATCATTTGGTCCTAGATGTCTAGGGTCCCGGCGTTACTACAATGACTTTGTAGGACACAATATTCTTCTTGACCAGCTTGGAGTAGAAAGAGTCTCTTTATATATTTATTACTGCCAATCCTCACCTTAAAGATTTCTCTTCTGAAAGAAGCATTATGTGGTGAGAAACTAACATTGTGGTTGTTATCTAGCGTTAGCTTTCCGAATGACAGTAGATTAATTTATAATTTAGGTACATGTAATAGATACTTAAGAATTAAACAAGAATTTAGTTTTATTGATCATGTGCCTACTACTTGGGTGAAGGTACCATATGCTATTTAACATGTCTAGGATTATAAAATTTTCTATATCGTAAAAAGAGCTTACCATTCCTTGTCATATAGTGAGAGTCCCCTGATTCAATTATCCAAGGTTGATTTTGATCACAAGTGGGGTTACCTCAGCTGGCTATGACAGCTTGAGTGTCTTGTTTCTGTTGATTGAGTAGCATCAGAAGTCCCTCCATCTGGTCCTTGGTAGGTAAATGTGTACTGGATATTGTTGTCTGAATGACAACATTGTCGTAGTTGGTTTTGTGTTTTGAGGACCTTGGAGACCTCCGGCTGTCTTTGCTTGCCAGAATTGGAGCTTTCTAGTTGTTAGTGTGCTTATTGTCTTGATTGTATTCAGGCTTCCCATATAGCTTCCAACATTCTTGATGGTGCGTTCAGACTTCTTACAGTAGTTGTAAAAAGGTTTCCCCTATTGAGTCCTTGTGGTGGATGAGCATTTGGCTAAAAGGCAGAACTGTCTAATGATGGTAGGGACAGGGTGCCACTATCAACTTTCTTCTACTTTCCTCGTGTCTTACCTTAGAATAAGCAGTTTTGAGGCTAGGAAAGGGTTTTGTATCCAATATTCTTCCTCTATCTTCATGCATATCTGTATTTAGATGAAATAAGAATCTAAGTCCTTTTTTTGATTTTTGTAATCTCTCCGAAACGATGGACATCAACATTACAGGTCCATATATAGGACTTAAAGGCATTAATTTGCTGCCATGTCTTGGTGAGTTGTGTAAAATACTTAGTGACAGTCAAATCATCTTGCTTGATATATTGGAGATGAGCTTCTATTTCATACACTTCAGTGGTGTTATCCTTTTTGGAAAACATCTTATGAGTAGCTATCTAGATTTCAACAGCAATAGAGTACATAAGGAAGTCCTCACTAATGCCAAGAATAATAGACACAATTAACTAGGACATAATCATACTGTTTTCTACCTTTCAGATCCTGAATTTTGGTCCAGTAGAGGCATGAGGTTGAAAGGTGTTATAGAGATACTCTTCCTTCCTTTTCCAGTGACAAACATCTCCATGACCTTAGACCATGAGAGATAGCTGTACACATTCAGTTTATGGCTTGTGATAAGCATAGGGATGCCATCATAATTGTTAGTGGTAGCCCTGGCCTAATAGCGTGGTCTGGGGTGGAAGAGTGATAATGGCACTTGATGTAGCTGATGACTCAATGAACATGATGAAGAGTAGTAGAAGAAGAAATATATGTGGCTCTATGGATCTGATACAAGAATTGAAGAGAATAGATTTTATTTCATATGTTAATGTTTACAGAGGAGTAGCCTACTTATAGCCTTTGGTAAAAGGCCTCAAATGGTTATGAAATCAAGAAAATATAAAATCTCATATACAAGAAAAATATTTGAATTTAGAAATCAGCTGGATCCCTCTATCTAAGGAATAATAAATCACATAAATAACTCCTAAATGAGTGTGTGGCATTCATGTTACTTCGATTCTGTATTATTTACATACTTTATACAAAATAAAATTCTGTATTATTTATACTTTATACTTTATACAACCTCTATGTGTTTCTAACACATGGGTATGGTTGCGTACATCCGACCCCCCTACCTCACCATAGGCGGGAGCCTCTAAGTAATGGGGTAATGTTGTTGTTGTTGTTGTATACAAAATAAAATTGTGAGCAATTTGATTTTCAATCTTTTTTGGGCAAGCAGAACTGAAATGGAAAAATGATAGTAGAAGTAGTTTAGTTTAGTGTTGGAAATGGAGGAAATAGAATTAATGAATATTTGTTGATGCTGACTGCTAGATAGTATCGCACCATACACTTTCAGTTATCTTTTTCTTTTAGGCGTTGTAATATAAGGCAATAGCACGACGCAGTTTGGATGGCAAGCCAAACTTTGTTTATATACCCTATGATGATTTAGTTTGTTTAGATTCATTCTTTTTGGTCTTAGGTTCTGTAGGAACTAAGCAAGTTTAGTGAAATTGGATGCTAATTCATTGTTTCATGTGACAGGTTGAAGGGAAGATAACAATAAGATTGGTTGATGGAGAAGATCTGGAAAATTGGCATCTCTATGTGGGATGTAGTGTACCCGGAAAGTGGATTCTTCACTGGGGAGTTAATTACATAGGTGATATAGGCAGGTTGTACTTCATAGATGCTTAGCCAATAAGGAGAAGAATTATTCGTTTGAAGACACATATATTCATCGAGTTCATTTCTTCTGTTTAGCTAACCATTATTTGGATCCATATGTTGCCCTCCTTTTCTTGACCATCCTTTTGGCTGCTTTCTCTTCCTCGATTTGTCAATGTTAGCCTCGAGCATATTTATTTAGCTGGCATTTTCAATTTTTCTGAATAGCATTTGATATACAAGCATCTAAAGTTGTTTTCCCCTCTCAAATAATGCAGTGAATGGGATCAACCTCCTCCAGAAATGAGACCCAATGGTTCCATTCCTGTTAAGGTACTTATTTATAGTACTTCTGCAACTTTATTCTGGTGTGCCTTTTCCTTTGAAAGCTTGTAGACATAGGGATTTTGTTTTTGTTTACAGGATTATGCAATTGAAACTCCTTTTGAGAAATCTTCCAGTGGGATGGAAGGAAAAACTTTTTATGAAGTCAAGATTGACTTCAACACTACCAGTTCCATTGCTGCTATAAATTTTGTGTTGAAGGTACCGTTTCTAAGCTACATGTTGAAGATCTTGCCTGATAAAAGTTCTCATGAAGCAGATTTCACAATTAGATCATTGCTGTTCAATTGTTACTTAAATTTTTATGTATCTATTTTTATATTGTTTTCTTCTAAAGGACGAGGAAACTGGTTCTTGGTATCAGCATCGGGGAAGGGACTTTAAGGTACCTTTGATGGACTACCTTGGTGATGACGGAAATATCGTTGGAGCTAAACGGGGATTTGATTCATGGCCAGGTTGTTAAGATATTAGTGGCTTCAGGCTACTAAAAACATCTTTTTTTTTTCAGCACTCCATCATTGTGTATTTTCTTGTTAAAGCAAGGTAGCTTGTTTGTTCTTACTTTGTTGACCTATCGTGCCATATAAATTAGGAACGTATGTCAGTGTTGGTGGTATGGAGTGGTGATGAAATTATTTGGAGCAAGACTCTTGGTGAATTTGTGCCAACATGCATCTAATAGCTTAGTTTGATTTCTTGCGATACTGTGAACATGGAATGATTGAACTCTGTTGGTGGCAAGTAGTATGGCTTACAGGATCTTATGTACATATATCGTATTAAGGACAATCAAGAGCATACCTTAATCTGAAGGTGCTCATATGAAACTTAAAGCATAAAGTTATAGGTTGCTTCCGGTCAAGTCAAGATGTCTATCATGCTTAGCTTGACTTGAGGATAGCAGTATCATGGAAAAGATAACACGAATGCTCCCATTCTTTCTGGTGGCAAGTAATTCCATTGACATGATGTTAGAAGTTTATATTCCACTAAAAAAAGAAGTTTATATTCCACTGAAAATGAGTTCTTTTTGTTGATACTAGGAACTTTGGGACCGTTGACCAACTTACCTAAGTCGGTAGGTGCTGGCATGGAAAATGAAGGTAGCAGCTGTGATACGATAGAAAATAATCAGATACAGAGTGGACTTCAAGGGTTCTACGAAGAGCACAACATAGTGAAAGAAACCCTAGTTGATTACTCTTTGTGTGTGTCTGTCAGGCAGTCTTCACAGGCGGCTAAAAAACTTGTGTGTGTTGAAACTGATGTGCCTGGAGAGGTAACTGTTCATTGGGGAGTCTGCAAAGATGAGGGCAAACAATGGGAACTTCCTGATGAACCCTACCCATCTAACACAACAGTTTTTAAGGACAAGGCTCTGCGGACTCTGTTACAGGTGCAGATTTCATGTTCATCAGTTATGCTTTTTGGCAGATATTTTCTTTGAGTTTGGTTCAAAGTAGTTTGATGAACTCAGCCCTTACTTAGTTGGGGTGTACAATAAGATGAATATGCTGCCATAAGATCAGCTTTTCAGAAATCCATGTTGCTGGCTGGCTTATTCTTCGACTGTCAAGTAGCCTCTACCATGGTAGAGGGGGAAGTGACATCTTTGATGCCTTAGTTCAGTTTTAGATCATATACACAGTGATTTGCACTGATTTGAGCTTACAATCCCTGATTTAATTCTTATGTTTTCCCATCTGTTATAAAATTTTGGTCATGGCACTCGTAAGAATTAGACTCTGTTGATATAAACTTGTTTTGATTTTATTTGAATGTTTATTTGACCGTAGTCCTTCCAAAAGAAGAGTGACATGCTTATCCTAGCGAGGCCTTGCTGATTCGAAGGTCCCATCTTGTCATCTCTTTATCATGTGATTGAACTGTTGTGGCTCAGAATAAAGCCTTTGTAATAATAATATCTATAGGCGAAAATGTGAGTGTCTAATTGAATAGTTTCAAGTGATCTCAGTTAAAATTTTATATTAACTTCTTATGGATATGTAGTAGAGAATATTAAAGGTTCTCTATTCTCGCTGTTTATGATACAAAAGCAGTTGCCATGCGCTGAACTTTCTATATTTTCTTTGATGTTGCTTTTGAGCGTATTTTAACAATATTTGCAGCGACAAGAGGATGGCAACTCTTCTTCAGGATCATTTACTCTGGATGAAGGACTTGCAGGTTTTATCTTTGCACTGAAGATAAATGAAAATACATGGTTGAATTGTGATGGCAAGGACTTCTATATGCCACTGTCAAGTTCACAGGTTTTGAACAGCCAACTCTTTGGGACTCAACCTGGATACAGTTCTCAAGCAAATGAACCAGTTGCTTCTTCTGCTGATGGAATCATCAATGATATAAGGAATTTGGTCAGTGACATATCCTCTCAGAAGAATCAGAAAACACAGAGTAAAGAAGCCCAAGAAAGCATTCTTCAAGAGATTGAAAAGCTTGCTGCAGAGGCATACAGTATTTTTAGAAATTCTATTCCAACATTTTCTGAAGACACAGTTGCTGAAATTGTCAAAACGGAGCTTCCCATGCCCAAATCATCAGGAACAGGGTCTGGATACGAAATTCTATGTCAAGGATTCAATTGGGAGTCTCATAAATCAGGAAGATGGTACATGGAGCTTGTTGAGAAAGCTGAAAAGTTGTCTTCACTTGGGTTTACTGTTGTCTGGTTACCTCCTCCGACAGACTCTGTGTCACCAGAAGGTTACATGCCACGGGATTTGTATAACTTAAACTCCAGGTAATGTTAAGAGAGTTATGAAAACTGTTGTCTATAATTTTGTGCCAACTGCCGTTTCTATCTTAAGCTGAAATATAATTGGTGCCCTATTATAGCTTAAACCTACATGAACAACTTCCTTGGCATGTGTTATGCAAAACTGTCTTCTACAGTAGACATACGTGGAGCAAAAAACTAAAAGTTCCATGTTGGTTGCAGAACACCAGGCCTCATTTGTCTCAAGTCCCCTATAAAGCTACTCTACCTGTGCCTCTGGGCTACCTTATTTTCTCCTTATAATGTTTTTCCCTTTTATATGATGTCTATCAGATATGGGAGTCTTGACCAGTTGAAGTCTGTTGTGAAGAAGTTCCATGAAGTGAACGTTAAAGTCCTTGGTGATGTTGTACTAAACCATCGGTGTGCTCAGCACCAAAACCAGAATGGAGTTTGGAATCTCTTTGGTGGTCGACTGAACTGGGACGATCGTGCTATTGTTGCTGATGATCCACACTTCCAGGTAGAACTTTATATGCTTAGAAAATTCAGAGAAATTGCAGTTCAATATGATTTGGTTTTGGAGGTTGAGGAAGTAGAAATATGAAACTGAAGACTCAAAATTCCAAACAACTAAAGCTTTGCTCTTCTTTCTGTGTAGTTATGTTGAATTGATGGTTATGGCTTCCAGCACTGTTACCTAGGCTGTAAAGCCATGGAAGTAGATGGTGTTCTTTCCTGGTTTGATACCAGAAATGTGAAGATTACTTTTGTTATAGGTGATATGGTAGCTCTGTTGCATATAGACCATTTTTATGGTAGGGTTATGCTCTTAAAAGCAATTACTTCTCCCGTCAAAAATATTGTCCTGGTTTGACTTGAGCACAATTTAAGGAAGTCAAACTTCGTGAGCTACTATTCCTATTTTATCCTTAGTTGGTTACTTGAGGTAAACTAGATAAATCATATAAGTGTTAATTGAAGGGTAATATAGAAACTGTGACTATTAATATTTACTATTATTAGAAAGTGGACAATACTTTTAGGACAAACCAAAATAGAAAGGAGGACAATATTTTTGGGACGGAGGGAGTATCATTTTTAGCTAGAAGTCCATGATTCATACCATTAAATCTTGATGTGATGCAAACTCTTTACTGGCCATAGAAAGTGCCATTTCATAACACATCATTTTGTCTCAGTTTTACCTGCTCAAAACTACATCCTAGAAGTCATGCTAATAGAAGCATTCTGACCTGTGCATATGCTTGCCTTGTAGGGGAGAGGCAACAAGAGCAGTGGTGATAATTTCCATGCTGCACCTAATATTGATCACTCACAGGATTTTGTCAGGAATGATCTCAAAGAATGGTTATGCTGGCTAAGGTTGATTCTTTGACAGACATGGGTCTCAGAATGTTACATGGTTTATTTTTTTTTTGTTTGCTAAAAGTGGGTAGTCAATCTTTCATATCATCAAGATTAAACAAGATATTTTGCACTCTAAATTGCTTGCTATTGATTGTGACCACCCTATTGATGGACGCCATTGGTTGAACTTGTTGACCTGCACCTCGAGTCTATGTGAGGGTGTATTATTTTCTTCTAGCAAGCTGTGTAGAGAGAGAATCTGCTTGAGACGAAGGGAAAGTGTAGAAATTAGGTGACTATTTGTACTTTGTAAAAATATTTTTTCATTATTTAGGAGAGTAGCCGTTGGCTACTACTGACCGTTGTATGTCTGTATATAAATAGTGGTCACCCCATAGTGAAAGAGATAAGCTTTTCTCTTCTGAGAAACCATTTCTTCTCCATTGTTATACTCTCAAGATAAATAGATATTTAACATCATTCTTCAAGAGATTGTATTTCTTTATGGTATCAGAGCTGTGGTGCTCTGGTATGATCTGCTATCAAGTAATTATCTAAGCAGAATTTTTATCCTACAATTCGCCTGGAATATTTATTCAACACAGTTGAAGAATAAGTTTGGAAGTGCTGCTTCAAAACAGAGGAGGAAGACGAATTCGGTGGTTTCTCACAATTGTTGAACTATTATTTTATTTAATTCTATTTCCTCCATTTGATATTTGGAGCGGTGGCCTTAGACACGTGGTTTAACAGGCTTTGCATGTGAAAGTGGGTGAACAGCTGTCTCCCATCTCTTTCTTATTCCTCCGGTAGTGGATTCCCAATAAAGAGGGAAATATATTATATTGCTCAAAACCAAGCTTCCTTGGGAAGCTTTGGCACAAAGCCCGAGGTTCCCTCCTCCACTCAATGTAAACCCGTGACCTTTTTTATAAAAAAAAAACAACAATTTCGGATTTCCTCATTTTCTAAATTCCTCACCTCGATTTCCGAAATCTTTTTGAATAAACTGCAATTCAATTCCTGGGTTCTTTTATCCCAAACACCGTTCAAAGTAGAAGTCTCCAGACTCCTACTTTCTTCTACATCGTCTTTCTCCAGTCTCTGAGATTCACTCATTCTCATCTTCTTCTTCCCATTCTCACTTTCTCCTTTTACTCTAAACTCACTCATTATGGCTGAACAGAGTGAAGTAACTTCTGCCGTGGAAAAATCTAATCCTACACCATCTCCTATGATGGACTCTGCTCCAATCAATATTGTTAAACTAAACGGTAACAACTACCTTGCATGGAGCAGAGCCATTGAGTTGTTCATTACTGGAAAGGGAAAGAAGGACTACCTACTTGGAAAGGTTGCCATCCCCGCTGAAACTGACGCAAAATTTCATATCTGGGAGGCTGAGAATTCCATGCTCATGTCATGGATGCTAGGATCTATGAACCCAGAGATTGGTGAAACGTTTATGTTGTATAACACTGTAGAGGAAATCTGGCGTGCAACCAGAGAGATGTACTCCAAGAAGGATAATATTGCTGAGCTCTACGAGTTGAAGGCTCAGCTAAAGGAGATTAAACAAGGAGATCAATCTGTCTCTAAATATTATGGAAGTCTCTCACACATTTGGCAACAAATTGACTCTTTCGAGGTGTACAGGTGGAGTGGACCTACGGATGAACAGATGTACAAAAGCATAAAGGAAACTGAAAGAATTTTTAGTTTTCTGGCTGGCCTACACAAAGACTTTGATGCTGTAAGAAGCAGGATCCTAGGAACTCAGCCACTTCCTACCATAACAGCCACTTTCTCACAGATCCGGCAGGAAGAGAGCCGGATGAAGGTCATGCTGGGTTCCAACTCTGCTCAGGAATCATCTGCACTTGTTACGGGAACCAAGACTGGGGTCCATGAACCTGTTACTACATCTGTTGGTTTGCATGTGAAAAGAAACGGTGGAGGTTCCTATCAGAGGAAATTCTGCAAGTATTGCCAAAAACCAGGACATACACTGGAGGAATGTTACAGACGTCCTGGCTCCACTGTCAAACCTCCTTTCAGGTTCTTCCAGAATCAGTCTAAAAACACGGGTCAGTCTTGGAAGGCTGATAACATGTCTAAGGCTGATACTCAAAGCAACTGGAGGAACTCTAAAGGAAATGTGGTGGTCACAGGACAAGAAATGAACCCGAATGATGCATCCAATAACATGCAGGAGACGTCTAATCAAAAGCTAACTCAGGACCAGCTTGGTGCCTTACTGAAGTTACTCAACAATCAGATGACTGAGGAAACTGCACCTCAAATTACTGCTACAATGGCCAGCTCTAGGTTTGGAGGTAAGAGTTGCTCCTGGATCATTGACTCAGGAGCAACTGACCATATGACCTCTCAGAGGTATTTGTTTCATAAGTATGAGGTCCTTCAATGTCCTAAACAGGTGAAAATTGCTAATGGACTAGGTCTAAAAATTGTAGGAAAAGGAGATATTCAACTGTCAAGTAAACTAATACTTAAGAATGTCCTGCATGTCCCTCAGCTTAAGTGTAACTTAATATCTGTAGGGAAAGCTATGTTAGACAATCAATGTCTGACAGTTTTTTCTCCTTCTAAGTGTTTCTTTCTTCCTGTCAATTGCTTCCAGGAGAAAGCGTTGAAGAAGGAACCTTTGGAGGAGAAGATTGGACTTGGTAATTACAAGGATGGACTTTATCTTTTGACACACGAATCAAGATTGTTTTTTGGAGACTCTTCTAGGTCGTATTCTTGTATGAACACTTGTACCACAGGTGGTGTTCCTAGAATAGATGTGCAGGGTCAGACTCATGAGCCTGACACTGCTACTGCTAGAAGGAGTCTCATTTTGTTGTGGCATGCTAGGTTGGGTCATCCCAACTTTCTGTATTTAAAAAAACTCAAACCTGAACTGTTTGGTAATATTAATCTTGGTTCGTTGGTGTGTGAAACTTGCTTGTTTGCTAAACATACCAGGGGTCATTATGCACCAAAAGCATACAAGGAAAGTCATCCCTTTAATCTTATACACTCAGATGTATGGGGTTCGTCCAGAGTCTCTAGTCTTAATGGCAACAAGTGGTTTGTTATCTTTGTAGATGATCATACAAGACTAACATGGCTTTTCTTGATGAAGTCTAAATCAGATTTTTTGAAAGTCTTCAAATCTTTTGTGATGCTGATACAAAATCAGTTTGGTGCCTCAATCAAGACCCTTAGGTCTGACAATGGGACAGAATACATGGATTCTGAGGTAAGTTTCTTCCTATCCAGTATAGGAATACATCATCAAACATCTAATACTTATACTCCTCAGCAAAATGGGGTGGCTGAGCGAAAGCACAGACACATCCTAGAAGTAACTAGGGCAATCATGCTCTCTATGAATGTTCCAAAACATTTCTGGGGAGAAGCTGTATTGACATCGGTTTACTTGATTAATAGGATGCCATCTAGGGTGCTCAACTACAGAACACCTAAGCAGGTTTTATTAGATATATATCCATACACACATTTAATGTCAGAATTGCCATTTAGAAACTTTGGTTGTACTGTTTATGTGTTTATACAACCCCATACACGCAGTAAATTGGACAGTAGGTCCATTAAGTGTATATTTGTGGGATACTCTAGTACCCAGAAGGGGTATAAATGTTATTGCACTACTACTAAGAGAATGTATATTTCATTGGATGTGACATTTGATGAAAATCAGCCATTCTACAGCAAAAGTCCGTTAATGAGTTCAGTACAGAATGAATATTGGAGTATCATTGACAACACTGCTGTTACTAATCCCAGTTTAAGTGGTAATCTAGACTTACAGGGTTCGGGAAGTTCAGATGGGACATCTCTGCAACTTCATGACAAAGAAGGGTACCACAACGCGAAATCTGGGACTGAAGGCCGGACCAGTGAGGGAACAGCTCATAAGGATGGGCCATCACTAATCCAGGTATATGCCAGGCGGAAGAAGGACGAAGGACAGGTTTCATCCCCAATCCTATTACAGCAACAACTACAACCTTGCTCTGTAAGTCCTCTAATATCTTATAGTCAGCCACCTTCAAATGTTCAGCCTTTGCCTAACATTGAATACAATGTGGACGATAATTTGCCTATAGCACTAAGAAAGGGTACTAGAAGGTGTACTATGCAACCTAGACATCATGGACTATTAAGCAAAGGAGTATGTTCCACTAAACACCCATTAAGCAACTGCCTTTCTTATACTAGACTGCATCCTGTGTTTCGAGCCTTTACTGTTAATCTGGATAAGGAAATCATTCCCACTAATATTGACCAAGCACTTCAGGATCAGAACTGGAAACTGGCGGTGGAAGAGGAAATGAGTGCACTAGTTAAAAATCATACTTGGGATCTAGTTCCCAACACACATTCACAAAACCCTGTTGGATGTAAGTGGGTGTTCTCTATAAAATATAATTCAGATGGATCAATTAGTAGGTATAAAGCCCGTCTTGTGACAAAGGGGTTTACACAAGAATATGGTATTGATTATTTGGAGACTTTTGCTCCAGTAGCTAAGTTAAATACTGTTCGCATTATTTTTTCTATTGCTGTGAATTTGGATTGGAAACTGTATCAGTTAGACATAAAAAATGCCTTCTTGAATGGTGAACTCAAGGAGTCAGTTTTTATGGACATTCCCCCAGGGTATAAAACTGCCCAGAACAGGTCCATGATCTGTAAACTCAGAAAGTCTATTTATGGCTTGAAGCAGTCTCCACGTGCATGGTTTGTTAGATTTACTAAAGTCCTAGTTCAACACGGTTTTAAGCAAGCTCATAGTGATCACACGTTGTTTGTTCGCATGGAGAAGCTTCTACTAACTGTCTTGATTGTCTACGTGGACGACATCATACTCACAGGTAACAATGAACATGGAATCCAGTTAATTAAACAGCAACTGGCCACAGAATTTGAGCTTAAGGATCTAGGACAGCTGAAATATTTTTTAGGGATGGAGGTGGCAAGGTCATCTCATGGACTTTGTATTTCTCAAAGGAAATACATTATTGATCTTTTAAAGGAAACAGGCATGACTGGCTGTAAACCAGTCATTACACCGTTGGAACCAGGGAAACTCACTGATAAAGTGTTGGATAACAGTAACACGGAAGTAGATAAGTTACGGTATCAAAAATTAGTGGGTAAGCTAATTTATCTCTCTCATACTCGCCCTGATATATGTTATGCAGTAAGTTTTGTAAGTCAATACATGCATTCTC
Source organism: Eustoma russellianum (assembly GCA_036186865.1). Lineage (NCBI taxonomy): Eukaryota > Viridiplantae > Streptophyta > Magnoliopsida > Gentianales > Gentianaceae > Eustoma > Eustoma russellianum. Next base: position 29,084,963 of record AP025053.1, on the reverse strand, counting down.
CTAATGCCTATCATTTGAGTATTGTGATGAGAATTCTTAGGTACCTCAAAGGTGCTCCCGGACAAGGACTTTTCTTCAGGAAAACCCAAGATAGGACTGTTCAAGTGTTCACAGACGCGGATTGGGGAGGCTCGAAAGGGGACATGAGGTCTACGTCCGGCTATGCCACATATTTGTGGGGAAACTTGGTTACGTGGCGGAGCAAAAAACAGTCCGTTGTTGCACGAAGTACTGCTGAAGCCGAACTAAGGGCACTGGCTTTAGGTATTTGCGAAGGACTATGGATTAAACGAGTACTACTTGATCTCAACTATACTCAACCTACTCGTATACAGCTGTACTGCGATAATATTTCTGCCATCAACATGACAGAGAACCCTATGCATCATGATAAGTCCAAACATGTGGAGATTGATCGTCATTTCATCAAAGAGAAGTTAGAAGATAAAACACTAGAAATTCAGTACATTCCTTCATCTGAGCAAATTGCGGACATCCTGACAAAATCTGTTTCAAGCTCAACATTTCAACGGTTATCTAGCAAACTTGGCTGTGTAAATATCTACGCCAAGCTTGAGGGGGAGTGTAGAAATTAGGTGACTATTTGTACTTTGTAAAAATATTTTTTCATTATTTAGGAGAGTAGCCGTTGGCTACTACTGACCGTTGTATGTCTGTATATAAATAGTGGTCACCCCATAGTGAAAGAGATAAGCTTTTCTCTTCTGAGAAACCATTTCTTCTCCATTGTTATACTCTCAAGATAAATAGATATTTAACATCATTCTTCAAGAGATTGTATTTCTTTAGAAAGGCATTGGTCATTATCTAAAATTGGTAAAATATGATTTTGTTACTTGCAATAGTAACATATCTTAAAATGAGCAAATGATAGAATGGCGTGGTCATCAATCCACAGGATTTGACACTTTATATATGTATAAAGCTGAATGTTATTGATTGATTGCTCATTAGACTATTGCTCTATTCTGCCTCTAACATCGTTCTATATGAACAATATTCTGTCTTTTATAATCTTCGCCATCATAATTTATCTGAATTCCATGTCACTTTAGTTGATGAATATGCTGTGCCAATACTTTTGAATTTGGTCTCACTTGATTTTAGATCTGACTGCCAATCTGTCATTGCAGGAAAGAGATTGGATACGATGGCTGGAGGCTTGATTTTGTTAGGGGTTTTTGGGGTGGTTATGTGAAGGACTACATAGATGCAAGTGAGCCATACTTTGCTGTGGGGGAGTACTGGGATTCCCTCAGTTATACATATGGAGAAATGGATTACGATCAAGACGCACACAGGCAGAGAATCATTGACTGGATAAATGCTACTAGTGGAAGTGCTGGTGCATTTGATGTTACAACTAAAGGCATCCTTCATGCTGTAAGTGTTTTTTCTAAGCGTATTTTCTGTCCAAAGACACAAGATTCTAAAGGTCTACATGTTGGGGAACTATGTTAATTTACTTGAAAAATGCCATTTTTCTTCATTGGCTCGTGATCTGTTGTACAGGCAACTGAAAGATGCGAATATTGGCGATTGTCAGACCAAAAAGGAAAACCACCAGGGGTAGTTGGATGGTGGCCTTCTCGTGCCGTCACTTTCATAGAGAATCATGATACAGGTTCCACCCAGGTACAGAGGCTGTTTGCCCTGATATGTGTCCAAAATGTATTTTTGTGGCTGACCCGTTTTCTGGGAAGGATAGACATAGTAGCCCAATAGCTTGTATGCCAGGTATGAGACGCTTTGAGGTAATCTCTTAGATTGTTCATAGCTTGATAATGGAAAAGTTAAATCATGAAGGAAAAGGAGTTCATGTTCTTGAAAAAGTTGAGATTCCTTATCTTTGATCCGTTTGCCCTGGTTTTGCAAAAGTCCATTTCATACCACATGTAAGTAGCCACGTAGATGTATTTTTTTTTTTTCCATACTTGAGAACTTCCAGGGAAGCCCTCTCATGCTGTCCATTTAGTTCAAAACTAACTTGGAAGGAAAAGAAAGCCGTTGTGTTGCTCCAGTCCACTTGCACATGGCTATTTACTCTTTCTTGCTAAGAAATATTCCTGGTCTAAGTAAAGTCATCCACCTTTCTGGGTATGAACTTCCTGAGGAACCCGTTGTCTTTTCATCTCATTATCCTTCTTCTGTGCTTAAATGCTTTCTGGTAGTGTTGTACCTTGACCTTCGTATTCAATTTTCTTAGCCACATGTACTAACGTCCTATCTGATTCCGGTTATAGGAAACATGTAATCCTCTACTGCATAAAGTGACTATTATTTTGGAGAATACAAACAGCATCTTTTTTTTAATTTTTTTTTAAGTTTTTTGTCTTTAGCAACCCATTGCTTGGGTCTTTCTGGTTTTAGTTGTTTGATTTTTCATGAACATCATGATCCACATGATACGTTGTTCTTTAAGGTTGAAACATGTTGATTTTCTAGTACGTAGCCTGCATTTTATATGCGATGATTTTTCTATATGAATAGGTACTATGATTTCTTTGACCAGGAATGTGTCCGTACTTTCGTTGGCAGTCATCCTTATGGCATATTATTAGTGAGTGATCTGAGGGCTTCTGAAATTTTTCATTGTTTCTCTTCTTTACTGAAAGGGTCACTGGAGATTTCCAGGAGGAAAGGAGATGCAAGGGTACGCATACATTTTGACACACCCTGGAACACCATCAGTTTTCTATGATCACATTTTATCTTACGAATCAGAGATAGCAGCACTAATTTCTATCAGAAATCGGAACAGAATCCACTGTCGAAGTAATGTAAGTATAGATTAATTTATTTCTTTGGTTATGATTCTCTTTATTTTACTTTGAAACTCCAAAGGATGGTATGGTAAAAGTATCCATTCGTATAATCTATATATGATAATAAAGGGAAAGAATGATATCTTCTTCCGATTGGTAATATGGTCTTATGCTTCTCTTGACGTCCGAACATAACGTGAGAGGGTTCAAGATTCTTCTCTTTTTAACATTTTTCTTTTTTGGTTAAATAAAAATTTTCTCTTTCTAACATTAACAGTTAGGCTCAAAGGAAACATCTATAAAATTTTGAAAATATACTGTTTGTTTGATTTGCTTGCATTTGCTAATAACATAAGCCGGGGCTTCCAGATTGCAGTCATAATGCTTTGGGTAATTCCTGGAGACTTTTAGAGTGCAACCTGCAAAAGATATTGGGTTAAAGGAGACCACTTGTTTTTAATTCCCACTGGATCTATATCAAGAGCTAGGTTCCTTATATAGATAATGGTTGGATACCATTTTAAGAGACAAATAAGTGGGAGAAGGCTATGTTTGAGGGTAGTCCTGAACTTTGTCATTGTCCTTCTCCAGGTCAAAGTTACTGATCATGCCTTGTAGTCTTGCCTCTCTTTCTATGGGTAAGGCAAAATTCTTCATTATGAAAAAGGTCTTTGTGTTCTAAAGACGCATATTATGCATTAGGTATTAGGAAAACACAAGGAGGGTAGGATTTAGGCTACGACTCAAAAAAAAGTAAAATAAATAAAAAGCAAAAGAAATGATTTATCAATATAACACATAGTGGGAAAAGGGCTTGAGTGTTGTTATGAAAAAGGTCTATCATGGCTTTTTTGTTGTGAAACAGTTCAAGAAAGGGTCATGAAGTGCTTTAGGAAATCTATTATGCAATTAACCAAAATGTTTGCAAGAATTTTCTGAACAACACTATACAGAGATTGGTTTGACCTGAGGAAATTTCCCTGAAGTTACTACTTCAGGAAAAAGAATTACATGTTCTCTGATAGTGTGCTCCTGGACCATCCTGTTTGAGAAGTATAGTCCCTTAGCTCCGCCCATGCATGGGAATGGTCTATTTTGGCAGTTTAACTATACCACACAAAACTTACCACACAGTTAAATTTCACCAGCAGTCCTAGAAGTTGGCTCATCAGATTTTCTGGGAATTTGGAATACAATAGCTCTTTGAATATGCATCTCTACTAGGAATACACGTTGGATAAGTGCTGCAGAGCACCTACATCTTGGAATACTGGGCCTGGGTATACGATGACGTGTCTTCTTGAGAAATTGGAAAGGATGGACTAACAATATTATTCTTCCTAGAGGTCCCACTAGTGTGGGTCTCTATATAGTCTGTTAAGATTCTCATGAACTCGATAGGTCATGCTCTGTGGTCTGCTTGTATTATTTCCACGTCACTTTCAGATAGGCTTTTCCTTCTCCCTATTGCAGGAGCTCCTTTCTCATCCGTTTCTTCTATATCTATCATATACTTTTTATCCTCTTGCTCCTCTGAGGCTTGGATCTTTTTATACCATACTGCAAGTAATTTATTTTATTCAATATGGATTTCCACTGAACTTTATAGTCACCTTCTTCAATATGAGCTCTGTCCAGAACCACCTCTAGTCTGAAGCACTTCCAAGTTTCTATGAATTTCAACAGAGAATATTTTTTTTTTGGGGGTGAATTTTTCATTTAACCTACAAACCTTTCTGCTTTTGTTTTTTGCACTCTGTTGCTAGTTGTCTCCTTTCAGCGTTATTACGGTGATAGCCTTCTGGAAGTAGGCAGCACCTTCTAATAATCTCTCTGTGATTCAGGTGAAGATTGCAAAAGCCGAAAGGGACGTGTATGCTGCAATTATTGATGAAGTGGCTGTAAAAATTGGACCAGGGTATTATGAACCTGAAGGTGGATCCCAAAAATGGTCTTTAGCTCTTGAGGGTAACGATTATAAGGTATGGGAAGCATCATGAGAAGCGAGAAGCAATAAAATTGACATTTGGGTTACAGAAGATTTTCAGAGTATGTAACAGGCCAACGGAGTATGTATTATTTTCTCGGGAATGCTTGGGAACAGGGTGATGGTGACAACCAAGTTGAAACTCTTTCAGCTATGGTAGTCCTATCCACCTGGATATAATATACTGAATTGGTACTTCGATAAAAAGTACTTGTAAAAGGACATACTACACCAAATAAAAAGGTTCATTTCTGATGATGATTGTATATAATTTTCTTGGAGGCGTCGAGTTTTCTGGTGTAAACTTGCTGCTGCAGAATCCACATATGGTTTAATAAGCCGAGATGATGAAATGGAAGAGCAAAAATTCATCACATCTCTATTCTGGTTTTCCCAGCCTGCTCAAGCTAATGTTGCTCAATGTTCATGGCCCTGTTCTGAGGAATGTTGTATACTGTATGCATTTGCTATTTTTTGCTCATTTATGGCCTTTGCCCAGCTATTGTAGCAATTTGTCCTTCCAGACAATGTACGATTTTTCTCTCTCACTTGTCCTAGGGCATAAATAGGCTTCTTTGCAATTGCATTTAGGAGCCTGACTTATATAGGGCACATATGTTGACTTTGCAGTGCCAATGGTTGCAACTGTTCTTGGAAATTCAAGTGAATTCCTTCTTTGTGCAAGTCTCGCTTGATATTCGTAGCAATCACTTATGGCATGTAGGCCGCCCAGAGCCTTTTGGCATGATCCATTACATGTTTATGAGCGCATGCTGCATTAAAGAAGCTATGACTCGATTGTAAAGCTTGCATTGGTTCGACATGTTTTTGTTCTGCTCTTCTTTTTAACTCTCTAAACTTGTAAGATGAAGAGGGATTTTGAAGAAGAATGGTGTTGCCTTAGGCCTTAGAAAGGAGACCAAACAAGGGAGGGCGCGCCTTGAGCAACTGGTAAGTTTGATGCTTTGTGACTTGGAAGTTACAAGTTCGAGCCGTGGAAAATTCTTCTTGCACAAAATGTAGGGTAATACTGTGTAAATCAGATTGCGAAGCGATCCGGTCTTTCATCGGATTTTACACAAATGTGGGAGCCTGTTGCATCGGAAAAAGAGGCCAAACAAGTACATCGGATTTTACACAAATGTGGGAGCCTGTTGTATCGGAAAAAGAGGCCAAACAAGTACATCTTTGCTTTTTATCGAAAAATCGGATCCCATGTATACTATACACACTTGGTCACAAATCGTATCCATGAAACATTCCCTTTCGGGGGAGAAGGAAAATAGAAGAAAGGAAAAAAAAGAAAAAGAAAATAACACTACCAATAACAACAATAATGAAATCCAAAGAAATATAGGAAAAATAATTGGAAGACGTGAAAGCGAGAACTTGCCTTCCTTACTTCATTATGAGCATCAGAATATCTACAAAAACAGGCAGTAGAAGTAACTAAGAGAATGTCGAGAGACAAATAATTGTGAAGCCTATCCATTTCTGATTGCTGAGAGAATATTATTTTGGAGGTTTCCGTAAAAGGCTAGAGATGTATATGACAATAAATAAGTACATTGAATAAAGTCGCATGATATTCAATAATATACAATAGAAGAATACATCGAGTTGTTTCATAAATAAACATCACTAAAGTAATTTGTAGCGCCCGCCTCCTGAACCCTATCATCGGAAACAGTGCACCCGCCGTAGTCTACTACGAAAACTACAAGGCGTCGTTCAAACTTCTTACACGTTGAAAATGATTTAGAAATTTTTTCCGCGGAAACGATAATTAAAAAAAGCACTTTATAAATAATTTCAATGCAAAAGTAACTGAAACGTTTAGGGCCGACGAAAACCCAATGTATCGAATGAAATTCTAAAGGTCTAATAAAAACGGAATAAATACGAAAACCATCTAGTATCCCAAAGAAATATCTCCAAGCTCACTCGCCCCATCTCGTGCAGTCTGAATCATCATCTACGAAGATATACTCATACTCGGGTTCACCTGTGGAAGGATAAGTAGGGGGTGAGTGATTGAGAAATCACTCGTAGGTTACCCGTCTAATCCCAGAAAGGAATCATACTTACAATAAATGTACAAATAAATAAAGCAAATAAAACATACCTGATCCGATCGCAAAGTAAGCATAACATTAAGCAAATAACACATATCCGATCCGACTTGCAAAGTAAGTATATGGTAAACAAATATAACATCATCACATATCCAAATGCAATGCGCAACTTCATGATGCATGCTCCTTCACACTATCGTGTCACAAACCCAATCGCATCAAATCACACGTTATGCCCTTTCTATCCATGTCATGCAATGTATGTCCCGTGGTCCTATCACACGATCCATAACGTGGAGTCAGCGCACACGCTTTGTATCGTGAAGTCACTCGCCCTGAAGGGATGCACGTGCCATGAATGCTGCATACTTTCACACTTCCGTTTCTCATATATTGCATGTTCTGTTCTATATTGCGTTGCGTGGGGTTCATTACTGTATTTTATCTTCTACTCTTATTTTATCTTTCTAGACTTTTTTATTTTTCCTAGGCTTTCAAACACATCAATCTTTTATTAAATTATTTTTATCTTCTCATACTATTTTTTTCTTGCTTTAATCTCCTTTTCTTCTCTCTCCATTTTTCTCTCTCTTTTTCTTTTATTTTAATTTATTTTTAATTTATTTAATAGATTTCTAAATTTAATAATTATTATATAAATTAAATATACGTTGTATATTATTTTCATTTATTTATTTTTTCATTTCCATTACTGATGCCACCTATCTTTTTTTATTATATTTTATTTAATTTAATATTATATTAATCCTGTTTATTTATATCTTTATTATTGCCTCTTTTTTAAACAGATTTAGCCCTTTTTCCCTTTTTCCCTCTAACCCTTTTTCTTTTCCAGCACGTCCAGCCCAAAAGAAATCTTGCTGCCCGCTGGCGCCATAATTACCCCATTTTTGTTTCTTTTTTTATTTCCACCATGCCTGGTCCGCTGAGGCTGGCAGGCTGGCCCGCACCCCGCATGGCCCCTTTTCCTTTTTTTCTTTATTTTCTTAAATCCTAATTTTCTTCGAAAATTCATAATTTTGTTTTAACTCCGATTTACCCCAACCCAGTTGCATTTGACTCATTATAACGCGACAAACGCATTGGCACTAGACCCGTCAGCACTTGTTCGTACGCGCTGTCAGGGGCCGCGCATGGGCCACACGCGCTACCCCTGAAACGCGTGCATGAGCCACATGTGTCGCCTTCCAGGTCCGTTTTTTTATGTTTCCTATTTATTTCCCACCTAATTTCCGGGCTACACGATCTATTTCTAAGGCTATACATGCAATCTTTCCTCTATTTGCATAAAAATCGGTCCTTTTTAGTTAAATTCAAATCACACAATCAACACAAATACACGCACATATAATAGCATATACCAATTACATATAATACATGCATGCGAAGACATAGAAAATAACACATAAAAATCTATTGCAAATACGACCAATCCGAGAAGAGGGGAGGGTAACCTACCTTTTTGGCAGAATAATTCTACCTGTTTCTTCTCTCTTTTTTCCTCATAAACTTGGTTGATCTTGGCTTGGTGGTGGCTTGAATATATATATATATAGCATGGATGTGGCCGAAATTGGCAACAAATTATATATGATATTGTTGTTGGAAGTGGCGGCAGAAAGGAAAGGTTGGGGGGTTTGAGAAGTATCTTTTTTCTTTTTCTTTTTGGGGGCTGCTGCAGCTGTAGGGGAAAACAGCAAGGGGCAGCTGAATTGATGCTAATGTGTGTGTTTAATTAGGGTAGAATATATATAGATATATATAGAGGGTTTAGTTATAGATGATTAGGTTTTCTTAGTTTAAGCAACTTCCTATTAGAGTAAGGCTTTAACCATATAAAACTCTATATATACTATTTAAATCCATTTAGAATAGGATTCTATCCTATTCCCTTTTCAATTTTAAAATACTTGTTATTTGTTTAAAATAGATAAAAACGGATGTTACATACTTAATGTAAGAAATAACTCACGAATGAAAGTTTATTTTTCATTGATTCAAAGTGGCCCACGGTAGGTACAATTTATAGCCTCAAGCTAACCCTATCTGAGGTATATGGGAGATGATTTCATATGATTTTGATATGGTTTTAAATTATTTCCATATCTATCATGATCCCATTATAACTATACAATCAACAGATATTCTATCTTGATCCCTTCTTTTGAATTTCGTATCTTATAACTCCCCCTCAAGTTGATCATTGTGATTACCAATGTTCAACTTGCTCAATGTCGATCCGAACACCTTGCTAGTGACAGCCTTCGTGAGTATATCTGCTAACTTATCTTCTGACAACACAAATGGGATTTTGACTATGCCTCCTTCAATATTCTCTTTGATAAAATGTCAATCAACCTCAACATGTTTGATCCTGTCGTGCTGCACAGGATTCTCTGAGATATTCACAGCGTCTTTGTTATCACACTTTACCTGTGCTGGTTCCATTGTTGAGCACCCTAAGTCAGTCAACACTTTCTGGAGCCACAACACCTCCATAACCCCTTTTGCTATCCCTCTGAACTCTGCTTCGGCACTTGACAATGCAACTATTTTTTGCTTCTTACTCCTCCATGTGACGACGTTTCCTCCAACCAGAGCGAAGTATCCTGAAGTATATCTCCTATCATTTGGGTTACTGCCCAATCTGCATCGGTGTACACTTTAATGTTTAGGTGTCCATGTTTTTTAAATAGTATTCCTCACCCAGGTTTTCCTTTAAGATATCTCACAATCCGCATTACTGCTTCCAAGTGTTCTTCCTGTGGTTTGTGTATGAACTGGCTCACAACTCTAACGGCATAAGCAATGTCTGGTCGTGTGTGTGATAAATAAATCAGCTTTTCTACCAACCTTTGGTACTGTTCTTTGTCAACCATCAGCGCTTCTTCCGTGAATTTTAGTTTTTGACCAACTGCTACTGGAACCTCACAGGGTTTACACTCCAACATTCCCACTTCGATTAGTAGGTCAAGTACATATTTTTGTTGAGATATGAAGATCTCTTTCTCTGAGCGGCTCTCCTCGATTCCCAGGAAGTACTTTAGATCTCCTAGGTCTTTCATTTCAAACTCTGTAAATAGCTGCCGCTGAAACTATGTCATTTCGTCCTTATCATTCCCAGTAATAATCATGTCGTCCACATAGATAATCAAACATATCACAAGGTTACCTCTTTGTTTAACGAATAATGTATGATCTCGTTACTCTGTCGGTATCTAATCTGTTTCATGACTTTCTTAACCATACACAATAGTAATTGAATTTCTAGAATTTTCATTAATGTTATTTAATTGATTAAAAATAGTAATAATCATAGGAAAAATAAATAAATATCAAAAAATATAAATAAATTCCTGAAATTATAAAATGCTGAAATTAACTTATTTTCATTAAATTTCTGTATTTATGATAGTTTATTTAATTCGGATAATTAGGTAATAAATATAAATAAATGGGGGAAATGAGAAAAATATAGAAAATGCCCGATAAATGTATACAAGCCATGGAAAAGTGGGTTTGATGGCGAACAACATTTAATCATTATTCGAACAATAAATGGACCTAGAGTTGAGCGCCGGAGGATGGTGAGGATGGGCCGGAAGGACTCAGGTGATCTTGTTTTTGCATTCATGGCACGTGCATTGCATTTATAGTGGGTCGTGATGTACGGATCACGGACACTCAGTATGGTGTACGGTGGCGGGGGGCCACGTACACTCAGTATGGTGATTTTGGGTGGGTACGACCCACATCCACTCAGTAGATCCCAGGAACATGCATTGCACGGTAGAGATATGGACATCTTGTATAACATGACTTCGTTGCGTGTGACATGCATAGTTGGACATGCATCATGAAGTTGCGCATTCTTTATCTGGAGTGAAATACTTTTCCACATCCTTTTCTATGCTTATGTTATCTCATGTTCTACGTGCTATGTGTATGTCATTTCGATATGCACGTCTTGTATTAGTTTGAGACATGTGTCTACTAGGTGATTTTTCGTCAGTCACCCCTACTCCCCCCACCAGGTGAGCATGAGGAAGAGTACGACTATGCCTTTGCTGAAGATGGGGCTGACACGGTAGTATGGGCAGACTGACGGTCGCACCTAGGACACGAGGAGACTCTGCGGCTGTCTGTCATTATTTCATTGGGATTCCATCAGACATTACCTTGTGTAGATTGATAGACTTTAGATGCTAGTACCTTGGAGTTATTGCCAGGACTTTGTTCACTATTCTATTGATGATTTTCTTTTATCATGGAATTTAATGTTATGGTACTACGTTTCTACGAAAAAAATTTCTACATCATTTCTGACATGTAAGAAGTCGATTCGACGCCTGGTAGCTCTCTTAGCAGACTGCGGCGGGTGCACTATTCTTGATGCTAGGGCACAGGAGCGGGGCGCTACAGGAGGCGTTCAGTTCCAAGCTGCAAATCAATTTTAGGTAGTCTTGTTTTGTGCTCTCATATACAAGACCAGGATTTGTGGCTTTCACTGGATCTAGAAACCCTACTCCATACGAGAACTCAGCATCTCTATGATGGGCATTGCTAGCATTCATCCGCAAAGCTACAAATAAAATTCAAGAAATTTTGAGTCAATGTTGCTATAATGGAGACATACAAGAATGTCTGCTATATGTATACAAATCATGTAAGATCTCACGTAGTTACCTTATCTAAGTGAAATTTTTTTAAGAGTTATGATGGGTCTCAAGGACTATAGACAAGGCTCACAGGACGTAGGGAGACCCTGCTAGATAATTTATAAGACCAGAATTTGGAAAAGTCGGAAGCTGAATGGATAAAACACGAATTCTATAGACACTTCAGATAAGAGTTATTCTTCAAAGAAGATAAGAGCATCGTGTCACTATTATAATTAATTACTAATATATGAAATCAAAAGTAACACTAATTAAATACTAATATATAAAATCAAAGAATCAAATACACTTTCATGCAATCAAAAGATTTAGATAACAATAATTAATATTACCAATATAAGTTCATGCAAGCGAAAAAAGTAAATAATAATAATAATTAAATATTACTGTATGTTTATGCAATCGGGATAACTAAATAAAATAAGTAGATCATAGGCTTTCTTTCCTTCCGTTTTTTTTTGTATGACCATATGTCCGAGTCTTTAAAATCAATTGTCTATAGGCTTAATCAAGTATCGATCTATTAAGGGTATATATATACTTCTTTGTCGGATTTTGAATTTTTTTTTACCACTCGAGATGGATAGACTCAAATTTGAGGAACCATCACAAAAGCACACAAGTTTAGATGAACTATGGGGGGATGCACCAAAATTTTGAAGAAAAAAAAGAAAAAAGAAAATGCATGTATCATGCAAGCTGATAATTCGTATATCTTAAGGAAACAACATATAAATGAACGTGACACCACTTGGTATCTCTACATTCTATCCATGTTGACTTAAAAAAAGGTCTTCATACCATACTCACCAGCCAAAATATGGTGCTCTTTTTCAGTGAGATCAGCTGCAAACCCATTAAAACTTCTGGTGTAGCTTCTCACCAGGTGGTCCTCCATGGAACTTCAAATGCATGAGTCAAAAAATCATGAACACATCTACACTAATTCTACGGAAAAAAATTTTATATAACACGTGTGTGGTTGTCTTACCTAGTCCTATCGACTAATACTTGTTGAAGTAAATTAGCATGATGAGATGAAGGTGAATAGCCTTCTCTTTGAGGAAGGGATCCCATGTATACTATATATACCTGTTCACAAATTTCATCAATGAAGCATCCCCCAAGGTAGAATTAATCAATCAATCAATCATACCCACTATATCCCAACGTCAGCAAAAGCTGTCGTTAAAGTTTGAGGAGAGTGAGCAGCAGGCAAACAATACATCTATCCCGATGGATAGAGAGTTTGCTTCTAGTGAGAGCCTCGACTCTATATGTACCTTCATAAATGATACAAAAATAGGGATATGATGTGCTAGTGTGTTAATCAGGGAATTCAGTAAATACAAACAGGAAGATTTCGATATTAAAATACCCATAAACTTGTATATGCACATATAATACAAGACAAAGACAAACAAAAAAAAGTGCAGAGTCAACCTAAAACGTATATAGGATTCAAGCCTCTAAATATACTCCAAGATGGTAAACCAAAGGGGGAAAAACCAAGACAAGCTAAATATATAGAGGAAAGCGGAATGTCATGTGGAGAATGTGCTTAGAGAGAGAAAACTCTCTCCCTTCTATCTAGAAGGGATATCCATTCTCTCTTTCATTTGGTTTCTTCAATTCCTTTTTCCTTTTGCTCAAACACGCACTTTGATACATCAAATTTATACACTTTCACCTTATTCTACCAGATCCTTCCACCTCTTTCTCAGAATACTTATTCACCTCTCATTCCGTTCAACTGGCATAATAGGCAGGAACAAGCCGTTCCTTAAAAAGAAACCCAACAGTAATAAAAGAGGCAAAAATGGTGCTGCTGGAGCCAGGAAAATATCCTTGAAAGCACACTTGATGAATCAGTGGAGGAAGATCCTAGTGATTCTTTTTCCTTTCAGGATGAGTCAGGTGAAGAAGGAAACTTTGCTGTTGAATGTTGCATTGAGAGATGTTAGGTCCGAAATACACTCTAGAGGGGGGGTGAATAGAGTGTTTTGGCTCTTTTGCGGAATTTTCTCGTTTGGTTCAACTCAAAAGATATTCAAAATCAGAGCAAGAATGGGAGATGAGAAGTAGTGAATGAGTACACCGGATATAGAGTGGTTCGAATCGTAAATGATTCTACTCCACTACCACTTTGTTGCCAAAGTGGATTTTCAACACCTACTCTTCTTATTATGAACAATAAGAATAACCACAGCAATACTTACACTAACACCTTAGTGTAAGCAACAACAACAGCAACTTCTTGCACAAAATACACTTGTGCAACTACAGCAACTACAGCTCTTAGCAAGAACACCTTCTTGTTTCCTTGCAACTTCAACAAAAGTTCCCTCAAGAACTTCTCACAGTGGGTTGAAGGAATATGGTAAGGTTCACACTTTCTCACAAGTCTAAGCACAAGCAAGAGATCAAATATTTATGGTTCCTCTTGTGCTTGACTCACTTTCTCTCAATATATAACAATGAAGGACAAAGAAAAGCTAAACAAGCTTTAAGCAAATTTACAAGTATGAGAGAACTATACAACAATGAAAGATGAAGCTAGATGATCTTGAAAGTGTGTATTTGCCTCATCTAAGCCTCCTCTATTTATAGATGAAGTTCACCACGTTTTTGAGGCTCTCCACCAAGTCTTCATCTTCAAAAATATCAAGATAATGCTCAAATAGTCTCTAGCCACCCTATGGAGTGATTTGATCTTGGATAGCCACCCTAGAGAATCTTAGACATGTATACAATAGTCAAGGAAGCATGTAATAGGTTGGGTTAGAGTCCACAAGAAATTTGACCAAGATTGGAAAGAGAAAACATCATAAATCTCCCTTGGATTTTGTTCCAACGTTCAGAAAATTTGAAATCTGGGGGACATCGATCGATCGAAGTGCCTGGGGGGAGAGATCGATGTCCTCCAGAACATTGCAGTTTTTGACACTGCCTGACATCGATCGATCGATGTCAGGGACTGAAGTGGCATCGATCGATCGATGTCAGTTGGTTTAGATATCGATGTTCACTGACTTACATCGATCGATCGATGTTAGTAACATCGATCGATCGATGTCCTTTGGTTGAGAGTTCGATGCTCTCTGAGTGACATCGATCGATCGAGTTCAGAGGCTGAAGTGACATCGATCGATCGATGTCCCCAGCTTTAGAGATCGATGTTAAACAGTGAGTTCCAATCTCAACCATCTTGGACATAGTGTGATTTTCCCATCTTGCATCAAATATCAAACACAAATTTAACTCATTTAAAACATCTTTTCATCATCAAAACAATTTATAACTTAACAATCTCCCCCTTTTTGATGATTTCAAAACCATGATTCAAAAGATGTTTTTACATGATATATTTTCAATTTAAACTTGATATTTTACAACTCCCCCTTAGTTCATGCTCCCTCATCATATGAACACATCAAATAAATGCAATCTACCCAAAATGTAATATCAATACCAACATGCTCCCCCTCAACCTATGTATCAAGTTTCACATTTTCATCATTTCAATATGTAAAGCATATCAAGAAACTTCATGTCATGCTATACCAAATTCAACTTCTCAAGCTAAGTTATGTGATGCAAAAACACCAATATCATATCAAGATGAGATATTAAGATACCAAGCTATAACATGCCAAAACTAAATCATGCAATGTCTAACCAACTATGCCAAAACATGGCAAAGCCAATGCCCAAACAATCATGCCAAAAACCAATGCCCAAACATGCTAAAGCCCAATCATACCAACTAAACCATTATGCCGACAAAACAATTACCAATTTCTACTATGCCAACAATGCCAACAATAATTTCTATCATGCCAACAATACCAATTACTACTTAACCATCATGCCAACAATACCAATTACTACTTAACCATCATGCCAACAATACCAATTACTTCTCCTCCTTTTTGAAAGCATCAAAAAATAAGAGATACCAAAACGAAAAGATAAATACCATTAAGAAATATCAAGTTTTGAGATACATATGTAAACTCAAACTTGCAAAACTATGCATAACTACGAGGGAATGGGGAATCATAAAGGACTACTCCTCATCAGAGGAAAAACACAATCCAGAGAGAACCGCTTTGAGCTTTGTTTTCAACTTTTGATACTTGGTCTTGTGCACGTTCAACTCTGTTTGTAGTGTTGTGACTTGATTGTCCACCTTTGTTTATAACGTTTTAAAACGGTCCTGGAGTGTCTTATAGTCTTTCTCCAGATCATCTATACGAACAGCCTCTTTTGTTAGGTCTTCCCCTCATTGATCGAGATAACAATGTAAATCATTAATCTCAGCCTCTACATCAAATGGAAGTTCAGAACCACTATCTTCTTCCATAGGAGCCTTGCCTTTGCCTATTCGGGAGGTAGGACTTTGAGGGTTCGGTTGGGGTTTAACGGTTGGCTCAGTAGGATGTTTTGGCAATACCGGCTCATTCTCAGCTTCATCTTCCTCAGGGTCATGAGTATCACCTCGTCGTTGTGCTTCATTTCTCGACTTAAGAATTTGCTGGATGTTAAACTTTGTGTAATAATCCTTAATGGTAATGGACTCTTCATACTCGTCATCCAACACTATATCGGCCTTTCTCAACAATCTATATATCAGATTACTGTAAGGAAGTGCTTTTGATTTCTTGGTAACTGCCTCCAACACATTTTCAAAGAAAACTTCCCCAAAGTTTACTTGTTCCTTCATGGCTATGCGGTAGGTAATATAAAAGTCTAAGTTGCTTGGAAGTTTGGCCGATTTTCCATTCACACAGAATGTAACGATGGCAAGCAAAACTCGATAAACTAAAGGCATATCATTTGTGTTTTTCGTGGGGTGGAATCCAAGAAAGGTTTTTACTTCGTTCTCGGTTACTTGGTACTTGTAATAATCCCACTTCCAAGGATCGAAATCTTGGACTCCCTCATCAGGTGTACCAAGAATTTCATTAATCTGTTTGGTGTGAAATGAAGCGACTTGACCATCAATAACTGAATTTAGAGAGAAAGGCTTTCCATTGAGATAGTTAATCCAAAGATTTGCATAAAAAATTCGAATATAATGAGTCGACATAGTGCCCATCTCAGAAGAATCCCAAATAAACATCCATTTTTGAGCATACAACCAATCAATGATTGGTTTTAATTCCTCACTGCTCAAAATGTCCTCAAGTTTGAGCAGTTTCAATGGAATAGTAGACCTCTTGCTACTTTCCCATTCTTCAAATAATAATTGAGCTCTAAGAGAGATGTGAGTGGATATACCTGAACCTAGGGGTGCAGCCAGTGCATTCTCATATTCTTCAGTTTTAAGCCAAGGGAAATTTCGGATAACAAGGCTTTCTTTAACCTCACGGAGCAGATTGTCTTGGGATGGCTCTAGTTGCTTCCTTAGTTCTGCTGTTCTAGAACCCGTTGGAATATGTGGTTGATTTTCTGCTTGAGATGTTCTCTTCCTCCTGGGATGATTTTTCGTTCTTGGGGCCATGAGAAGATTAGGTCACGAAATTTTTGAATATAGTGATGAAACTTGAAGAATATATGTGGATTTTGATAGTATTGAAGGGAAAAATGAAGCTTGAGCAAGGATTTTGCAGTTTAGGGGACGAACTGGGTGTTTTTCGCTTGATAGAGTTTAGGGTTCGAAGTAGAAAATGAAGAGATGGGGGGTTTTCGCAGTTTTTATAAACCCTGTCCCACTGACATCGATCGATCGATGTCCTACACATCGATCGATCGATGTCGTAAGAGATCGATCTATGAGGCTTCCACAAAGATCGGTCGATGTTTGCAGGAATTTGTATTTTTGACCTCTTTGACCCTCTAACCTTGGTTTATCATCCCTAATCTTGTTCTAATTGATTCAAATGTCTCAGTGGGAAGGGATTTAGTAAAAATATCCGCTAGTTGGTCATTTGTTGGAACAAATTCAATGCATACCAATCCCTTTTGGATGCAATCTCTTATGAAGTGATGCCTTACCTCAATGTGTTTTGTCCTACAATGATGAACCAGGTTTTGTGCTATACTTATGGCTGATGTTTTGTCACATAGGATGGGAACTTTATCAAACTTAACATTGTAATCGTTCAAGGTGTTGATCATCCAAAGTAGTTGTGCACAACACGAAGCGGCCGATACATATTCGGATTCTGCCGTTGAAAGTGACACACTATTTTGACCAAGAAACCAAGCAATCTCCAAGGAATTGACACGTCCCGGAGGTGCTTTTCCTATCAACAAAATTTCCGGCATAGTCGGAGTCACTATACCCTCTTAAATCAAAACATCCATTTTTGGGATAAAACAATCCAAAGTTCAAGGTTTATTTCAAATACCTAAAGATACGTTTAATAGCAACTAAATGTGATTCCTTAGGCATACTTTGAAATATAGCACATAAGCACACAACATGCAAAATATCCGGCCTACTAGCGGTTAAATAGAGTAAACTACCAATCATACCCCTATATTTGGTTACCTCAACTGGCTTTCCTTTTTCGTCTTTGTCAAGCTTTGTACTTGTGTTCATTGGAGTGCTCACACTTCTTCCATCCTCAAATTTGTACTTTTTGAGCAAATCCTTTGTATACTTCGTTTGAGATATATACACTCCATCTTGAGTTTGCTTGATTTAAAGACCAAGAAAGTAGTTGAGTTCACCCATCATGCTCATTTCAAATTCTCCTTCCATCAATTTTGCAAAATGCTCACAAAGAGAATCATTAGTAGCACCAAATATAATATCATCCACATAAATTTGAACAAGCAATTGATGGTTTCCTTGTTCTTTAATAAAAAGAGTAGTGTCGACTTTTCCTCTTGAAAACTCATTCTCAAGTAGGAACTTACTTAATCTATCATACCAAGCCCTAGGAGCTTGTTTAAGTCCATAAAGGGCCTTTTTGAGTTTAAAAACATGATTTGGATAATCATGATTTTCAAACCCCGGTGGTTGAGCTACATAGACCTCTTCTTGAATTATTCCATTCAAGAATGCGGATTTCACATCCATTTGATATAGTTTGAAATTCTTATAACACGCATATGCTAATAGCATCCTAATAGCTTCTAACCTAGCTACGGGGGCAAAGGTCTCATCATAGTCTATGCCTTCCTCTTGCCTATATCCTTGGGCTACTAACCTAGCTTTGTTTCTAGTGATGTTTCCTTTATCATCCATTTTGTTTCTAAATACCCATTTAGTGCCAATTACGGGATGATCACTTGGTTTAGCAACTAATTCCCAAACATCACTTCTTTCAAATTGATTTAATTCTTCTTGCATAGCTAATACCCAATCTTCATCATTTATTGCCTCCTTTATATTTTTAGGTTCAACTTGTGAAATGAAAGCATTTTCATTGAATTTTCTCCTAGTCATTATGCCTTGGCTAGTTTCACCTAGTACCAATTCTTTAGGGTGATCTTTCCTATACTTATATGAATTCGGTAAATTTGAGGTATCTCCTCCTACTTCTTCATCTTCAACCTTAGGTTCAAGGGGATTAATCCTAAGGTCAATAACAATATTACCTTTTGGATTCTCAAATTTCTCTATATGACTTACTTCAATTATTTCATCATCATCATCATCATTAATGTTTGATTTATCCTCATTGAGTTCACTAAATTTGACATGAATTGATTCTTCAACTTTCATGCTTCTTTTATTATATACTCTAAATGCCTTGCTATTTTGAGCATAACCCATAAAGATTCCTTCATCCGTTTTGAAGTCGAGTTTATCCAAGTTATCTTTGGTGTTAAGTATAAAGCACTTACAACCAAATACCTTGAAATAACCAATATTTGGTACTCTACCTTTCCAAAGCTCATAAGGAGTCTTTTTGAGAAATGGTCTCAAATAAACTCTATTGATCACATGACAAACGGTATTTACCGCTTCAGCCCAAAAATATTTGGGTAGCTCAAATTCGTTTAGCATGGCTCTACTCATTTCTTGAAGTGTTCTATTCTTCCTTTCCGCAACACCATTTTGTTGAGGAGTTCTTGGAGCTGAGAAATTGTGTCCATATCCTTTGGATACACAAAATTCTTGAAATTCTCCATCAAACTCACCACCTCTATCACTTCTAATTTCCTTAATTGTGTCCTCTCTTGGATTTTCTAATCTCTTACAAAGCTTTATAAATTCTTGGCATGCATCATTCTTTTTAGCTAAGAACATTATCCAAGTGTACCTAGAGAAGTCATCTCCACCACAAAGGTGTAATGTTTTCCACTTAGACTTGTTGTACCAATATCCCCATACAAATCCATATGTAGCAATTGTAGAGGTTTAGTGGTGGAGATTTCACTTTTGGACTTGAAACTTGTTTTAACAAGTTTTGTCTTTTGACAAGTGTCACATAAGCCATGATTTTCGAAATTTAATTTTGGAAGACCTTGGACTTTTTCTTTTTTGCAAATATCTTTGAAATTTTTAAAACTAATATGTCCAAGTCGTCTATGCCATAGTTGAGTCAAATCATTTTTGGCAACTATGCAAGAAACTTTTTGTGATATCAAATCATGTGTGCTAAATTTGTAAACATCATTTTTACGTATAGCCTCAAAAACAATCTTATCGTTCTTTTTCACAACACATTCTCTTTTCACAAATTCAATTTGAAAATTAGCATCACATAGTTGGCTAACACGTATCAAATTATACTTAAGCTCTTCTACATATAATACATTATTAATAGTAAAAGAAGAGTTACCAATTTCTCCATGTCCAAGGATTTTGGCTTTCACATTACCAAAATGCACCGTTCCACCATCTTGGAGCTTGAGCTTGGTGAACAACGTTTTGTCTCCGGTCATGTGCGTTGAACATCCGCTATCCATAAGCCATTTGGTTTCTTCTTCTTTGGCTACTCCATTTATCTTGAGAGCCTACAAAACCAAAAGATGTATGCATTGGTACCCTTTGATGGTTGGGTCATTTAAGATTAGTTTGTCGACCCTTAGGCTTCCAAACATATGTGCTTCCAAATCTAGCTCTACATGCTTTCTTCACATGTCCTAGTTTGTTGCAATGAAAACAAGTGGGTACATGCTTTGGTTTAGAGGGTGATGAATTTCGTTGTGTTTTTCTATTATTTGTCTTTTTCTTTAAGGACTTAGGTTTAATAGAAGAAGATGATGAATTAAATCCTAAACCGGATTTATCATTTCCAATTCTTTGATTTCCAAGTAGTATGTCTAAATTGTTTTTACCATTTGTTAGTCTTTGTAAGTCTAACTTTAGTTTCTCACATTCTTTTCTAATTTCTACATTTTCAAGAGCTACGGTTTTATGCATGGTGAGTATGATGTCATGCTCTTGAAACATCAAAATATTCTTGTCATGCAAGCTCTTATTTTCTAAGATGCATTTCTTGAACTCTTTCTTCAAATGCTTATACTTTAAATTCAATTTTTCAAAGTCATCTTGCAAATCTCCTATTTCATCATGCAAATTTGAACGATTAGAATTTACCTCAACATCATCTTCAATTGCCATGAGACAAGTATGTTGAATCTTTGGATTGTCAACTATTGCAACAAGTCCAACACCATGATCTTCACTCTCTTCTTCTTCCGATTCCGAAAGGAGATCATCCCACGTGGTTACCTCCGTATTGAGGGCTTTCTTCTTTTGAGGAAAGACCTTCTTCTCTTGCTTTTGCGGCTCTTTTACGTGGCAATCGGCAATGAAATGACCGGGTCGACCACATCTATAGCAATTTTCACTTGCTTCCTTTTCTTTAGATGGTCTTTTGAAAAACTTTCTTGCTTGAGCTTTGTTTCTAGTTTTCATTCTTCTAAATTTTCTTACTAGAAGGGCAACTTCCTCATCCGATTCATCGGACTCTACCACCAATCCTTTGTGTGATGTTTGTGTGGGCTTGATAGAGTTCATCCTATTTAGTTCATCAATAAGAATTTCATGAGTAAGAAGATTACCGGATAGCTCATCAAGGGTAAGAGTCTTGAGATTCTTTGATTCGGTGATGGCGGTGACTTTAGGTGTCCATTCTCTTGGCAAAGATTTGAGGAGTTTTGAGACAAGGTCTTCATTTGAGATTTTCTTGTCCACCATGGAGAGTTGATTCACTATTCGTGTGAATCGATCGATTGTCTCCTCAATATTCTCACCACTTTTCATTCCGAACATCTCATACTCCTTCATGAGCATAAGTCGTTTGGCCATTCTTACTTGCTCAGTTCCTTCATGTATCATTTCAAGCCTTTTCCATGCCTCATGGGCTGTTTCAAGACCTTGAAGTCTTATGAGCTCGGTGGTGGTGAGAGCACTTGAGAGAATATCAAATGCTTTGCCATTAATGGCAAATCTTATCTTTTCTTCATCGGTGTAGTCATCCTCATCTTTGAATATTGATTCTCCTTTTGAGTTGGTAATCATAGGAACTTCAATTCCTTTGACAACGGCTCTCCATATATCAAATCCACAGCCTTTCAAGTGATTGATCATTCGAAATTTCCACAAAGAATAATTTTGGGCATCAAACATAGGTGCTTTAGTGTTTGATCCGGAAAATAGTGCAGTAGGCTTAGGAGATGAAGTGTGAGATGAAGAGGTTGAGGTTGAGGTTGTCATTGCCATGATCTTTAACCTTGCTACTTGCAAAGATAGGCCAAGCAATCAAGGTTAGGCTCTGATACCAATTGTTAGGTCCGAAATACACTCTAGAGGGGGGGTGAATAGAGTGTTTTGGCTCTTTTGCGGAATTTTCTCGTTTGGCTCAACTCAAAAGATATTCAAAACCAGAGCAAGAATGGGAGATGAGAAGTAGTGAATGAGTACATCGGATATAGAGTGGTTCGAATCGTAAATGATTCTACTCCACTACCACTTTGTTGCCAAAGTGGATTTTCAACACCTACTCTTCTTATTATGAACAATAAGAATAACCACAGCAATACTTACACTAACACCTTAGTGTAAGCAACAACAACAGCAACTTCTTGCACAAAATACACTTGTGCAACTACAGCAACTACAGCTCTTAGCAAGAACACCTTCTTGTTTCCTTACAACTTCAACAAAAGTTCCCTCAAGAACTTCTCACAGTGGGTTGAAGGAATATGGTAAGGTTCAAACTTTCTCACAAGTCTAAGCACAAGCAAGAGATCAAATATTTATGGTTCCTCTTGTGCTTGACTCACTTTCTCTCAATATACAACAATGAAGGACAAAGAAAAGCTAAACAAGCTTTAAGCAAATTTACAAGTATGAGAGAACTATACAACAATGAACGATGAAGCTAGATGATCTTGAAAGTGTGTATTTGCCTCATCCAAGCCTCCTCTATTTATAGATGAAGTTCACCACGTTTTTGAGGCTCTCCACCAAGTCTTCATCTTCAAAAATGTCATGATAATGCCCAAATAGTCTCTAGCCATCCTATGGAGTGATTTGATCTTGGATAGCCATCCTAGAGAATCTTAGACATGTATACAATAGTCAAGGAAGCATGTAATAGGTTGGGTTAAAGTCCACAAGAAATTTGAGCAAGATTCGAAAGAGAAAACATCATAAATCTCCCTTGGATTTTGTTCCAACGTTCAGAAAATTTGAAATCTGGGGGACATCGATCGATCGAAGCTCCTGGGGGGAGAGATCGATGTCCTCCAGAACATTGCAGTTTTTGACACTGCCTGACATCGATCGATCGATGTCAGGGGCTGAAGTGACATCGATCGATCGATGTCAGTTGGTTTAGAGATCGATGTTCACTGACTTACATCGATCGATCGATGTTAGTGACATCGATCGATCGATGTCCTTTGGTTGAGAGTTCGATGCTCTCTGACTGACATCGATCGATCAATGTCAGATGCTGAAGTGACATCGATCGATCGATGTCCCCAGCTTGAGAGATCGATGTTGAACAGTGAGTTCCAATCTCAACCATCTTGGACATAGTGTGAATTTTCCATCTTGCATCAAATATAAAACACAAATTTAACTCATTTAAAACATCTTTTCATCATCAAAACAATTTATAACTTAACAAGAGATTGCATGTGGTAATTCCAGTGCAAGTTGATGAAGGCATTGATTCTAATATGGATGTTCATCCATCTAGCGTGGATGTTGCATGTAGAGTTAAGATGAATAAGGATGAAGATCTAAGGGAGGAGATGGCCAGTTTGGTCCCTGAGGATACAGTTGTGAATACAAGTTTGAATTCTAGAGAGTTGTGCAACACTGTTGTGATGGAGACTTCTCTTCCTTCCCTGTCTGGCGCACATGAGGGAGAGTATAGCAGTTGCAGACCTGTGTCCCCTGCTACAGTGGGACATAAAGCACAAACTACCTTGGTTGCTGGGATTGATAATGCCCAGCAGTCCCTTCCCCGTATTTTCGATGGGGTTTCTAAAGATCCAGTAGGTGTGAACAAATCCTCAGATCTGCCCTGAATTACACCTTCTTTTAAATCTTGGAACTCACTCTTTCCAGCAAATAGAAAAGATGAGTGTTGCATGAAGTTAAAAGAGCATGATGATATTAGATCTAGTGCGGTTCATCTGGATGTAGAGAATCTTATGCTAGATGAGCCTTTGCAGACCAGTCTTATTGGTTGCTTTACTTGATGGTTTCCTGGGAAGCAGGCTGTTTTTAATCTGACAAAAGCTTGGAAGGTAAAGCATAGAGTTGAATTCCATCCATCAGGATGGGTAATATTGAAATTCCAGTTAGTTTCAGATCTTGAGCAGGTTCTGTCTGTTGGACCTTACTTCATATATGGAAGAATTCTCATCCTTAAGAAAATGCCTTTGTTATTTGATTTTGGACCAGAAGAGATGGCAATTGTGCTTGTCTGGGTTAAATTTCCAAATCTTCCTGTTAGCTTATGGAAAGAGGAATATCTTTCCAAGATTAGCAGTCAATTGGGTAAACCTCTAATGGCGGATCTTCTCACTACAAAGATGGAAATTTGGAGTTGTGCCAGAGTTTTAGTTGAGGTGGATCTGAGTAAACCATTGCACTAGACCTTAGATATACATTTGTCTAATGGTAAGAAAATTACGCAGGTGGTGGAATATGAGAGATTGCCTCTATTTTGCGACACTTGCTTGCAGATTGGTCACTCTTCTGGGGTGCATAAACCTAGAGACGATGTTCTAGACTCTTGTGGCAGAAGGGGTGATTGCCACAAGCAATTGCCAAAGAAACTATTCAAACCAAAGGTTTCAAGCACTATGGTGCATCACCCAAGTCCTCCTGACATTCTTGTGGATAATGAACCCAATGTGAAGGGTACTGTTGCCCAAACCAGCAACGGTGTCAGAGACACTTATCTTGATGCCTTTGATCCCCCTTTTCCAGCTGGGGATAACTGCCTCATCAACACTAGCTCCTCTGTATATGAGCTGAATCATGTGTAAAGAATCAAGGAGCTGGAGAATGATAGTGATTTCATCACTGTTCTTTCCAAAAGACAAGCCAAAACTCAAAAAAAAAATGTCATTGATAGGAGAAAGCAGAGTGTTTCATTTTTTGCATGGGGAACCACTCCTCATCCCCCATAATGATCATTAGTTACTGGAATGTAAGGGGCTGTAACAAGCCTACTAAGCAAAAAGGCTTAGTATATTTTGCTAGCAAAACATGGGATTCACTTGTTTGCGTTACTAGAAACCAAATTAAATCCCAGAATGCTCTCTCAGCTGTTATTTTTGTTTAAGGGATGGAAGCATGCTGATAATTTTGCTCATCATTCTGGTAAAAGAATCCTTTTGTTATGGGCTCCATCCTTTGTATATATCAATTTGATTTCCACCTCGGCACTAGTATTATTTTGTCAAGCAAAGTGTCTTATCTCTTCAAGGCAGTTATATATTTCATTTGTGTATGCTTACAATTCAGTGATTGATAGAAGAACGCTTTGGAGTGAGCTTGAATCCCAATTTCAGTCTCTCAGCAGTCCATGGGTTGTCCTTGGTGACTTCAACTGCATCCTTAATGAAGATGAAAGGAGGGGGGCAGGATGCTCACGGCTTCCCAACTGCAGGATCAGCTAAATTGCTTCATGAATTGTGACTTGATGGAATTAATGTATTCTTGATGCAGGTTCACCTGGGATAATGGTTATGTTCAATCAAGATTGGATAGAGTGATGGCAAATGCTTTATTTCTTGAATCCTTCCCTAATGCTGCCACTTCTTTCCTGAATTCTGGTTGCCTTTCAGACCATTCTCCGTGTATTCTGCGATTACTGCCAGTGGCCCAAATAGCATTCTCTTTTAAATTCTATAACATGTGGGCAGATAATGATGATTTCCTTGGCATTGTTTCTCAATCATGGCAGGAGGATGTTCATGGCACAACTATGTTCAAGCTTTGAAAGAAATTAAAGAGGCTCAAACAGCCCCTTAAGGAACTCAAGAGCCACAACTATGTTCAACAAGAGCCATCCTGGATCTGGATACACTCCAATCTATGGCAAATGAAACACCATCCCTGGCAGATATTGGATGTAGGATTAGACAGCAGAAAAGGATTACTCTGTCCTTGATGAATGCAGAAAGAATGTTCTTCTCGCAAGTTGCTAAAGGAATATTCTGACAGGAACTCTAAATTTTATCATGCAATGATCAAGAGGAACACGGCTAGGAGGAGTATCTCCTCTGTTCAGTTATCTGATGGCTCTTCATCCACATCCATTGAGCAGGTCAAAGACCAATTTGTTTCTTTTTATACTAACCTTCTTGGATCAGCTGGTCAGGTATCAACCATATTAAACTCTGTCATTCTTGACGGGGGCATTTTAACAGAAGAGAATGCCTCTTCTCTTGTTTCACCCATTATGGACAAGGATATTAAAGACACAATCTTTGCAATTTCAAAAGATAAGGCTCCTGGGCCTGATGGTTACTCCTCCTACTTTTTTACAAAGGCTTGGAGCATCGTTGGGGATGATGTAATCAAGGCAGTGCTTGAATTCTTTAGGTATGGCAGACTCCTCAAGCAATTAAATCATACCAATATTGCCTTAATTTCAAAGTCCAATGAAGTCACAAGGGTACAAGACTACCGTCCTATTTCTTGTTGCAACGTTATTTATAAGACTATTGCTAAGATTCTTGCCAAGAGGCTTGCAGCAGCCTTGATTGGCATTATGGATCAATCACAAGCTGGCTTTCTAAAAGGTAGGTATATTATGCACAATGTGTTCTTGATTCAAGAATTGCTACGGGATTACGGGAAAACCTCTGTCTCCCCCAGATGCATGTTCCAAATTAATATTCACAAAGCATTTGACAGCATAAGTTGGGATTTCATTGAGCAGATTCTCCATAAGCTCAATTTTCCATCTATATTTATCAATTGGGTTATGCAATGCATTTCTACCACTTCATACTCTATCATCGTCAATGGTTCTCCAACTGGATACTTTCCAGGAAAGAAAGGGCTTAGACAAGGCTGCCCTTTATCTCCTCTTCTTTTTGTTATGGGACTTGAGTATCTATCAAGGTCCCCTGACTTCAATTACCATCCCAA
The DNA here is from genome assembly GCA_036186865.1 of Eustoma russellianum. Taxonomy (NCBI): domain Eukaryota; kingdom Viridiplantae; phylum Streptophyta; class Magnoliopsida; order Gentianales; family Gentianaceae; genus Eustoma; species Eustoma russellianum. Next base: position 29,057,877 of record AP025053.1, on the reverse strand, counting down.
GTGCAGAGAGTTGAAACTAACGCATCTTTGCTTTGCTGACGATATTATGTTGTTCTGTAGGGGTGACCATATTTCTGCATCTATGATTTTGCAAAAACTCTATGATTTTGAAATCGTCTCTAGGTTAAAACTTAACCCATCGAAAACAAAGATCTTCTCTGCTGGGTGTAATCTTCTAATTCAGCACCCGCAGCTATCTAATTACTCATCTGGGACTTTGCCATTCAGATACTTAGGGGTACCAGTTGCTGGGAGTCGACTTCAGCTGTCGCATTACTCTCCGTTTTTGTGCAAACTAATGCAGATTGTAAATCAATGGAAAAAGTCTCATCTTTCATATGTTAGCAGACTTACTCTCATCAAATCAGTGATACTTGGAATTTGTTGTTTCTGGCTGAGCGCCCTTCCAGTGCCCGTATCGATGCTGGATCAAGTTAACAGGATTTGCTTGCACTTTCTGTGGGGATGTAATGATAATGGCAACAAAAGAGCTTTGGTTGCTTGGAAACAAGTTTATCTGCCAAAGGAGGAGGGTGGCCTGGGAGTGCTTCAGTTGAGAGCTTGGAACAAAGCATTGCTTATCAAATATTTGTGGGATTTACACCTACAAAAGGAGCTTCTTTGGGTGAAGTGGATGAGCTGCAGGTACAAATTATATTCCTCATCTTTGTGGACCATGAACTGGAGGCAATACTGCTCTCCATTGTTAAAGTTTTTTATGGTCACTCGTGATGAACTCATTGCAAGTCAAGGCAGCATTGATGGTGCAATTGCTCTTATGGAATCTTGGGTTCATCTAGACAAGCTGAAACCAGGTACAGCATATCAGTTCTTCATGCTTAAAAAAACCCAAGGTCCCTTGGTTTTCGATGGTCTGGAATTCAAGAATTACTCCTAAGCATGGATTTATATTGTGGCTGGCTGCAAATGGTCGATTAGGCACTAAGGATAACTTGCCTTTTTTTAGGGATGATGTCTGTCTTTTCTGCAACTCAAAGGAAAGTATTAGACATCTCTTTTTCAAATGTGAAGGGATTAAAAACATTTGGTCTCAGGTGACCAACTGGTTGAAAATGCCATGTTCTTTACAGTGTCTGCCTAGAATTTTTTCTTGGGGGCAGAAGGCTTTAAGGAGGAAGAGTAATTGGAGCAAAGCTTGTAAAATTGCCATTGCTGCTGCTGTGTACTTTGTCTGCCATCTGGCAATGTCGAAAAAAGAAACTTTGTGAAGGAATGTCTCTCAGAGCTGGGGATGTGATACATTGAGTGCAAGCACATGTTTATAGGGTCTTGAATGCTTAGTAGATTCAAGATAGATTGGAAGTTACTGCTACTCATTGCAGTTTGATGTTTTGACATGTTGTGGATTGTATGGGTTGCATCCCCATGATGCTTTGCTTGGTTAATATAATTCGCATTTTAACCCAGAAAAAATATATAGAGGAAAAAATGATTCTAAGACATGATAGAGGACTTGCCTTCCTTTCTTCATCATAAGCATTGGCATTTCCATGCAAACAGGCTGCAGAAAGAACAAAGAGAATGGAGAGAACCAACACTTCGTGAATCTTAACCATTGCTGATTTGTGGTAGAATATTATTTTGGAGGTTTATATAGAAGGCTTGAGAATGTGTATGCCAAATCCTTAGAATCGCATTTATTTTATTGTGGGGACAAAGACTTTCATTTGCTTTCAGATGAGTTAATGAAAGATTATATTTTTTAAATGCACAATATTGTAAGTGGGAGCTCTATAATTTAAATTTCATGTATGATAATTAATTAATTAATGCAGTCTGCTTGTAACCATGCCCTATATATAGGGCCCACTTGGATTTGATATCATAATCAGCGTTGATTCTCGGTTTAAATCTATATCATATTCATTTAGATACATCCTTGATTGTCAATCATTTCCCCCCTAAAGTGTCCAATTTTCATGATACTCTTGAGTTAATCAATTAATCAGAGTACGGTACGTTTCGAGGTAAAATCGGCTTCTTAGTATAAATAATGATAATAAGTGTCCGACTTGTTCACCAGATATAAAATTAAGTGCAACTTATGTAATAAGAAATCGTCTCTAAGATCCTATAAACTCTTATACAGGGTATAAACTACTTATACTTTTCAAGAGGCTATAAAACGATGTTATCCTTTATACATGGATTATGGATGCATCTAAATGAATATAGGAAATATGATGAACTTTCATTGTCAAAGCTGTCGCATGTTCTTGGAGATGCCATTGGAGAATACTGTAATTGGGCTATAGATGACCAACAATGCTGCATCGTAATCAAATACAACACAAAATTCATGCTAAATCACTAGACATTGATTATATACATATACACACACATGTGTGTGTGATGTATGTGTGCATGCGCACGTGTGTCTGTATGTGTGGCCATGTTTATAGACTTGTATATGTTTCTCAAATTTGATACCTACATATAGGGCTGTAAACGAGCCGAGCATTGCGTTGTTCAAGTTCTGTTCATTTAACTTAGCGAACGAGCCGAGCTTGTTCGTTTATTTAAACGAACAAATTTACTTGTTCAAGCTTGGTTCGTTTAACTCACGAACAACATTAACGAGCCGAACACCTTAAACGAACGGTGCCACTTACCGAGCTCGAACAAAATAGGTGTTTAAGCTCTGCTCATTAACCTTTTATCCGAGCCGAGTTCGAGTTCGAGCTCGAGCCAAACGAGCTGAACAACTGAACAGCTTGGTTCATTTACAGCCCTACAGTTACATATGAGTAAATTCTAGTTGTTACAAACTAATAGAAAGTGTAATAATATTATCAGACCTTCCTATTTTGTATATTTGTCATCTTCATATATCAATTATTCTTAATGTTATCTGATAATAAATAAATAATTGTGATTTATGAATCAACAGAAAGATTTTATTTATATACCTATGGGTCTCTGAAAAATATCAAAACTACAAAAATGGTGACGTGTATGTGTGTTTTAAAATTATAAAGAAAAAGAAAACGTACAGAGTTTTTTTTTTACAACGCTGACCAATTCAAAGAATCAGATGTAACCGTTATGAAATAAACCTGGCAGCTTCCGGCTCTGCCACGTGTATGGTAAAGACACTTGTCACCGCCTAATTGCCTCTAGGCCGCACACACTTTTACCGTATTCATCTCACTGTTCGAAACTGGAGGCAAACAGTTGCAGCTCAAATAACCAGCAAACAAACGCCCTCAGATCTTTCGCGAATCAGAGTTCACTGCAGAGGTAATCCCCATCAAACTTTTAATGCATTCTTGTTCCCCGGTTCTAATCATTTGTTTCTAACGTTGATTTCCTCTGCGTTCGTCCATTTTTATTGTGCGCAATAACATTCGTTGGTATAATTTTTCCATTGTTGTCTCATGATCTTCTACCTTCTAGCCAAATGCCATCTGGATGTTAATTACGGCTCTCTTCGTCCCAAAAATATTGTCAGCAATTGAATTTTCGTTGTTAATGTAACATAAAACATTGAAAAAAATGATAATACTGTTAACTAGATACGAGTAATTCTCAATTTTTGCTGATGTACCATGCTTAGAATAGTTAAATACACTCTGAAAATGTTTCGGATTGAAAACTAACCTTCATACAGATGCTTGTGTGCAATGCCAATCCTTGCACTGAAACATAGACCACATTGTAGCTTACTGTGGTATAGCACTTCGGTAACTTGTGGGAATCCTGTGAGATATTTCATATCCCCTGGAAAGGGGGAAAAAACGGATGCATAAGAATAGCATGATGTGTGAATAAATTTGAGACTGCAGGTAATAGGGAATTAAATTCCATAGTATGCCGTAGAAGATTAAAGCCTTTGAGAATCTATGCAGACAGAAGAATTGTTCTCTATTTGTTGAGAAACTTCAATACTAATTTTTGTCATCTTGTATACGAAACTCAAAGTATCTTATTGATGAAAAGGGTGGATCAGCTGACTGTTTATCAAGTTAATGCCTTTATCTGTGAAAAGCCTGAATAAGTTCATAACTATTTACAAAATTATTTCAGTTTTGAAAGTTATGGCACAAGCGCAAGCAGAAGCAGGAAGAAGTTCAATTCTTGAAAGCTGTGATGCTTACTTTGAGATGGTTCAGAAAAGAAAAAAGCTGCCCCTACAATTACAGGAGAGACTTACTGAAGCATTTGCCAGAATTCCCGTTTCATCTTTTCCTAATGTCCCTGGAGGCAAAGGTAGCTGTAACTCGATTTTTAACGAAGCACTTTGTAGTTTATAGAATACAAATCAGTTGATTGCAAATTTCTTTCATGATGCTCGTACAGTGATTGAAATTTCAGCAGACACTTGCATTGGGGAGGCTGTAAAAATTCTTTCGGATCATAACATTCTTTCAGCCCCTGTTACAAATCCCGATGGAGAAAGTAGCGCAGACTGGAGGAAAAGATATTTAGGGATTATTGACTATTCTGCCATTGTTCTTTGGGTGCTAGAGACTGCTGGACTTGCTGCCGCTGCCTTATCAGCTGGCTCAGCTGCTGCAGCTGGGATAGGGGCTGGTGCTGCCGGAAGTCTTGGAGTACTTGCTATAGGTGCAACAGGTCCTGCTGCGGTAGCTGGATTGGCCGTTGCAGCTGTTGGGGCCGCTGTTGCAGGCGGTTTGGCAGTTGATAAGGTAATGGCTAAAGATGGTCCAACAGCGGCAGACAAGTTGGGTGAGGATTTCTACAGAGTCCTCCTTCAGGAGGAACCTTTCAAGTCCACCACGGTAGTTTCCACTTTCAAACTTTCAATCAGAACATTAGTTACTGGGATCATCTTGACATTCTTTGATTTATAGGTGATGTCTATATTGAATTCTTATCGATGGGCACCGTTCATTCCTGTCTCCCCAGAGAGTCCAATGTTGAGTGTCTTGTTGCTGCTTTCAAAGTACAGGTTGAGAAACGTGCCAGTAGTTGAAGCAGGGAAACCGAGCATTAAAAACTTCATAACTCAGTCAGCAGTAATACAGGGTCTTGAACAATGCCAAGGCAGAGACTGGTTTGATTTCATCTCTGCGAATCCAATCTCTGAATTAGGACTTCCCTTTATGTCTCTGGAGGAGGTATGAACTATGACATCATATCATGCTTTATATGTTGCAAAACATAAAGTTTATCCAATTTTGACACCGAATTTTTGCCAGGTTATAAGCATTGAAAGTGATGAACTGATCCTAGAAGCATTCATTAAGATGAAACAAAATGAAATTGGTGGTCTTCCAGTTGTCGAGGGTCCAACAAGGAAGATTGTTGGCAGTGTTAGCATAAGAGACATCAGATTCTTGTTGCTTAGGCCTGATTTTTTCGCTAACTTGAGGTAAGAAATAAAAAAGAAAGCCTCAACTTAGAATTGCCATGAGTTCCTTACCGCAGTTTTCTCAGAGTCAACTATATGTTGCCTTTGTTCATACACAATTTTTGTACATGATCTTGATGTTAATATATTCATCTAATGCAGGCAGTTGAGGGTGAAGGATTTCCTGGAGACTATTGCCTCAGCAAACCAGCGGGATAGTAGAAAGGTCATTAATCCAATAACATGCAAGCTGGCTTCCACGCTTGGTTCAGTAATACATGCCCTAGCGTCCAGTTCTGTTCACAGGATCTATGTTGTGGATGGCAATGACAATGACCTTCGCGGGGTGATCACTCTCAGGGATGTTATTTCTTGTTTCATCTTTGAACCGAAAGATTATTTTGACACCCATTTTGGATTTTCAGAGCAAGAGATGTTGGATCAAGGGAAGAAGTAGTTTTCTACGTACTTTTATAGTGTTCTTGGGTGTGCTTAAACTTTTGTTCAGACATTTATGGAACTCTGCTGTAACAAGAAGTCAATTGTTGCCTAGCCCTTTGTCTTTTTCTTCTATAGTTTTTGTTGCTTGATCTTAAGATGAAACAAGTTGCAGGCTCTTTAATGGAGTAACAAGTTATTTCGACGTTATGAACTGAGAGAATTAGAATGGTCTTACAAGAGTGTAGAATTTGTAATGATCATGTATTGTTACTTAAGTACAGCTGATTGCCCTAGGGTTTGGTACTAAGATTACCACTGCTAGTCCAACCTTCTTGAACTTGGACTGAATATTGCAGATGCCAGAGTATGTCTTCTATCGATGGGCGCTTGTTAGCGTCTTCATTTAGGCAATTTACAGTGATCTGGGCTACTGTTTTCAGCGACTCGTACGCAAATGTGCCTCTGATAGAAAGGTCAGTTACATCTTTCAGCTTGGATACTGATTCTCCCAGACCCATTTCTAGCTGTCAAGGCAAACAATGGAAGTTAGTTTAGATGCTCTTGAGGTCATGTAGACAAGTTTTCTGGTTAATACTAAACAAGGGATGAAGACAATCACCTGAGACTGTTGATCATTTAGCTCAGTTTGAGAATTTATTTGCCGCCCAGTAATGACTTCAAGGAGAGCAATTCCCAGTTGAAAAATGTCATCTTGCTCATTGTTTCTGAATCTGGGTTAAGAACTTTTATCAGATGTAATCAAACAAGGCATGATTAGCAAATAGAATAAGAACCTAATTAATCATCTGAGAGCTACCTCATGAAGTGGTGTTGTGTTTCTTGTGAAGAGTCTTCTAAGCCAACCTGCAAATTTGGACAAAAACAGCAGATGAGGTGTTGAGCATCTACACTACAGATTGGAAGCCCACATATGTACTTTAAAAAGCATGGACTAAAATTATACACCATGTCTGTAGGTAACAATCAATGTATTATTTGTTAAATTTTTATATCATCTAACTTGAATGTTTACCACATACATAGTAATCATAGCAGCATTAGAGGCAGTATCATTAGGGGTCCCCTAGTTGCACAATAGTAGCAGTAGTGGTAGTTGAGACAGGATCAGTAAGGCAGCATAATTTAAACATGGCAGGGGCAGAAATAGACAGTAGCAATAGTATCAATTTTTGAAACAGCTAGTCCAGTTTTTTCTTAGATTGCTGTAATAACTTTGATGGTTTCGACTGAAAGACCACGACAACAACAACATTATCTCATTGTCTTAGAGGCTCCTGCATATAGCAGGGTATGGAGGATCGGATGTACGCAACCATACCCATATGCTAGAAGCACACAGAGGTTGTTTCCCGATAACACATAATGAAAATTATATCAAGCTGTATTGACAACTACGACTTCACAATATAAGAAACGCAACCAATTTAGTGAGTCAGTTTGCTTTATACCATCATATTCCAAAGTTGAGTGCGGCCTTGACTCCATTGAAAATGGAAATATGGTTTCTACTAAAAGAAATTCATAAATATTACCTTTGATGGTAGAGCCATGTTGTAGCCGCTAATCTTTGGTGTTAAAGTTTCATCCAGCAGTATACTCTCAATCTTCAGGTTATTCCCAATAATTCCAGCAGTGTGTAAGAATTGTATTCCTTTCGCCACGCTCATCGCGATTCCCATTCTCTGAGGCCATTTGAGAACTTCCTTCTTCCTCCAATCTGCCATTTGAAAGTTGCATTGGCACATTATTAGAGAGACAATCTTTAAGTTCACTAATAAATCGAGTGAAATTATGTAGCATATTTACCGGCTAGATGATCCTTCAATGAACCATTGGCAACACTTTCAATCACGAGAAACACGGTGCTCGCCATGTTTGGATGGTCTTGGTATGTCACAATACAGTGCCCAAGAACACTGACAATGTGCCTATGCCTCAGTTTTGATACAACTTCAATGTGCTGCTGCAAGCTTTGAGGTGAGTGCTTCTGTTTTAGCTTCAAACACTTCACTAGCACCACTGAACCATCTCTAAGCCATCCCCTGTAAAGCTGCCATATACAGAAATATTAGTACCCAAAAACTAACGTAAAGCGCAACAGATACAACAACAACATTATCTCATTACCTTAAAGTCTCCTGCCTATATCGGAATATGGGGGGTCGGATGTATGCAACTATACATATGTGTTAGAAACACACCGAAGTTGTTTTGCCCGTAATGAAAATTGCGTCAAGCTGTATCGATCAACTACTACTTCACAATATAAGAAGCGCAACCAATTTAGTGAGTCATTTTGCTTTATTCCATTATATTACAAAGTCAAAGAAAGTGTCTTCTTGACTCTATTGAAAATAGAAATAGGTAGAGCACGATAGATATCAATATGTATCCCTCCGCTTTACTTCTTTTGCCGATAATACATGTGCATGTGTAACAAAATGACAAATATATTAGTCATTAGTGTAAATTTTCTTCATGTATGACACTAATGCTTCTTCACCTGATCTTGATGACCCTCCACAACCAAATTGACAGGGTCAAAGTTACTGGTAGCATCTTCAATTTCCTCTAGAGTGAAAACTTGATATGGTGGAAGCCCTAGAGACACCATTCTCATCGGCCACGGTACGTTACCTGACATTCAGACCATTTTCCAATGGAAAAAAAAAATCAGACATTGATCCAAGATTCCTGTGACAAAAAAGTTTGAGACTTAAAAGGCTTACGTGCGTCTATTTTAGGAGCGGCACGAGTAGAACCTTTTTCTAAAACCAAGCCATCATCTTTGCGCGTAGCCCGGTTGCGTTCTAGCCTCTTAAACATGACAAGAATCAGCACTCCTAGGCAGCTGATGATTGCCACAACTCCAAAAATAATGCCAATAAGAAGACCAACTTCGATTTTGGATTGTTGCTTATGCTTTATTGCAGAGGGCTTGACGGCTAAAGCTTGCTTCTGGCAAAATGAAGTTGGTCTTTGATACTTTGAAGTTGTATTTGACAAGCAATTCCAAATAAAGATCACGGTTTTTTTGCCAGAGTTTGATCCCAGACAAGGTGGCAACTTCCCAATCAACAAATTACTCGAAACATCGACAAAACTCAGATTCTGATTGCAAGAAATAGACAGAGGAAGAGCTCCACTGAGCTGATTCTTGGCAAGATTTATATATTGAATCGAAGGTAATGAAAAAACAAAAGATGGTATTGGTCCTTGAAGTTTGTTATAAGATATATCAAGAAACTGAAGAACAATTAACTTCGCAAAATCTGCAGGAATTTGGGATCTTAAGGACATGTTCCTGAAGTTAATTCTTACAACATTGCTACTCAAATGGGGGAGATTCGAACCAATGGGATTGCCACTCAAGTCCAATTCTTGAAGCTGTTTTAAACCTGTAAGATCTGGAACACTTCCATTGAACAAATTATCAGCCAGAACAAGACTTCTGAGATCACTACAATTAGCAATCTCAGGTGGGATTCTACCATAAATGAAATTGGAGCTAAGATTTAGGACTTGAAGTGAATCAAACCTATCAATCTTGCCAGGCAATGAACCCCAAAGTCCAAGTGAAACAAGTGACAACTTTGTAAGGCTGGAAAGCTTGGTTAGGACAGTAAAGAACGAGTCTAAGGAGAATGATTCTGACAGAGTAAACGGCAAAACGGGCAAGTTTCCAGTGACGGACTTGGTGATCTGAGATGGGTTGGTTTTGTTTCCAACAATGGTTAGTTCTGTGATGTCATCACCTGAGCAAACGATGGTGAGTGAAGGTGATTGAGGAAGATAGCAGAAGTTAGTCCAGTTGTTCCAGTCTTGAAGAGCTGGTGGATATTCAAGAAGTTGCTGAATTTGGAACAGAATTCTTGATTTCGATTGTATTAATTGGTCTTTTGAAACTGGTTTCGGAACTTTTTGGGGTATTAATTGAGCAAATGAAGTTGGAACAAAGAGCAGCATGAGAAGAAGCAGCAATCTAGAATATAGGCATAGATTCTCCATTACCAAGCAGTTGAACACTCAAAAAGGAGGCAACTTTATCCTGATTTCAAGGGCTAAACATGTGTATGATGAGCATAAGAACTGGGATTTCAGCTCAGATATTGCAATGAGATTTTCTAGATGCATTAGTGTTAGTTCCCTTGTTTCTATGACAGCAGGAGTATATGAACATATATGCAGAAAGACATAAGAGCTCCTTTTGGTGGATAAATAGATAATCATAAGCTGATATGGGTCAGGATGATCCTAGTGATAATAGCATTTGAAACAGGAACTTTTAGGAGAATAAATGTGGTGGGTGGAGTTAGATCTTTGATGAGGGGGTGGGTACCAGAGGCCCTTTAGCCAGGTGGGATGTAAATCGAGGGATGTGTTCCACCGGCAGCCCTGCAAAGGGAGAGGACACACGAGACTCAGCCAGTCCAGAGACAACCCTTGTAATATTTCAACAAGGATTGTCTCCACACGGACTCGAACTCGGGACGTCGGGGTTCTAGCCCCAATCACCTTTGCCACTTACCTGTGGACTATGCCCCTGGGGGCGGGGTGGAGTTAGATCTGAATAGATAGTGAGTGGGCTTCCATGTAAGTAAAGGCTGAGTTACACATTGAAGGCGACAGCAGGACAGGCCATTCATGTGAGAAAAAAAAGTTTTCAGAATTTTATCACAAATTTTTAACTCGTCGTCCTGCTTTAAACACATACTCAATGTGACATTTTCCATTTTTTTGGTTTAACGAACAAATGCTTCAGGTTTTAACATCTATCCAGAGACACCATTCGTCTAAACTGTATGAGGACTTTTCGGTACATCTGTATATCGAAAGATGTCTTTTAAATATTAAAGGTCGATCGCAAAATACCAAGTGTTAGAGCTCTACTCCTGCTCTACTCTCCCTGTTGAATCACGAGAGATGTTACACTTATGGGTGTTAAGGAACCGAGTTGAACCGAATACTAGGTTTTTGAATTCGGATTCGTTTAGCTAAACGAACTATTTGGCTTGGTTTGTTTAGTTAAACGAACTTTAAAATTGGTTCGAATTCGCTCGATAACCCTATAACTATTCAAACGACCCGAACAGTTCGTGAACAGTTCAGCTCGTTTAACTAAACGAACCCATATACCTATTTGAATTTGGCTCGTTAACAAATAATTACCGAACCGAATACGAACCAAACTCGAATAGTTTATGAACTGTTCGTTTCGTTCAACCGCCTTAGTTACACTCCAAGATACCGCATATATGATCCCTAATCTATGTCTCCGGAAGCATACATTTTGCTTTATTATTAATGGTTAAGATATTGCAATTTTTAAGAGTTATTTCTCCATCGGTATAAAATTATTTGGAAATATAAAAGTCAACACAATGTTGAATATGTGAGAGAAGTCAAAGAATGAGAATTAAGTAACATTAAAAGACTTTGAGCTAGAGTAAGCTCATGGAAACTCGCTGGACGAGGTGAGTATTATTAGAAAGGCAAGAAACAAATGAATAAATTCCTGGTCCAGCGCCGTAGTCAGCGATGGTTTGAATATGCAGAAATGTTTACAATTTGAGGTGCAAAAGTCAGCATGACGCTCTAATATAAATACTTGATTTTTGTCATATTCCCATTACAAATGGGTAAACTATTAATCGAGGAGATGCTGGGCACGTGGGTTACGACACATGTAAAGCATCTTTCCTTTCTTCTTTTATCTCTTGTTCATGCATCTTTCATTTCTTATTTTACTCTTTGAATTTGAATATGATGAATAAATTAAAATAATACTTATTATATTATGAAGTAACAGTTGATTGATTTAATTCTCATTATGGGTAATCGGGAAACAACATCTGTGTATTTTTAACAATATCTTTCATTTCTTCTTTTATTCTTTGAATTTGTAATATGATAGAATAAAACAAAATGTCATATTAAATCAGTTGCATTTTTTATATTGTGAAGTAGCAATTGATCGATACATACTAACGCAATTTTCATTATAGGTCACCAAACAACCTCCGTGTGTTTATAACATATAGATATAGTTGCATACATTCGCTCATATATTCTTGTCCATGCATCCATTTTTCTTTTTTATATTTTTCTTGGTTATTGCCCATGCATTACTATATCTCCATTCCGAGTGTGTGTGGGGGTTGGCGGCGACCTGAATTTGCAGAAGTGCTCAGTTGTTATATCAAGCTGCAAGTGGTGGTACTTCGCATTGACATGGTTAATTTGGAAAAAAAAAAGTCATTCTTTGGTTCTAATGGTCTCTACCGTCTCAACCTCAAGAAACATTGTAAAGGATGCAAATTAAGAGTTCTAGCGGTCTCTTAAGTTGGATGATGATTTAGACACTGACCCACACAAGGTGTCCACCCGTAAACCAGGCCTTCAGCCTAGCAGTAAGGGAACACCCACATTGTACGTGTCCCTAGAATCGAACTCTTGACCTTTTAGAACAAATATCAACTCAAGTACCAAATGAGCTATGTCTGGGCCTCACATAGTTAATTTGTTAACACAAGCAAAGTCATTTCACTATAGTGTATATACAGAACTACGTTAACCATTTGCATAAACAATAATTAAAGGATGACAAGCCCAACAGCGTAATTGAAAAACTTAAATTGACACTATTTATGACCGATTTTATGACAGAACTGTTTTGTCATTGATTCTGCTTTATAACTACATCTATTAGAACACATACATTGATTTGTTTCTACGTAGTTCGATAGAAAAACAGCCCGATTGTGATTTAAAAATTTGTTTCTACGTCTATTGGAACATTTGCAAATAATCACTTATATGCGTAATTGTTTGTGGTGACAAACTGCTCGCTAAAGATTTGAACGGAAGTAAGGTATTTAGAATTGTATAATTACGTTGGTGGTTTTTAACTATTTAAAAATTTCTTGGTATAATTTGCAATTACAAGCGATAACCTATTTATGAAATTCACTTGTTCCATTTAGCTTCTGACGAGGTATATTTGGCTACATAATTGTTGATGATCATGCTCACAAAACAACAATATGTATCTATTAATCAACACCTCATATCAATAAGACATAATTGAAATGATTAGACTTAAGATCCTAAAACCAAGAGGTCTTCGTTCAAATATATAGAAAGAGATAGTCATTTTAACTTAGTATATTGTTTTTTCACATGTTATAATGGTTATTCCAACTTAATATAGCTGTTTATCTAGTTTATTATTTATCACAATAGTTTATTACGTGGTTTTCAATTAATATATTAGTATATTTAATTTATTCTATGTAGTAGCGGTTTATTGTCAACCACCAGGTGGAAGAATATATGTTTAATGTATAGGAAAAATCAACAACATATAGAAAAACTTAACGGTGTTATTAGTTGAAGAATCGTTACTAGAAAATTTGAAGCGGAGGGTTAGGGGAGTTGATAATTTTCTAATAGGGAATACAATAAAATGAGAAAGGACATAAGATAGACTTGTTTTTGTTTTGTATAAAATGGACCAAAAAATTGTGGAATGGGAGAGTGTGCCATTACCCACCGACTTTATACCAAACCGAGGTTTTCTCAAGCAAAAGGACCAATTCCTTCGCCCTTAACAATTTCTACTATCCAAGTCTCACAAACTACATAGAGGAGAAAAATAAAAAATTCAACAGAAGTTGGTAAGACGTTAAAAAAAAAAATCCACATAAAGGGTTCACTATAAATCGGGCCTATAGCATTTAATTGAATCGGATTTAGACTCTGGTCCTTCAGTCTCAAATAATAGTATTGCTTCTTGTTTTATCTTAGCTTGAACATGTACTTTTGTGTAGCAATGTGTCAGTACAAATACTAAGTGAGCTATAATATGCAAATACTACCAAACCGAGTTTGTTTTTGTCTTGTATAAAATGGAATTAAAAATGGAATTAAAAAACGTGGAATGGGAGAGTGTGTATTACCTACCTATTTTATACCAAACCGAGGTTTTCTCAAGCAAAAACACCAATTCCGGAGTTTTTATTATTTTCGTCTTATGAAATTACATAAAAGATATAATTAAAAATTCAACGATCTTTTAGGTTGGTAAGACATTATAAGACAACACACATAAAAAATCTGCTACAGATCAAACATGTAACTCAGCATCTAATTGGAACATTTGTCTTTCAAGCTCAAATAATAATATTTGCTTGAATATGTAGCTTTGTGTAGCAATGTCTCAATGCAAGTATTAAGTGAGACATCTGGGGCAGTGGAGGCCCAGTGCGAGGGCTTTCGTCTTGGAGCTAAAGGTGAAACCTATCACCCCAGGGTCCACCGTCCCAGCCCCAAGAAGCATGTATAGATGATGCAAATCAGGAGCCTAGCAGCCTTTTAGATTGGGTGAGATCTACGCAGTTACCCACACAAGGGGTCCCTCGCAAACCAAGTCTTCGACCTAACAGCAGAGGAACACCCACACTGTGCACGTTCCTAGAATCGAACTCTTGACATCTTAAAACAAATCCCAACCGAATAACAATTGGACTATACTATGGAAAGCCTTTTTGATACCAAGTATTAAGTGAGACATGACCTGCAATACTACCAAACCGAATTTTTCTGACGGTGAAGTGCCGAGTAGCTGTCCTTGGCATCACATAATTCAATGAAGTCGCTGGTACCGGGGTGAGATCAGATGAGGTTGGAAAGGAGGCAAAATATGAGGCCTCCAATCACGTCCCGCCACGTGTAAAAAAATTGTCTTTTTTTTTTAAAAAAATTTGAATGCGGTGGGACCACTGACAATGTTTTTTACACGTGGCGGGACGTGATTGGAGGCCTCATATTTTGCCTCCTTTCCAACCTCCTCAGATCTCACCCCCGCTGGTACAGTTTAATAACCTAACCCAAACTATTTTCCTTTTGTCTTTCTGCTCAAATAGTAGCATTCGTGAAAGGACTACTGGCATAAAATATAATATGATGCTATTTTCAAAAACTAGAAAACAAACGTTGCAGATAAGTTGCCAATATTTTATGCATTAGTTAGTTGTCAGAGTATATTAACTATGCCTGTTCTTCAGTGTTTGTCTTGTGCTCTTTTCCTGGTCACTGACTTGAACCCCACCACCAACTCATAGCCGTCGTTTGAAAGGGAAAGCTAATTATTTGAGTGGTTGATACTTCAAATCTTTGATTTTCTATTTTTAATGGATTCAAACGCACATTTTTTTTACTTTTGAAATATAAAGAATAAAGCAAAATGATTAACTAAATTTGTTGCATTTCTTATATTGTGAAATAGCAGTTGATCGACACAGTTTGACACAATTTTCATTATGGGTCATCGAAAAACAACCTGTGTGTTTATAGCACGTGGATATGATTGCGTACATCCGATTCCCATGTCTCGCCATAAGCGAAAGCCTCTAAGACAATGGAGTAATATTGTTATTGTTGTATGATTCAAGCTTTGATGCAATTCTTAGATGCAAAGGTCATATCCTCACTTAGAATATCTTTATCGTTACGATGTTAATGAGTTTCATTGAGAATGTAAATTAGGTTTTTTTAACGTTGTTTTAGGTGAGAAACCCGGACTTGGTGTCCACTAAGTGTTTGAGTTCAAAGTCGTTTCGATATAATGAGCTGATGGCAGAATCCAAACACTTACACTATGACTGTCAAGATTCGAACCTACAATATTAGATATAATCTATTATCTGAATAATCACTGAGCTACGTCTTAGGGCTTGATGCAAGGTTTAACTAGTTGTAAGCTGGCATATACTAGTGAAGTACGAATTTTTGAACTCTCAAAATTTTGTAAGAGGGAATTTCGATAACAGGCAAGTGACAGAAATGTAGCTTTTGAAAGATTCAGATTCCATAAATGATTGTTTCAAAAATAATGTCATAGCAGGCGTTATTGAGAGAGACTTATAGCTCTTATGGCGGTTTAGGAAATGGATACAATCAGTGCCTATGCACCTAAAATCTGCTCTTGACGAGGCTAACTTGGAGCAATAAAGGTGAAATCATTCTTTCCGGGAGTCTCATCGTCTCAGTCTCAAGAAATATGTATGGAGGATGTAAATCAGGAGTTCACCGGCCGTCTAGATCGGGTGAGATCATACGCAGTGACAAGGTGTCTCCTTACAAACCAGACATTCGATTTAGCAGCAGAGGAACACTCACATTGTGAATATCACTAGAATCGAAATCTTAACCGAGCAAATCTGAAGCTGAGTACCAACTGGATTATAACATAAGGCCTGGACGAGGCTAATTACATTAACGTGAGGGAAGTAATTAACTTTGTAAGGTCCAATGTAAATAGACACACTTGAAGAAAGAGAATAAAGAATACATGCCCGACTTGTGGTAATTAAGAAGATACACCAGAATTCTATTTCCTACAAAATTTGGTTAAATAGATCATATATTGATATTTTTAATTTAACTCAAATAACATATATAAAAACTTGAATTGTGATACTAGAAGACGTGCAACATGCACTTGTAGTCGTATTGGATGTTATAAGAATATGTGATTGGAGGAAATCAAGAGATTTAATATCGGTATCAAATGTCAACCTTAAACAAAAGATGCTCTTTCATATTATATTTATCCTCCAATATATTATAAGTAGTACTTGTACTATATGATTGAAAATTAATGAAAATACAATTTATTCAAACTTAACATAGCATCAGAACCAGTTTGATTCTTGAGGACTCAGGAAAAAGTTTGTTCGTCGCCGTCCAGATCAAACAGCAACCTCCACCAAAAAAATAAAAAATACAAAAAGAAGACGGAAAGAACAAACGAAGTATCTCCTTCGATAGGTTTCGAGCAGTCATATAGTCTCGTCTTTCCAAATTTAGCACTTAATAGTTGACCATTATAATAACTAAGATATAAAGGCAAAAAAACTATATTTATTATGGATTGCGAACAAATTGTGTTTCAGGTTTTTGGTTACTTGGTTTTTAAATTAGGCCAAATAGTGAATGAAATGCATAAAAAAAGAATACTCTATACTTGGAACGAGTAGAAAGGCGAGTGTAGACATTCTTACTCGTTCCTATTCCACTTGCTTCCTGCAAAGTGTCAAACTCAAACACAATTTATTCTTTTGCAAGTTCAGAAATAATGACCAGAACCTGAACGTATTAGTTCATGTGTCCTGTTTCAGATTTACCTGTAAATTTGACATATACAAATATTTCAAGTTGTATTGGAGTCATTTCAAATTGACATATCTAGAATGTTAAAACAAAATATCACATCAGATCAGCAAACATAGATAGATTAACTAAACAGATTACACATTAACAGAAAAGAATGTGATCGATAAATATCGGACCACTGATTCTTCGTATAGGAGTCGATACAATCAAAGGAGAGTGGTCCGATATTTATCGATCGATAAATATCGGACCACTGATTATTAGCCTAAAGTTTGACGCATTACTCAGTTAGCAGCTTAACATTGATGAAACTCAGTTAACATCCAGTCTTTGTCCATAATGGCTCACTTGTAGCCAGTTGACCGTTGACTAACGGTTGACTAACCGTTGACTTACTCAGACCAACCAGTAGCTGACACTTGACGACCCTTTTTAATTAAAAAAAATAAAATTGTATTTTTGAATAAATTGATTAAAAAGAATTTAAAAATTCTAAAAATTGTACAAATTAATTAAAAAATATTTTAAAAATCGAAAAATTTAGAAAAAGATAAAAATAATAAAAAATTACGCCGAATGCCCAGCCCTCCCAACCACACCCACCCCAGGCCAAAAAAAATTATTTATATTTTTTCTAATACACCCATAACCCTCCGACCACCCCCGCATCCCCTTCCCCACCCCCGCGCACACCCCAAAAAAATTTTAAAATTTTTTCAACTCACCCACAAAGCTCCGACCACCCCCGGCACCCCAAACAACCCAACCCCCTGGCCCAAAAAGTAAATGACAATGTTTTTGTCAGGTTATCATGGGGTTAAATTTTCTAAGAGAATTTCTTCTGTGCGTTGAATGTTGGAGGAGCGCAAATGACGATGTGCATGAACATCTACAATATCTCATACACGATATTGGAGATGCTTTTGAAATTATGCCCAGGGGTGGGGGTGGGGGTGGCACGAGGTGTGGAGAGAGAAAACAATTTTTGAGTTTTCTTTTTAGACCGGGTGTTGGGGTGCGGGGGAAGGGGGAGGGGGCGTTGTGTGGGAGGTCGGGACGTTATGGGTGAGTTAAAAAATTAAATTTTTTTTGGCGAGTGGGGGGGTGGGGCGGGGTGAGGGGACACGAGGGTGGTCGGAGCGTTATGAGTGAGTTAGAAAAAATTTTAAAAAATATTTTTTTGGCTTGGGGTGTGTGAGGGGGGGGGGGTAGTGCGGGGCGTGGGGTGGGTGGGAGGGCTGGGGCGTTGGGGATAAATTTTTTATTATTTTTATCTTTTTTTCCTGATTTTTTGATTTTTAAAATATTTTTTAATTAATTTTTACAATTTTTAAATTCTTTTTAATCACTTTATTCAAATACACAATTTTATTTTTTAATTAAAAAAAGGCCGCCACGTGTCAACTATTGGTTGGTCTGAGTAAGTCAACGGTTAGTCAACCATTAGTCAACGGTCAACTGGCTACAAGTGAGCCATTATGGACAAAGACTGTGTGTTAACTAAGTTTCATCAACGTTAGGCTGCTAACTGAGTAATGCGCCAAATTTTAGACTAATAAGTGAGATTCATATACAACTAAGGGGGATAGATATGTTTGACAGGAATAGAAGTGCTAACAACATGAGGTCGGTCAGTTTTATTATTATTATTATTATTATTATTATTATTATTATTATTATTATTATTATTATTATTAATAATTAATTAATAAGTTATTATTAGATTGTCTCGTAATTATTCATTGACTATTTTAAAATTTAAAATTACTTATGGCAAGTATCTTGATACTTGTTTAGTAAACTTTATAATTTTATTAAATAATCTTTTACTGTGACGATAACTTATTGGTCATTATAATATGATAGTCTTGTTAAATTATAAGCTGAAATGACATTCCTAAAATACTAACACGGTAGAAGAAAAGCTAGAGACTGAAAACTAGATTTTACCTTTTTTTGAGGTCATAGTTCAAGCCGTTGAAACAGCCTCTTGCACAAAATGTAAGGTAAAGCTTTGTACATCAGATCGCAAAGCGATCTGATATCTCTACAGATCTTACGCAAACGCAGGAGCTTAATACACCGTGAACGTCCTACATTTAGTTGCAGAAGATTTTGTTGTCTCATATACGAAACTTAGATTCTATACACATTAGAAACCGACATTCTGTACAGTATAGGGATGAGCAGAGCTCAACACTGGAAGAGATGAGCTCAGCACAGGAAAGAGCTGAGCTCAGCCCAGGAAGAGCTGAGCTCAACGCAGGAAAAGATGAGCTCAACACTGAAAGAGCAGAGCTCAACGCTAGATGAGCAGAGCTCAATAGGAAGAGCTGAGCTCAACACAGGAAGAGCTGAGCTCAACACAGGATGAGCTGAGCTCAATGCTGGAAGAGCTGAGCTCAACACAGGAAGAGCTCAGCACAGGGAAGAGCTCAGCACAGAGATGAGCTCAACCAGAGAAGAGCTCAACACAGAGAAGAGCTCAACTCAGAGAAGAGCTCAACACAGGAAAGAGCTCAAACACAGGGAAGAGCTCAAACACAGAGAAGAGCTCAACACATGGAAGAGCTCAACATGCAAACCGAGGCGAGTCCAGGACTCTGTTCTTATGACGAATTACTCCGGAATACTGTGTCCAACCGGAAATTGCAAACGTCTCCCAGGATACAACGGCTAACAGTTCCAACGAGTGGCACTACTATGTAAGAACTCCACGAACCTGACAAATATTTTGACTTTTCGGATTGATGAAATGCAGCAACAGTGTATGCAGTATGCAGCAATAGTTTATGCAGAATGCTCGTATGCAGCAGGAGAAGAGAAGAAAAATTTCAGTGCTTTTCAGAAGCAGAGCACTGCCTCCATTTATAGAGGGAAATCTTGGAGGTTACGACAACCCACGACCGCACTGATCGACCAGTAACCCCCACGATCATCACGCATCCCACGACTGCCTCTGATCGGCCAGTAACCCACAATTGATAGGAATTAGTCAACTGAAATTGTCAGTTTAATCCGAGCCGTTAGATCGTAGGATTAAATCATAACCGTAGGATCATGTAACTTATTTTCTGGAAAAAGTTAAAAGAAAATTTGTCCAAAAAGATAAGAACTGGGCGGGCGAGCCCCGAGCACGAGCACGAGCCGAGCCGGCCGGATGTGTCTTCTTCTCATGAAGCCACATCACCGATTTTCCAATTTGTAACCAATTTTTACTCTTACTTTGAGCATTAATTTCTCATTCACCCGGTATCGAAATTGAGTGATTCAAAAGCCTAAAATCATCTACTCATTACGTAGATAATTTAGGATTCATTAGTTTTTATTTTTATTAACGAAAACTAATCATAATTAAGCTCAAATTACGTTGCTCACCAACTTTGACAAACCCATATCCACCTTACAAATTTTCCTCCAACAGATTTTACCAGTCATCGTGCCACTTGGAAATGGCTCCTGATTTCTTCCAACAAAAACCATGCTATTTCCCCCCACCCCTAAATGCCGTTATTGCAAATACCTCTATGAAGTCAACCTCAAGTTTCAAAATGTCTCAATAACTATTCTTTTAGGCATTTTATCCCCAGTTAACTAATATGGATAAGATTCTTAAATAAATAGTTCCTGGAATATTTGCAACTTCCTTCTTTTTCCTTGTTGAACCCCCTCACGAGTCATAACAAATCCCGTGCTCATGTTTAAGCCTGTTCTTTCAGTCATACTTAGTTGGAGGTCGATGAGATTTTCCGTATTATCCAGAATTTAGCAAGCTACAACAAGTTAGAAAGAACATTTCTGTTGCATTAGGCTCCTATGTTTGTATAAGGTTTTGGGAGGGGCCAGATCGCAAAGTGATCTGATACACGCATTCTTACACTAAGAGACTATTTCCACAGCTCGAAACCGTGGCCTCAAGGTCAAAAACAACGATCTTACGCTATAAGGCCTGCCCTCAACAACAGGCTTGATGAAGTCGGATCTTCGCCAAGGACCGAAGGTGATCCGGAGAGGTTACACCGTTAACTTCCCGTAAATTTTGGATATACTGATCAAGGGTCCTGCTCTTGATGAGCATACCATCTATGTATACCTCCAAAATTCGTCCAATCTGTTCGCTGAACAAAGAATTGACCAAACGTTGGTAGGTAACCTTAGTATTTTCAGTCCGAATGGCATGCTGACATAACAGTAAGTGCCTGACTCTGTGATGAATGATGCCTTTTCCTGATCTTTCTTAGCCATTATAATTTCATGGCAGCCCTTGAAGGCATCTAGAAAATCAAAAACCTCATACCCCAGAGTCGAGTCCACCAACCTATCAATCTTGGGCAGTGGATAACAGTCTTTTGGGCACGCCTTATTGAGGTCGGTGTAGTCAACACACATCCGCCACGTGTGATCTGGTTTGGAGACTACCACGGGGTTGGCCTACCATATCGGGTACAAGACCTCCACAATGAATTTTTCAGCAAGGAGTTTCTTGACCTCTTGTGCAATAACTTTGTTCCTTTCAGGAGCGAAGTTTCGCTTCTTTTGCTTGATAGGTTTTATGTGGGGGTCAACATTGAGTTTATGCTCTGTCAGGCTTGATGGAATTCCTGGCATATCCTCTGCTATCCATGCGAAGATCTCAGCAAACTCCCTTAACAGAGCTTGGAGCTGGGCTAGCAGCTCGGCTGGCATCCACGTCCCAATCTTAATAGTGTTGTCGGGTCGAAGTGGATCGAGGATAAACTCCTGGACTGTGTCATCTGACTGTAGCCGCTCCTCAGCTGGAGAAATCAGGTCATCCAGGCTGACATGTTGGATTGCACCACCACCCTGCGTAGCCACATCATAACAATTTTGTGCCACTTGTATATCACCTTTAATTGTCACCACCCATGCCGGGGTGGGGAACTTCATACTAACGTGTAAAGGTGATACTACTGCTTCTAGGGTCACTAAAGCTGGCCTTCCCAAAAGAATGTTTTATGCTAATCTTTCTTTAGTTACAACAAAGTCTGCCCAGAGACAGCGATATGCTGAGGTCGCCCAAAACTGACGCTAAGAGTAACCAAACCTGCTGGTCGGACTGCGGCCCCAGTGAAACCATATAGTGAAGTGCTAAGTGGCCTCATTAAAGATTCTGGAAGGTCCAACTTCCTATATACACTGTAATTCATAATATTTACAGCGCTGCCTGTGTCTACGTACACCCGTCGTACTTCCATAATTTTATTGTGAGCTAAGTGTTCGCACAAATCTATCACCAAACCAGTATTGTTGGAGGCAAGAAGGATGAAATCTTCTGGTCCATAAGTTAGCTCCTTAGTTAATCTGGCCCTCTTGGCTCTGGTGGACCAGCTGAGGTACCTGCCGAGCTGGACACTCCGGGGTTTGGCTGAGGCGGACCTCCGACAATAGTGTAAATAATGGAGTTGACATGGGACTAATCTGCAGCCCCACGTCGGCCCTGGTCTTCGTCTTCATCCGTCCTGGGGTGCCGAGGTGGTGACTCGGGTCGACGTTTATCTTTTTGTGGGCTTCGGTGGAAATCTAGCCGGTTATGCAGGCGAGAACGAGGGTCATAAAACTGTTTTAAGTGACCCTGTTCTATCAATTGACGGATGGCCTGTGCCAACCGTCTGCAGTCTTCTATGTCAAGGCCGATGTCACGATGATAGCGGCAGTATAGTTTAGGGTCCCTTTTATCCCTCGGTCCAGCCATGGGTTTTGGATCAGTCCTTAAGCCATCCTTTTGAATGAATTCTATCTTTAGAGGCCAAGAGGGACAGACCTTCTCTGCCACCTTTGCCTCGTCCACCCATTCGATCGAATGCACTGAATCGATCGCGGTTATTTCCTTCTCGCCGACCCTCCTAGGATGAACTGGGCCGGCCCTCCCGCCGAGCTCCTTGCTCGGACTCTCGCTTCAACCTGTTGGCATCCTCTCCTGGGGCGAATTGGTGTGCCTTCTCCAGGCACTCTCTTAAAGATGTGGGCCTCTCTTCGGCCAGTTGGGAGAAGAGGCGCCCAACCTTGAGGCCATTTATAGACGCTGCAGCTTTAACTCCTTCATTTCTGTCACTGACCTGCAGTGACTCATCAGAAAAGCGTTGCATATACTTCAACACCGACTCCTCGGGACCCTGTCTCAAGGTCATCAGATGTGAAGAATTCTTGAGAAAAGGAGTACTGCACACAAACTGAGATTTAAAATTTTGTGCCAATTGTCTGAAGAACCCCTCTGATTGCTGTGGGAGCTCTTGGAACCACCTTCGGGCCTTCCCACGGAGGTATATGGGGAAAGTCTTGCAACGTAGTGGATCCGGAACATTCTTGAGGCTCATGGCTGTTTGGAACTGGAATAGATGGTCTGTTGGATCAGATGTACCATCATAGGTATCCATTTTCGGGACTTTGAAATTGTCTGGAGCCAGGTATCATGCTATGTCCCAAGAAAACGGGCTTTCTTGCACTGACCGCACATACTCCTGTCGAGGCTCTTCATAATGGCTTTTCGGCCTACGGGGATCCTTGACCTCTTGCGGTACACTCATAAAGGGTCAGGACCTTGCGCCCAGACGCTGTCTGAACAAAGGTGTAGCGCTCCGCCCGAAACTAAGGTTTTGGCTCAGTGCACCCGCCGTACTCTACTCCATAGAGTACAAGGCGTCGATATTATACATGTACATGTCGACATGAATAATGAATCGATCAGCGGAAGCATCATAACATAAACAAATCATAATCGACATGCAATGCACTACATCATAATTTGTACCAGTCATCATATACAGAATACTGAAATCTTCTAAAATACATCATAAACCAAAACCTAACGCCTTCAAAGCAAATCTCCCGACAGGTTCCTTCGTTATCAATGCTCTATCTAGCATGTCCTCAACAAGCCTGTATAGTGATACCTGTTATCTGGAAAGTGATAAATGAGGCAAGTATGAGCGATAGCCACCGACTTTTAATCGCTCAGCAAATAGTCTTACTAGATACGACATGTGGATCATACATGAGGAGACGGGGTGACAAAATATAATAACCATGAACATCGAATATAATAAACACATCTCCATTTAAATCAGTATAGCATAACTGTAACTGAAAGCAGGTAAATAAGGAAAATTTCATAACATACATAACATCATCCTGTGCTACTTAATCCGTAACACCATATAGTATCCATAATTAGCTTCTAATTCATAACTTATACTATCCTCGCATACCTTACATGTACTACCCTTTCATGCGTACACATTACATTGACCATTGTAGTGCCATCATAGACTTAAAGAATTCTTAATAGAAAACCTTAAGGTTACATGATCATGACATGATGCATAAAACATGGCTTTTCATAACATATCATCATTTCCTTCTGAACATACATACTTGTCGTTTCATGATTCATAACATGACTTATATTTCATAGTCCGAAAACATGACATTTCATGATGGCTATAGCACTTTGTAGGAATAATAACGTACGACGCACCGAATGATTCCCCATATAGTACATGTACAACATAAGCATCATAACATATGTACATGTACTAACGGTGACGCATTATGACATAGATCCCGTGTCCCAGACCCGGTGTTACACTCGGCCCTAATGCAAACATATGCCCCTGACATCTACCACCCCGGTACCGATGTCACGCTGGCGAACATAACATAATCATAACATAACATGTGGGTGTCGATGGAATCAATCGTCTCGCGTTTATTACTCCCATGCATATGAACTTTTAAAACATGTGACGCACAACATAATTTTGCAACTTTAATTTCATGTAACATGAGCCTCGGTCATATGAGGTTAACTTAGTCATACTACCACTAGAAACATCATTTACTTACTTAAAGTCTACTTATCATAACTTAAGAAAATACCATAACCATCCTTCCATAATATCAACTCTACACATACTTCATAATTCATAACTTAAGTACATAGAACATAAACTTCCTATTTCCTTTAACATACCATGTAGGAATTTCATAACTTATATCTTAACTTGCACATAATAATCTATAACACATAAGAATACAATTAACATGAAATAAAATCATTTTTCATAACATCATATTCAAACATGTATATAATTCCATGTATGTACAGTATATACTTTAGTACTTATGAATGTTCTTATGTGTATATGGACAATAACATATGTATATTTCCTCACAAGCCGAAATATAACATATATATGTATACTTTATGTCTAAACTTTTTTTATGTCATATTACATAAACTATATAACTCAGTCATTTCATATTTTAACATATATGTCATGCTCATTCATAATGTTATACATTAATTTGTAAAGCAAGGCCATAAGACCGAAAATTACAGAAGTATATATACTTCTTTGTAGCATATTTATATACTTTATATACATACCTTTTTGGCCGAAATGGACCATATATATATACCTCTATATATATAATTGTCTTATAATATATTATATACATCCAAACTTACTCCTTATTCATCACATATTATATATTAACTATTGAAATGTACTTTTCATAAAAATAAAGTCAATTATGCCAAAATTTATTTAATGGGCCAAAATATATATGTACTATATATATATTTATATTCTCCATCACATTACACATATATAACTATATATCATGGCTTAAATCATTTAAATATACTTTTCACAAAGGTAAAGCCATTTAGTCCACAATTGTACACATAGGCCGAATCTATATATACATACAATATGTATATCTTTCTCAATCATACACATTATATATATATCATGTCATAAATCATGTGAATATACTTTTCACAATTATAAAATCATTACCTTCAAAATATGTATAGACCGAAACATACATATATATAACATTTCCAATAATGAAACCCATAAGATAGAAAATTTTCCCCCTAGATATATATTTTAGCCGTGTGTATACATATGTATATATGCACTTTTATATTTTCTTCAAATTTATATCTATGATGTACCTTTGTATCCATTTTATTTTACTTATAAATATAGTCTATGATTTTAATACTTGTATAATGCTTTTCACATATACATAACTTCATATTAATATATATATGCTAACCGTATATACATGTATAGCGTATACATATAATTAGTATATATTTCTATGTTATCCGTATGAGTGCGTATATAATATATATACATACCTATACATATATACATATATACGTATATATATACATATACATATTTATACATGACCGTATATATATTTATATATATCAAATATATACCAACATATATCTCATAAACATAGATTTATACACTCTTGAGAAGAGACTTTGAACATACTTCAAGATGATCCAATTTGATATAAACATACATAAATCTTTGAAAATCCATGTAGGATCTAGGAAGAGTACTTGCCTTTACCACTTTTCTTACACTTAAAGTGAAGATTTCTTCACTTAGTTTTGGAAGAAAATCTTTCTCCATCCTTGTCTTGAAAGCCACGGTTTTGGGAGGAAAATAAGAGAGTTAGTGAGCAACTTATCAAGTTAAGTAAATGAAGAAATCTAACTTGACTTAGATGGTGTGTTTACCCTGCTAGATCTTGATTTTTAACTTCTTAAAATTCGGCCTTGAGGTTGTATGAAGAAAAATGTTGGAGCTTGATCTTAGATATGTGTAGATGAGATGAACAAGAGAAGAAAAATTTCTCCTTGGCTTTGTATAACTCACGGCTATATTAAAAAATGGTGTAGGAGAACTTTGTTTGTGTTCTTGAAAAAGAGAGGATTTTGTTGTAAATGGATTTATTGTTGTATAGGATGAAGAAGAAGAAATCTCTTCCTTTGTTCTTGGTTGTATTTTCGGCCAAATGAGAAAGAAGACAATGAAGACTGGTTTGTTGAAGGAATAGAGGAAGTTGGGTTGAAGATGGATGAAAGAGAAAGAAAATATAGATGAAGTGTAAAAGGAGTGGAAGATAAGTAGTGAAAATGGGTTTTTGGCTTGGTGAATTCGGTGGAGGGAAGGAAAATTAGGGGGGTTTGCCGTGGGTGGTGAGAAGGAGGGGAGGAAAGAGAAAGAAAAGTGTAGTGGGTATTAGGTGTAAAGAGTGATGTGAGGGGTGTAAGAGGTGTAAGAAAAAGAAAAACGGATAGTGACTAGAGAGAGGGTAGGGGGCGGCCATAGGGTTTTTGGGAAGGGTGGGGATTTGTCTTTTGTGCTATGTAGGGTAAAGTGGGAGAAAATATGATAAAAGTGTGTATTTGAATTATCATATCGGGTATTTTCATTTGGTTTGATTTACATCTACCAACTTAAGTTGCTACCGACTAACTTATTTAAATCATATCTTATGTCCGAATGGTTCGTTATCCAGTTCCGTCAAGTCTCGCTATATCCGATAACTTATCGTTCGATTATTTTTCCAAGCGTTTCTAACCCTGATATTAAATGTCAATGTCTTTATTAATCCTAAATAAAAATTTAAATTCCACCGAAATTTTGACGACATCGCATTTGCGTTCTATTTTCCATTATATTATTTCATTTCCAATGATCCGGAAATTCGGGTCGTCACATTCTTCTCCTCTTATAAAAAGTTTCGTCCTCGAAACTTAGGGTTGTATCGATTTTACACTTAAAGATTTAAACACTTAATTTCTAGCGTCATTTCTTAATCACCTATGATTCAACTTAGTATTCACCGTCTTATGATAAAATTTTTCTTAATTCACAATTTTCGTATACCTTCTATTAATCCGCTTAGGTATTCTACAACCTCATATTTCTTCACGTTACAGTAACTTTAATATTTACCAATTTTTAGTCGCTAACTCTAATCAGGTTAAATCATATCAACTTAATTCTAGTCATGCTCACTCCGATTCAGCTTATGCACACTACTTCCATTCAGACAATCCAACTTCTTTTAGAATTCATAATTTAACTGCCGATATGCCATGATTAATTATATTCTTATCTCTATTTATATAATCATACTCTTATCACTACGAATTTACATCTCTAATGTGACAAACATCTTTGACCTGCTCTACAGTTTCTAATTTCATCGTCTTATTCCTACTTGTACTATTTGTGCAATGTAAAACTCTAATCGTCATAGTTCTTATAAATTACTGCTTATAGTTCTACTACATATCATATCTTAATCAGCCTATGAAATTCTATCACTATCACCCAATATTTTCCCAAGTAGAGCTTAATCTGAAATTATGAAAATTCACAGTTTATGACTACTATGTCACTAACAGGAAAATAGAATTTAGGTATTTGGCTAATAAATTCACAGCTTATAAATTCTATCACTACTGCCCTTATTTGGCTAATACCGTTCCACTTTTTTAGTCTAAAGCTGTCACTCATGTATAGAGTCATTTCTTACGTCTATGATCGTTACTTAAATTCCAAGATCACTTCTTAAATTCATGTCGTTGTTTACATATGTGTCCGCAGTGGATCTAGAGCCTTAACTCTGATACCAACTGTAGCGCCCCGCCCGAAACTAAGGCTCCGGCTCAGTGCACCCGCCGTACTCTACTCCATAGAGTACAAGGCGTCGATATTATACATGTACATGTCGACATGAATAGTGAATCGATCAGCGGAAGCATCATAACATAAACAAATCATAATCGACATGCAATGTACTACATCATAATGTGTACCAGTCATCATATATAGAATACTGAAATCTTCTAAAATACATCATAAACCAAAACCTAACGCCTTCAAAGCAAATCTCCCGACAGGTTCCTTCGTTATCAATGCTCTATCTAGCATGTCCTCAACAAGCCTGTATAGTGATACCTGTTATCTGGAAAGTGATAAATGAGGCAAGTATGAGCGATAGCCACCGAATTTTAATCGCTCAGCAAATAGTCTTACTAGATACGACATGTGGATCATACATGGGGAGACGGGGTGACAAAATATAATAACCATGAACATCGAATATAATAAACACGTCTCCATTTAAATCAGTATAGCATAACTGTAACTGAAAGCAGGTAAATAAGGAAAATTTCATAACATACATAACATTATCCTGTGCTACTTAATCCGTAACACCATATAGTATCCATAATTAGCTTCTAATTCATAACTTATACTA
This sequence comes from Eustoma russellianum, assembly GCA_036186865.1. Lineage (NCBI taxonomy): Eukaryota > Viridiplantae > Streptophyta > Magnoliopsida > Gentianales > Gentianaceae > Eustoma > Eustoma russellianum. Next base: position 29,028,797 of record AP025053.1, on the reverse strand, counting down.
TCCTCGCATATCTTACATGTACTACCCTTTCATGCGTACACACTATATTGACCATTGTAGTGCCATCATAGACTTAAAGAATTCTTAATCAGAACCTTAAGGATACATGATCATGACATGATGCATAAAACATGGCTTTTCATAACATATCATCATTTCCTTCTGAACATACATACTTGTCGTTTCATGATTCATAACATGACTTATATTTCATAGTCCGAAAACATGACATTTCATGATGGCTATAGCACTTTATAGGAATAATAACGTACGACGCACCGACTGATTCCCCATATAGTACATGTACAACATAAGCATCATAACATATGTACATGTACTAACGGTGACGCATTATGACATAGATCCCGTGTCCCAGACCCGGTGTTACACTCGGCCCTAATGCAAACATATGCCCCTGATATCTACCGCTCCGGTACCGATGTCACACTGGCGAACATAACATAATCATAACATAACATGTGGGTGTCGATGGAATCAATCGTCTCACGTTTATTACTCCCATGCATATGAACTTTTAAAACATGTGACGCACAACATAATTTTGCAACTTTAATTTCATGTAACATGAGACTCGGTCATATGAGGTTAACTTAGTCATACTACCACTAGAAACATCATTTACTTACTTAAAGTCTACTTATCATAACTTAAGAAAATACCATAACCATCCTTCCATAATATCAACTCTACACATACTTCATAATTCATAACTTAAGTACATAGAACATAAACTTCCTATTTCCTTTAACATACCATGTAGGAATTTCATAACTTATATCTTAACTTGCACATAATAATCTATAACACATAAGAATACAATTAACATGAAATAAAATCATTTTTCATAACATCATATTCAAACATGTATATAATTCCATGTATGTACAGTATATACTTTAGTACTTATGAATGTTCTTATGTGTATATGGACAATAACATATGTATATTTCCTCACAAGCCGAAATATAACATATATATGTATACTTTATGTTTAAACTTTTTTTATATCATATTACATAAACTATATAACTTAGTCATTTCATATTTTAACATATATGTCATGCTCATTCATAATGTTATACATTAATTTGTAAAGCAAGGCCATAAGACCGAAAATTTCAGAAGTATATATACTTCTTTGTAGCATATTTATATACTTTATGTACATACCTTTTTGGCCGAAATGGACCCTATATATATACCTCTATATATATAATTGTCTTATAATATATTATATACATCCAAACTTACTCCTTATTCATCACATATTATATATTAACTATTGAAATGTACTTTTCATAAAAATAAAGTCAATTATGCCAAAATTTATTTAATGGGCCGAAATATATATGTACTATATATATTTATATTCTCCATCACATTACACATATATAACTATATATCATGGCTTAAATCATTTAAATATACTTTTCACAAAGGTAAAGCCATTTAGTCCACAATTGTACACATAGGCCGAATCTATATATACATACAATATGTATATCTTTGTCAATCATACACATTTGTGTGTATATATATATATATATATATATATATATATATATATATATATATATCATGTCATAAATCATGTGAATATACTTTTCACAATTATAAAATCATTACCTTCAAAATATGTATAGACCGAAACATACATATATATAACATTTCCAATAATGAAACCCATAAGATAGAAAATTTTCCCCCTAGATATATATTTTAGCCGTGTGTATACATATGTATATATACACTTTTATATTTTCTTCAAATTTATATCTATGATGTACCTTTGTATCCATTTTATTTTACTTATAAATATAGTCTATGATTTTAATACTTGTATGATGCTTTTCACATATACATAACTTCATATTAATATATATATGCTAACCGTATATACATGTATACCGTATACATATAATTAGTATATATTTCTATGTTATCCGTATGAGTGCGTATATAATATATATACATACCTATACATATATACATATATACGTATATATATACATATACATATTTATACATGACCGTATATATATATATCAAATATATACCAACATATATCTCATAAACATAGATTTATACACTCTTGAGAAGAGACTTTGAACATACTTCAAGATGATCCAATTTGATATAAACATACATAAATCTTTGAAAATCCATCTATGATCTAGGAAGAGTACTTGCCTTTACCACTTTTCTTACACTTAAAGTGAAGATTTCTTCACTTAGTTTTGGAAGAAAATCTTTCTCCATCCTTGTCTTGAAAGCCACGGTTTTGGGAGGAAAATAAGAGAGTTAGTGAGCAACTTATCAAGTTAAGTAAATGAAGAAATCTAACTTGACTTAGATGGTGTATTTACCTTGCTAGATCTTGATTTTTAACTTCTTAAAATTCGGCCTTGAGGTTGTATGAAGAAAAATGTTGGAGCTTGATCTTAGATATGTGTAGATGAGATGAACAAGAGAAGAAAAATTTCTCCTTGGCTTTGTACAACTCACGGCTATATTAAAAAATGGTATAGGAGAACTTTGTTTGTGTTCTTGAAAAAGAGAGGATTTTGTTGTAAATGGATTTATTGTTGTATAGGATGAAGAAGAAGAAATCTCTTCCTTTGTTCTTGGTTGTATTTTCGGCCAAATGAGAAAGAAGACAATGAAGACTTGTTTGTTGAAGGAATAGAGGAAGTTGGGTTGAAGATGGATGAAAGAGAAAGAAAATATAGATGAAGTGTAAAAGGAGTGGAAGATAAGTAGTGAAAATGGGTTTTTGGCTTGGTGAATTCGGTGGAGGGAAGGAAAATTAGGGGGGTTTGCCATGGGTGGTGAGGAGGGGAGGAAAGAGAAAGAAAAGTGTAGTGGGTATTAGGTGTAAAGAGTGATGTGAGGGGTGTAAGAGGTGTAAGAAAAAGAAAAACGGATAGTGACTAGAGAGAGGGTAAGGGGCGGCCATAGGGTTTTTGGGAAGGGTGGGGATTTGTCTTTTGTGCTATGTAGGGTAAAGTGGGAGAAAATATGATAAAAGTGTGTATTTGAATTATCGTATCGGGTATTTTCATTTGGTTTGATTTACATCTACCGACTTAAGTTGCTACCGACTAACTTATTTAAATCATATCTTATGTCCGAATGGTTCGTTATCTAGTTCCGTCAAGTCTCGCTATATCCGATAACTTATTGTTCGATTATTTTTCCGAGCGTTTCTAACCCTGATATTTAATGTCAATGTCTTTATTAATCCTAAATAAAAATTTAAATTCCACCGAAATTTTGACGACATCGCATTTGCGTTCTATTTTCCATTATATTATTTCATTTCCATTGATCCAGAAATTCGGGTCGTCACATTCTTCCCCCCTTATAAAAAGTTTTGTCCTCGAAACTTAGGGTTGTATCGATTTTACACTTAAAGATTTAAACACTTAATTTCTAGCGTCATTTCTTAATCTCCTATGATTCAACTTAGTATTCACCGTCTTATGATAAAATTTTTCTTAATTCACAATTTCCGTATACCTTCTATTAATCCGCTTAGGTATTCTACAACCTCATATTTCTTCACGTTACAGTAACTTTAATATTTACCAATTTTTAGTCGCTAACTCTAATCTGGTTAAATCATATCAACTTAATTCTAGTCATGCTCACTCCGATTCAGCTTATGCACACTACTTCCATTCAGATAATCCAACTTCTTTCAGAATTCATAATTTAACTGCCAATATGCCATGATTAATTATATTCTTATCTCTATTTATATAATCACACTCTTATCACTACGAATTTACATCTCTAATGTGACAAACATCTTTGACCTGCTCTACAGTTTCTAATTTCATCGTCTTATTCCTACTTGTACTATTTGTGCAATGTAAAACTCTAATCGTCATAGTTCTTATAAATTACTGCTTATAGTTCTACTACATATCATATCTTAATCAGCCTATGAAATTCTATCACTATCACCCAATATTTTCCCAAGTAGAGCTTAATCTGAAATTATGAAAATTCACAGTTTATGACTACTATGTCACTAACAGGAAAATAGAATTTAGGTATTTGGCTAATAAATTCACAGCTTATAAATTCTATCACTACTACCCTTATTTGGCTAATACCGTTCCACTTTTTTAGTCTAAAGCTGTCACTCATGTTTAGAGTCATTTCTTACGTCTATGATCGTTACTTAAATTCCAAGATCACTTCTTAAATTCATGTCGTTGTTTACATATGTGTCCGCAGTGAATCTAGAGCCTTAACTCTGATACCAACTGTAGCGCCCCGCCCGAAACTAAGGTTCCGGCTCAGTGCACCCGCCGTACTCTACTCCATAGAGTACAAGGCGTCGATATTATACATGTACATGTCGACATGAATAATGAATCGATCAGCGGAAGCATCATAACATAAACAAATCATAATCGACATGCAATGCACTACATCATAATTTGTACCAGTCATCATATACAGAATACTGAAATCTTCTAAAATACATCATAAACCAAAACCTAACGCCTTCAAAGCAAATCTCCCGACAGGTTCCTTCGTTATCAATGCTCTATCTAGCATGTCCTCAACAAGCCTGTATAGTGATACATGTTATCTGGAAAGTGATAAATGAGGCAAGTATGAGCGATAGCCACCGACTTTTAATCGCTCAGCAAATAGTCTTACTAGATACGACATGTGGATCATACATGGGGAGACGGGGTGACAAAATATAATAACCATGAACATCGAATATAATAAACACGACTCCATTTAAATCAGTATAGCATAACTGTAACTGAAAGCAGGTAAATAAGGAAAATTTCATAACATACATAACATCATCCTGTGCTACTTAATCCGTAACACCATATAGTATCCATAATTAGCTTCTAATTCATAACTTATACTATCCTCGCATATCTTACATGTACTACCCTTTCATGCGTACACACTACATTGACCATTGTAGTGCCATCATAGACTTAAAGAATTCTTAATCAAAACCTTAAGGTTACATGATCATGACATGATGCATAAAACATGGCTTTTCATAACATATCATCATTTCCTTCTGAACATACATACTTGTCGTTTCATGACTCATAACATGACTTATATTTCATAGTCCGAAAACATGACATTTCATGATGGCTATAGCACTTTATAGGAATAATAACGTATGACGCACCGACTGATTCCCCATATAGTACATGTACAACATAAGCATCATAACATATGTACATGTACTAACGGTGACGCATTATGACGGAGATCCCGTGTCCCAGACCCGGTGTTACACTCGGCCCTAATGCAAACATATGCCCCTGACATCTACCACCCCGGTAACGATGTCACGCTGGCGAACATAACATAATCATAACATAACATGTGGGTGTCGATGGAATCAATCGTCTCGCGTTTATTACTCCCATGCATATGAACTTTTAAAACATGTGACGCACAACATAATTTTGAAACTTTAATTTCATGTAACATGAGCCTCGGTCATATGAGGTTAACTTAGTCATACTACCACTAGAAACATCACTTACTTACTTAAAGTCTACTTATCATAACTTAAGAAAATACCATAACCATCCTTCCATAATATCAACTCTACACATACTTCATAATTCATAACTTAAGTACATAGAACATAAACTTCCTATTTCCTTTAACATACCATGTAGGAATTTCGTAACTTATATCTTAACTTGCACATAATAATCTATAACACATAAGAATACAATTAACATTGAAATAAAATCATTTTTCATAACATCATATTCAAACATGTATATAATTCCATGTATGTACAGTATATACTTTAGTACTTATGAATGTTCTTATGTGTATATGGACAATAACATATGTATATTTCCTCACAAGCCGAAATATAACATATATATGTATACTTTATGTCTAAACTTTTTTTATGTCATATTACATAAACTATATAACTCAGTCATTTCATATTTTAACATATATGTCATGCTCATTCATAATGTTATACATTAATTTGTAAAGCAAGGCCATAAGACCGAAAATTACAGAAGTATATATACTTCTTTGTAGCATATTTATATACTTTATATACATACCTTTTTGGCCGAAATGGACCATATATATATATACCTCTATATATATATAATTGTCTTATAATATATTATATACATCCAAACTTACTCCTTATTCATCACATATTATATATTAACTATTGAAATGTACTTTTCATAAAAATAAAGTCAATTATGCCAAAATTTATTTAATGGGCCGAAATATATATGTACTATATATATTTATATTCTCCATCACATTACACATGTATAACTATATATCATGGCTTAAATCATTTAAATATACTTTTCACAAAGGTAAAGCCATTTAGTCCACAATTGTACCCATAGGCCGAATCTATATATACATACAATATGTATATCTTTCTCAATCATACACATTTGTATATATATATATATATATATATCATGTCATAAATCATGTGAATATACTTTTCACAATTATAAAATCATTACCTTCAAAATATGTATAGACCGAAACATACATATATATAACATTTCCAATAATGAAACCCATAAGATAGAAAATTTTCCCCCTAGATATATATTTTAGCCGTGTGTATACATATGTATATATACACTTCTATATTTTCTTCAAATTTATATCTATGATGTACCTTTGTATCCATTTTATTTTACTTATAAATATAGTCTATGATTTTAATACTTGTATAATGCTTTTCACATATACATAACTTCATATTAATATATATATGCTAACCGTATATACATGTATAGCGTATACATATAATTAGTATGTATCTCTATGTTATCCGTATGAGTGCGTATATAATATATATACATACCTATACATATATACACATATATGTATATATATACATATACATATTTATACATGACCGTATATATATATATATCAAATATATACCAACATATATCTCATAAACATAGATTTATACACTCTTGAGAAGAGACTTTGAACATACTTCAAGATGATCCAATTTGATATAAACATATATAAATCTTTGAAAATCCATCTAGGATCTAGGAAGAGTACTTGCCTTTACCACTTTTCTTACACTTAAAGTGAAGATTTCTTCACTTAGTTTTGAAAGAAAATCTTTCTCCATCCTTGTCTTGAAAGCCATGGTTTTGGGAGGAAAATAAGAGAGTTAGTGAGCAACTTATCAAGTTAAGTAAATGAAGAAATCTAACTTGACTTAGCTGGTGTGTTTACCTTGCTAGATCTTGATTTTTAACTTCTTAAAATTCGGCCTTGAGGTTGTATGAAGAAAAATGTTGGAGCTTGATCTTAGATATGTGTAGATGAGATGAATAAGAGAAGAAAAATTTCTCCTTGGCTTTGTATAACTCACGGCTATATTAAAAAATGGTGTAGGAGAACTTTGTTTGTGTTCCTGAAAAAGAGAAGATTTTGTTGTAAATGGATTTATTGTTGTATAGGATGAAGAAGAAGAAATCTCTTCCTTTGTTCTTGGTTGTATTTTCGGCCAAATGAGAAAGAAGACAATGAAGACTGGTTTGTTGAAGGAATAGAGGAAGTTGGGTTGAAGATGGATGAAAGAGAAAGAAAATATAGATGAAGTGTAAAAGGAGTGGAATATAAGTAGTGAAAATGGGTTTTTGGCTTGGTGAATTCGGTGGAGGGAAGGAAAATTAGGGGGTTTGCCGTGGGTGGTGAGAAGGAGGGGAGGAAAGAGAAAGAAAAGTGTAGTGGGTATTAGGTGTAAAGAGTGATGTGAGGGGTGTAAGAGGTGTAAGAAAAAGAAAAGGGGATAGTGACTAGAGAAAGGGTAGGGGGCGGCCATAGGGTTTTTCGGGAGGGTGGGGATTTGTCTTTTGTGCTATGTAGGGTAAAGTGGGAGAAAATATGATAAAAGTGTGTATTTGAATTATCGTATCGGGTATTTTCATTTGGTTTGATTTACATCTACCGACTTAAGTTGCTACCGACTAACTTATTTAAATCATATCTTATGTCCAAATAGTTCGTTATCTAGTTCCGTCAAGTCTCGCTATATCCGATAACTTATCGTTTGATTATTTTTCCGAGCGTTTCTAACCCTGATATTTAATGTCAATGTCTTTATTAATCCTAAATAAAAATTTAAATTCCACTGAAATTTTGACGACATCGCATTTGCGTTCTATTTTCTATTATATTATTTTATTTCCATTGATCCGGAAATTTGGGTCGTCACAAAAGGCACCGACTCCACTGTAGGGGCTTTAAAACTTCCCCTTCTTGCGTCAGCCATGAATCCTTCAGGGGGACCAGTGGATTGCTGACGAGATCTGCCCTTACAGTGAAGGGGCGCAGATCCTCTTCCATATCTTCGGCTTCGGGGCGTTTGCCCTTAAGCCGCTCAACCACAGTCTCAAATACTTCCAAATTCTCAGCGACATACTTTATCGCTTTCTCCCACTCCTCGAGGGTTACCCCGGGAGGTTGATGACGACGACGCCCGGAGGCTTGCTCCGGTGGACCTGAACGTGCAGCTTAACGTCGACGCAGGTGGGAAGACTCTCCCACCCCTTCGTGTCGGCCTCTAACCATTTTAAACTGTAAGTCTTCTAAGAAATTTGATTAAACGGAGGCTAGACCCTCCTTCTAGCGCCAAATGATGAAGTCAGATATTCACCCGATGGATCGAAGACGATCCTTGTGGTATGACGTCAACTCTCCATTAAGGTTCATCACTGGATCCTGAGAAGGAAAGGTAACGTTAGAGGCCCAAGGTCAATGCTATGGGGAAAACCCTCCGACGCTCAAGTCAGTTGTGGGCATTTTTGTGTATAGCTTATGCTGGAATAAAGGCTGTATAATACCTGTTTATGTAGGTCGGCTAAGGCATAATTATGGCCAAGCCATGGACTAATGAGTCTGAGTTGTCGTTTTGCTTGGGGAAGACTTAATGTCTTGGAAAGGACTTGGTCCTGCATCTGTTGATGAAGCTTGTATTTATAGCTGCGAAAGCTGAGAGCTGTGTGTCCCAGAATGAAGGTGGTGATGATACCTGGCTGTCTTGATGGCAATTCTGCCTTGCATGATGGCCACATGGCAGCTAGGAGTTGCTGCGCTGGCTGTTCTCCTTTGCATGACTAACATGTGGAGATAAATGGCTACGCGGTTGGCAGTCTTCGGTTGCATGTAGGCCAAGTGGCACCACGTGTTGGGCTGAGATGCCTAGTTTGCTGCGTGGCAGGACTCTGCTTAGGCATACTGTGGCCGAGCTAGGTCCACCGAGGCGCGCAGTGGCCAAGCTGAATTACCCTGAGTGTGATTTGGCCGAGGTGGATAGAAAGATCTGCCGAGCTGAGCTGAACAGTCTTGCAGTTGGTCTTGCATTTTGATCAGATAGAACGGTGGCCGAGCTGACTTGCCTTAGGCATGTGGCCGATCTGATCATAACTGTACTGTTTGTTTATACTTTACTCTGCTTTAACTGACTTGGCTGAACTGAAGGAGGCTGAGGCTAACGAGCTTTCTAGCCGAGGCGGACTTGCGGCCGAGGCAGCCCTTAAGCTGGGTCGAGGTGGACCAGTCAACTAGCTGAGCTTGAGTTACGTTAACCGTTATTGACTGACTATAGGATGTTGTTTTATTCGAGCAGGTGAATTTGTGTCTCATCAAGGCATGAAAAGAAACGGAAAAATAAAAAGAACGAACTTTGTCCATATTTCACACCATTATAAGTATTCATATTTATTCTTATATATTTTCTTGAAATCTTTAAATCTACTGGACATAGGATCTTAGGCATAATATTCATTTAGCCCCGGGCATCCTCTATATTCAAAGAAATAGCTCTCGATCTGCTGCGTAGAACATTCTTGTCACTTTACTTTTTTTCCTAATTGCATCGTTTTCCCGTTATGGGAATATTTGATTCTTGTCTATTAGTTGAAGAAGACTGAACCTGGTCCGGAAACTGTACAAGGTTAATAGGTCTGGAGGAGAGAGGAAAATACAAAAGTAAAAAAAGTAAAAAAGTAAAAAAAAATAAGAAGGAGAAGTCTAAGCTTTATGGCCATGTGAATATGTGATGCAAAGCATTCGAAAGATCGGTACTTTTTCGACCTTTCACTTGACTAGTGAGATTTTTTGATACGAGATCGCTTCCCTCTTTTTTTTTTTTAATTAAAAAAAAACAGGCTTCCTAAATAACTTAATATTTGATAATAAAAAAGTTAATAACTTAATATCTTCAAAGCTCTCTCATAAAGTGCAAAATAGCAGTACTTGATTACACAAAGGTGATACATGTTAGACGAACTGCAGACTGCATTTAAGTTTTTTTTAAGTATATCTTAGGAGTTAAAGAGGGATGAAATTAAGATGATCTCGTTATAAAAATTTTAACCAACAAAATTTCAAGGCGCTCGATGAATAAAATTGTAACATGCATTCTTGAGCGACATTATACCCTGTTAACGGTAGAAACAAGCTCAACCGAGGTGAACCAAGCTCAGTCGAGGTGGACTGATCAGCGCAGAGTACTTGATGAGTTGAAGGAAGGCTAAAGTCAGCCTGTCGAACTGAAGTAAAGATAGGTGTAAGAGAGCTGAACAACCATAAAGTTGAACTGAGCTGATGTGACAAAGGACTACTACCGGGCTGAAGTAATCAAGACAGAAGGAATAGCGAAGGTGAAGAAAGCAGAGCTGGAGCCGAGGTGACGAGGCGAGGCATCAGTCAAGTAGCAGAGCAGAAGCAAAACTGCAATACTTAGTCATGTAAATACCTTAGGAACTATATTGTACATAAGGCCGAGCTGAACTGGTAACTAGCCGTTACCATTGTAAACGTTAGGAAACAATGTACATAAACAGTAATCACTGTGCAAGTGAGAACATAATTCCGTTAGGCAGAAAAACACCCCTATCAAATAGAGAATCAGCCCTGTATACATTTCCATATGCAAATTCTTTCAATCTCGACATTAACATCAATCCCACTGCCCTTCCTACTCCGATATCAGAGACTCTAACACCTGTATAATCATAGAATCTATCTTATATGTCAACAACGAGACCGTTACCTAAACTATAATAACAATAGCAGCAACAATACATCAAGTTACACACGTTATACATAAAGCACTACTTTATTGTAGGACTTTTCAGAGAAAATTTTATTCTAGGACTTGATGATTTTAAATTGACACGTGGACACAAATAGTCAAAGAAGAAGTGCAGAAGTGCGAATTACGTTAGCTAGGCTCCCAGGTATAAAGTTTGCTATTGTAATCTGAACAAAGAAAAGTTGAGAAGGAGAAATGGAAGAGAATACTATCTGAAAAAGATACAAGGCAGATGACCACTTACGAGTTGGATAAGCAAATTGATTCCTTGCCTTTCACTTGGCCAATATCATGTCTAGGTTCATGAGATTAGGGTTTTCCACTTCAACTTGTGAAACACGTTCTTCAAGCACAGAATCTCACCGCTGCAGAAACTTGATCTACCATCCACTATAAAATTGCAATCGACATAGACACATTGCCAACATGAAACATTTGAACTCTCAAAAACCTACGACAGGAAATGTTTAAAGCCCCAGAAGAAAGAAAAAAACATCATGTGAACTCAAGAGTTCCCTTCAGCACTTCAGTGAGGCTTGATTACGAGTGCTTTTTGGACAGCATGGCCTCGCACTGAAGTGTTTGGGGGAACTCCTGCGCTCATTTGGTAAATTCATCAAACATTCTATGGCATTGCAGCTGCAGAGTGAGTATAAGAGAACTCGTACTTTAGTCAGATGTTCTTGAGAGTTCCTCTGAACACTTCAGTGGTGGCATGACAAATTGTTGCTCACTGAAGTGTTTGGAGGAACTTTGAGGCTCATTTGATTTTTCGACAACGCCACTCTACTCTTTTGCATCATTGAAAATGTAAGCTACAGGGATAAGTTGCAGCCTTATAAATTTCTTAGTACTGGTGAAAAATGATACTACCTTCGTTCCAAAAATATTTCTTTTAATTTTGTTGTCCACTTTTAAAAGATAGAAATATGTTAATAGTCAAACTTCTTGCACTATGTTATCAAATAACACTTCCGTGATTTTTTTAATTTATATTAATTAACCAACTAAAGTTAGAATAGATAGAGTGATAAAATAGTTTGATTTCCTTAAATTTTGCTCATAACATTTTTGGATATAAGAGAATAATAAAATTACGTACATGATCTTTTTTTAATTTATGAAAAAAATTAAGGGTTTCATCATAAAATGTGTGAGAGTTATTTCAGGTAAAATCCCCATGTACATTCATCGATCGACTCATCAACTCGTTCAGTCAATCACTTGTTGAATTAATAGTCCTAATCAGCACTTGTAGCCTGAATTTTCAAGAATTCTTTTGTTCAATTATCTAGCAGTAGGTTTCTACTTTATTCTTTTGGACCCTAAGATTATGGCATTTTACATAGAAGCTAGTGAATAAAGGATAATTTTCGCTTTTGGAGAAACCATTATTATTATTTTTTTAATATCGTGTATTTCATCTTAATGATAAACTCATTCAGTTGATTTTTTTTTGTTATTGGTAACATAAAATTACAGAAATTTGTTGAAGATGGAAGCAACTTGGGCAAGCATGAAGTAGTTGGTTGCTGTGGAAGTGATCAAGGCAATAGTGAACAGGAGCATCAATGATCCGTGTGGTACATCATTTGATTCGTTGGATGGTAGGCTTAATCTACGGTGTGCATAAGATGCGTTGAATTCTGGGAGTCTTGCAGTGTGGATCACGCAGCAGGTTGAGGAGAGATGTGTTGGAGCAGGACGCATCAGGGAAGAAAGGAAGATTAGGCGGGAAGAAATTAAAAGGAGCCGAAATTACTACTTTGCCCTTTTAGTTATAAGGTGTTACTATTAGGTGGTTGGGACATTATTGTAATTTTGCAGGAGTCAGTTAGTTAGTCTTCTTCTTCCCCCTTTATATGTTCGTTCGACGGTTTTTGTAAAATACAGAGAATTCAATACAGCAGTTTAGTTCTTCCAATTCGGTTCTCTCCCTCCTTGCTCTTCGTTTTTCGTTATCTCTGTAACTGCTTTCTTTTTTCTTGTACGAATGAATTCTCTCTTCAATTGATCGTTTGTTGAACTGGTGCGTATGCTCATGTTGATCTGCACAAGCTTGTAAATCAAGAACAAGCTTCGTTCGTACTCAATTCAAAATTTCACATGATATCAGAGAACATTGATGATTGTTCAATGAATTTTGGCACCTTCATGAACTCGAGTCAAGATACACCTAGCAGCTCTAATCACACCCCCATCAATACGATGTCTGGAAGCGTGGATCCATCGGATGATCCGATGTATATTCATCCCGGAGATAGCCCTGCCTTGGTATTAGTCCAACAGCTGCTAGATGGCAACAACTATCATAGTTGGAGTAGAACTTTCCGAAGAGCTCTTGAATCGAAGAACAAAACTGGTTTCATTACAGGTAATATTCCCAAACCTGTTGAAACTAACCGTAGGTTTGCTGCCTGGACCAAGGCAAATAATATGTTAGCCTCTTGGATTGTGAATTCTGTGGTGCCTTCCATAGCACAAAGTGTGATGTGGTTTGATAATGCTTTTGACATTTGGAATGATCTAAAGGATAGATATGGCAACGCTGATGTGTTTAGGTTGTCGGATTTGCAAGAACAATTCTACGCTACTAGGCAGGGAGATAGTTCTGTGACCGAGTATTACACTAGTTGAAAGTTCTCTGGGAAGAACTCATGGTACTAAGGGCTATTCCCAGCTGTACCTGCAATAGATGCACATGCAATGTATCCAGTCAAATCAACAAGTTTATAGAAGATGATCATGTCATTAGATTCATAAAGGGGCTTAATGATGAGTTTGAACCTGTTAAGTCTCAAGTGCTGTTGTCTAGTCCTTTGCCTGATGTGAAAACCACCTTTGCTATGGCTGTGAAATTAGAAAGAAAATTGCAGTATTCTGCGGGTCAGAGCCAGTTCTCAGGCAATCAGCCATTGGTTTTCTATGCTAATGGTCCTGCCAGACAGGGCAACTATGGCTACAAATATGGGAATCCTTCTGGTGGCAAGGGTGCCAAGAAGTATTACCAGAACCAGAAGTATGGATACAATGCTAAGGCTCCTGTCTGTACCTTTTGCAATATGGTGGGGCACACCATTGATAAGTGTTACAGGAAACATGGATTTCCCCCTGGATACAAAGGAAAAGGTCAAGTGAATTGTGTAGGTAATGAGGCAAACGCTCAGCAGGATGTATTTGGGACTAATCAGTCTGAGCAGGAATCATGTCAAGGCAGTGAAGTTGTAAATGACAGTGGTTCACATTCTGTTTTCCCTTTTTCTCAGGAGCAATGTATGCATTTAATAAGTATGTTGCAGGAACATAAGGACAGGGGCATTTTGATGAGTCCATCTCCTGCAGAAGCAATAAACAACTATCACACTGTTTTGTCAGCCCAGCAGGTCAGCAACTCTGGTAAGTGGAAAGGTGAAGTATTGTCTAATATTTCTAACGTCTGGATTTTAGATTCTGGTGCCATGGATCACATCTGTTGTTCTCTATCCTTGTTTGAATCTTACCAGCCTGTGTTTAATGTATCAGTCAGATTACCCAATGGTCAGTCCATCAATGTTGATCACATTGGCACTGTGAACGTTCTGCCTCATCTTAAGCTAGATCATGTCTTTCATATCCCATCTTTCAACTTCAATCTACTGTCTCTTAGTAAACTAACAGTAACTGGTAATATTGATCTTTTCTTTCACTCCAATGTCGGTTCCATTCAGGACCATACGAGCAAGAAGACGATTGGTACAGCTAGAGTGCTCAAAGGGCTGTATCACTTGCTAATTGATTCGTTGCACATTGATTCCTTGCCACTTCCTTCACATGTATTGGCAGTCTCTTCGCCCATGTCATTTGTTTGGCATTCCAGACTGGGGCATCAAGGGACATCAAGAATGAGAGAAATCAATAAGATTGATCCCTCAGTAGATGTAAACTTTGATTCTGAGTCATGTACGATATGTCCTCTAGCAAAACAAAAGCGTCTTCCCTTTCCTGTCTCACACTCTGCATCTCATTCTCCCTTTTCCCTTCTTCATATTGATATCTGGGGTCCTTACAAACACCCCACATTGTACCAACAACGCTATTTTCTGTCAATAGTAGATGACTACAGCAGGTATTGCTGGATATACTTGATGAAAGCCAAATCAGAAACTAGATGTATTGTTGAAAGTTTCTGGAATTTTGTACTTACGCAGTTCAATGTGAAAATAAAAGTCATTAGGACCGATAATGGTCCTGAATTCAAAATGGATTCTTTCTATTCTTCCAAAGGTATCATTCATCAAACGAATTGTGTCTATACCCCACAGCAAAATGGGATTGTTGAACGAAAGCATCAACACATCCTCAATGTAGCCAGGGTCCTCAAATTACAATCTCAGATACCTATACCCTACTGGGGATTTTGTGTGCAACACCCTGTCTATTTGATAAATATTACTCCTACGCCTGTACTGAACCATAAAACACCCTATGAACTACTCTATAACTCTGTCCCTTCCTATGAAGCACTCAGAGTCTTTGGATGCCTTTGTTATGCCACTAATACCGCCCGTACCAAAGATAAGTTTGGCCCACGATCAAGGAAAAGTGTCTTTCTTGGATTGTCTCATACTGTGAAAGGCTACATTCTCCAAGACTTGACCTCAAAGGATGTATTCATCTCTAGAGATGTTATTTTTCAAGAGTCTACCTTCCCATTCATTTCAGACTCAGTACCTATACTGTATCCTCATGCCTCAACTTCACTACCAACTCAAACTTCACTCACCAGCTGTGGCAGTGACTCTCAGTTTGTTCCCACTGTCACAGCTAGGGGGGCACACTCTCATCAGTTAACACCTTCTCAAACAGCTTCTCAACATCAACAGACACATTCCATTCAAATTCCTTCATCTCAAGCCTCTTCAACACATCAACAGACACCTTCTTATACACCTTCTCAAACAGCTTCTCAAGCCTCTTCAACACATCAACAGACACCTTCTCATACACCCTCTCAAACAGCTTCTCAGCCATCATTTCAGACTCAAAGTCTTTCTCCACAGTCCATCAATCCAGCTGACATTGATCCAAATGTCATTACACTAGTCCCTATTCCTATCAGTTCCATTGACATTCCACTCCATGTTAGAAGACCCTACAGAATCAGACAACCTCCTTCTTATTTACAACAATATTATTGTAGCAGCGTGACACTTTGTCCTGAAAAAATGCCAGTCACAAAAACCATTCTTGGACACACATCTCCTCATTCCCTACATAAACACTTCACTCTTGATCTGCTGACACCAAAATTTAAAGCATATGTTTTAAATATTAGTGCATATATAGAACCCAAAACTTACGCAGATGCTGCTGGTTGTGTTGAGTGGCAAAGGGCTATGGAGGAAGAGATAACTGCTTTGGAGAATAACAAGACATGGACCCTAACAGTATTGCCCCCTGGTAAGAAGGCTATAGGGAGTAAGTGGGTATACAAAATAAAGCACAAGGCAGATGGGTCAGTGGAGAGATTCAAAGCCAGATTGGTGGCTAAGGGATACACGCAGCAGCTTGACATGGATTATCAGGACACATTCTCACCTGTGGCAAAGATGAGTACGGTAAGGATGGTGTTAGCTATAGCTGCTAAGCAGAACTGGCATATACAGCAGCTGGATGTGAACAACGCTTTTCTCCATAGGGAGTTGCATGAGGTAATATACATGACACCACCGGAAGGTCTGAAACTGCCATAGAGAGGTCTGGTTTGTAAATTGGAGAGGTCCCTATACGGCTTGAAACAAGCAAGCAGGGAGTGGAACGCCAAATTGACTGCCTTTCTGACTTCTATTGGGTTTGTGCAGTCGAAAAATGATTATACTCTATTCACAATGAGGACAGAGGGAACTTTGTTGGTGCTTTTAGTATATATGGATGATTTGATAGTAGCTTGTAGTGATGCACAGAAGATAGAATGGATCAAGGAGGCTTTGCACAGACAGTTTAGAATAAAGAACCTTGGGGACCTAAAATTTTTCCTGGGGATAGAGGTTGCAAGATCAAGAGAAGGGTTGCTGATTAACCAGAGAAAATATACGTTGGATCTGCTGGAAGAGTCAGGCTTTCTGGATTGTAAGCCAGCCATTAGCCCGATGGAGTCTCATTTGAAACTAGCCCACAATGATTCTGAGCCCTTTGAGGACACATTTGCATACATGAGGCTCATAGGAAAGCTTATATATCTTACCATCACTAGGCCTGACATCTCTTTTGGAGTTCAGCAGTTAAGTCAATTCCTTGACTGTCCTACACATAATCATCTGAAGGCTGCTCATAGGATTCTAAGGTATCTAAAAGGTACAGTTGGCCAAGGGCTCTTGATGCCTAGTACTGGAGACTTAAGGTTGAAAGCGTTTGTGGACTCTGACTGGGCCGGATGCAGTGAGACTAGAAGGTCTGTTTCTGGCTATTGTGTATTTTTGGGAGAAGCTCTGGTTTCATGGAAAGCGAAGAAACAAACAACGGTTTCACGTTCTTCTGCTGAGGCAGAGTATAGAGCAATGGCGTCGACGGTGTGTGAAATCCAATGGTTGTTGTACTTGAGCAGTGATTTGGGAATTGAGAGCCAATGACCAGTTGAAATGTTTTGTGATAGTAAGAGTGCATTACACATTGCTGAGAATCCAGTATTCCACGAGCGTACGAAACACATCGAAATCGATTGCCATATTGTAAGAGAGAAGGTTGAGAACAAAGTTGTGAAGCTAATGCCCGTGAGAACGCAATTTCAGTTGGCGAATATGTTTACTAAGGCCCTTGATAGTAAGCGATTGAAAGAGTTACTGGGGAGATTGGGGACGTATAACATCTATACCAAGCATGGCTTGAGGGGGGGTGTTGAAGATGGAAGCAACTTGGGCAAGCATGAAGTAGTTGGTTGCTGTGGAAGTGATCAAGGCAATAGTGAGCAGGAGCATCAATGATCCGTGTGGTACATCATTTGATTCGTTGGATGGTAGGCTTAATCTACGGTGTGCATGTTAGTGTATGTGCCCTAGGCCATGATTTGGATATTTATGTTATGCATTTATTATTAATAAAAGAGGTTTTATTATCATTATTGTTGGTTAGTATGTTACACAATTTTGATATATGTCCCTGATTCATTATTGTTATGGAGATAAAATAATTTATAATCAGTATGAGTATTGATTTGATAATCATGAGATGATTATGTGTATGGTGATACGAATCAATCTCATAGATACTTGTTAGAGAACAGTGTATTGGATAGACCCATCATGAGATTGCTACATGGATTAGCGTCATAAGTAAATCTCATGATAGTCATGTTTTAATCCTTTGACTTGAGATTGTCATAGTTTCCAACATAAAGACTATTATATTTTGACATGATCAAACGTTATCCGTAACTGGATAATAATAAAGGTCATGATTGAATGTGATAGAAATTATGTAGAGGATATTGAACAATCAAGATAGAATTTGTCCCTCTCTTTTGAGAGATATCTTTGGGCCCCTCGATTAGTGAGACTGTGAAATGCATGGCCGTGCTCAAACCATGACTTATGTTCAAACTAGATATCGTGTGACAATGGGATTAGTGCATGTACTATTATTAGGCTAGTTGGACTTTACTCATATTAATTGGGTAGTTGTAATGCCTTGCTAGAGGTCAATTACGACTTATTGGTTTAATAGAGATTTAATCAACTGCCAATTAATATGGGCCTATCGGGTCACACACAAGAATGCGTAAGGCTGATATTAATAATATTAATATTATTAATATTGGATATTAATTATTATTATTATTATTATTATTATTATTATTATTATTATTATCGTTTTAATATTAATAATATTAATATTGGATATTAATTATTATTATTATTATTTTCGGTTTTTTGGTGATTATATATACATATGTATTATCGGATAATAACAAGAGAATCCATATCTGATATGGATTTTGAATATCCTGATAGAATCCGTATCTGATATGGATTTTGATTAGCATCGACTAATCCGATTAGGACTCGGATTCTGATGTCTACGTATGTGCATATATACTTGTGTATCTCGTATACACAAGACACACGAAAAATACACAGAGTCATAAAAAAACCCTAGAGCCATTTTCGTGAAAAACGAGTTCTTCAGCCGCGCCGTTTGAAGAGCTAGCACTCCGGGCGGAAGCGTTCGTGTGGATACCGACAGAGGGTGTTCATGACTTCGCACCTCTTCCATCTGCAGATTTCGAATCTACGGAGGTAATTTTTGATCTCTTTTGTCGAATTAAACGAACAACATGGATCCTTGGTAGGAAATCAGAGGTCAAGTTTTGGTTTTCCGCTGCGCGTTTTGCAGTGATCTCGGTTGATTTCCTAACAGTGCATAAGATGCGTTGAATTCTGGGAGTCTTGCAGTGTGGACCACGCAGCAGGTTGAGGAGAGATGCGTTGGAGCAGGACGCATCAGGGAAGAAAGGAAGATTAGGCAGGAAGAAATTAAAAGGAGCCGAAATTACTACTTTGCCCTTTTAGTTATAAGGTGTTACTATTAGGTGGTTGGGACATTATTGTAATTTTGCAGGAGTCAGTTAGTTAGTCTTTTTCTTCCCCCTTTATATGTTCGTTCGACGGTTTTTGTAAAATACAGAGAATTCAATACAGCAGTTTAGTTCTTCCACAGTTCTCTCCCTCCTTGCTCTTCGTTTTTCGTTATCTCTGTAACTGCTTTCTTTTTTCTTGTACGAATGAATTCTCTCTTCAATTGATCGTTTGTTGAACTGGTGCGTATGCTCATGTTGATCTGCACAAGCTTGTAAATCAAGAACAAGCTTCGTTCGTACTCAATTCAAAATTTCACAAATTTTATGCTGGTCTAGGATTAACTAATGGTACAATAAGTTGATGTCCTATAAGATTGATCTATATGCAACGCAAATGGTGATTTGCTAAAACAAGAGACCCACATATATTTTATTCATTTAATTACTCCTAGAACAACTAATTATATTTGTTCAAAGACTATTTTACAATTTGCCATAAGGCTAATAGGACAATGAAATTTAATACTTTCAGGCCAACCCAAAAGCAATGTATACGACTAACGTAACAATCTCTACAACTTTAATTTTTTATACTAAAAATCCCTATAACATTGCTTTTTTTTTGTTTTATTTTTACCATATTTTTACCGCTATTCAACTTATTGTGTAATGTAACAACGAATAGTCTACATATTGCATGTGTAATATGTCATATAGTAAACACACACATATATATATGTCACATATTAAACATACATACATATGCATACAGATATGTGTGTGTGTTGTGCTATATATCTAGTATATGGTATATACTAATATCAACTACGTACTATTTGCTGTATACTGTACATAAGTATGTGTATGTGTGACATATAACATAACTGTGGCGCTCCCCACATATTATCAGAGTAACAATTGTTTTATAACATGACTTTAAATTCGTATCTTAAGACATTAATCTCTTTTGCAATTTATTTTTCTTGGAAACTACCTGATGCAAACCATTTTAAAGTGCCATTTATTGTTGTTGTTGTTATAATAAGTAGTTTGCTGCTTGCCTGGAATTTATTATCTTTTATTTCTCTTAATTTCATTAAAAACTATATCTTCATTTTAAAAATATTGTCTTAGATGAATTGTATATCATTCAAAATAAGCGAGTTCAAGATAAAACAAGATAAAACAATATTTTTATAACGAATGTAGTAGTTATTTAATTTGACAATGACTTGTTAGTCATTAAAATATGACAGTCTTGTTAAATTAGTTTATGGCATTCATAAATTTCTTTACCAAAGGGAAAAAAATTAAAGACTGAAACAACTATAACTAGTTGCAGGTGATTTTAGTAGTGAACTTGCCACTCGGCAATGGCTCCTAAATTTCTTCAAATAGAATCCCGAGGCTTAAATAGAAAATTAAAGAGAAAGAGTGATTTTTGAGAGGTAAATCTTGTGTTTGTATTCCACCGTACAAAACTATATAGGGTTATAATCTTCCCTAGACAAGGAAAAGAGGCAATCACTCCCATCTATTAAAGTTGACTGTAATAGCCTAATAGAAACAGACAAGGATAATCACCTTGAAAGAAGAAGGTTGGGAGTTCGAATCCCTCCGGGGGCATTTGTGAGGAATTCCATTAATTGGGCTCCATAATGCAGTACCCGTGTATATAACCTCCCCTTTGTCTGAATCTATCAGGTTCCTGATTTACATCTCTATACTTCCTGTGGGCCTGCCTATGCTGTATCCGTGTATATAGTCTGCCCTTTGTCTGAATCTATCCGGTTCTTGATTTACATCTCTAATCTATAAGGTTCCTAATTTATATCTTTAATCTATCAGGTTCCTGATTTACATCTCTATACATCTCTATACTTCCTGTGGGCCTGCCTATGCTGTACCCGTATATATAGTCTGCCCTTTGTCTGAATCCATCAGGTTCTTGATTTACATCTCTATACTTCCTGAGGCCTGCCTATGCTGTACCCGTGGTTATAGCATGTCCTTTGTCCGAATCTATCAGGTTCCTGATTTACATCCCTATACTTCCTGTGGGCCTGCCTATGCTTTACCGTGTATATAGCTTGTCCTTTGTCTGAATATATCATGTTCTTGATTTACATCCCTACTTCCTGTGTGCCTGCCCTTTGTCTGAATCTATCAGATTCATGAATTACATCCCTACACTTCCTGTGGGACTTTGTCTGAACCTATCAGGTTCCCGATTTACATCCATATACTTCTTGTGGGCCTGCCCTTTGTCTAAATCTATCAGGTTCCTCATTTACATTCCTACACTTCCTGTGGGACTCTTGTCTGAATCTATCAGGTTCTCGATTTACATCCCTATACTTCCTATGGGCTGCCCTTTGTCTGTGGGCCTACCTATGTTGTACCGTGTGTATAGCCTGCACTTTGTCTGAATCTATCAGGTTCCTGATTTACATCCCTACACTTCCTATGAGACCTTGTCTGAATCTATCAGGTTCATGATTTACATCCATATACTTTCTGTAGGCCTGCCCTTTGTCTGAATCTCTCAGGTTTCCGATTTACATCCCTACACTTCATATGGGACCCTTGTCTGAATCTATCAGGTTCTCGATGTACATCCCTATACTTCATGTGGGCCTGCCATTTGTCTGTGGGCTCCTATGTTGTACCGTGTATATGGCCTGCCCTTTGTCTGAATCTATCAGGTTCCTGATTTACATTCTTATACTTCGTGTGGGCGTTCCCTTTGTCTGAATCTATCAAGTTCCTCATTCACATCCTTACACTTCATGTGGTACCTTGTCTAAATCCATCAGGTTCCTGATTTACATCAGTATACTTGCTGTGGGCCTGCCCTTTGTCTGAATCTGTCAGGTTCTTGATTTGCATCCCTACACTTCTTGCGGGACCCTTTTTTGAATCTATCAGATTCCTGATTTACATCCTTATACGTCATGTGGGTCTGCCCTTTGTCTGAATCTATCAGGTTCCTGATTTACATCCGTACCCTTCCTGTGGGACCCTTGTCTGAATCTATCAAGTTCCTGATCTACATCTCTATACTTCCTGTGGATCTGCTCTTTGTCTGAATCTGTTAGGTTTATGATTTACATCCCTACACCTTCTGTGAATCCGGAGGTGACAGGACTCCTTACTGGTTGGGGTTCAACTTTACAGTTGACTGTAATCTCTAAAATCAAGGGAATGTAAATACATATTGTACACATTCACAATCACGTGCCCAACAAAAAGTACAAAAAAGAAAAAGAAAGCATAGTGTCAACTGTTTCTCACTTTACATTAGTTTATCAGAAAACAACATATTAAATTGTTCCAATAATTCATACTTAGTCTTGTATAAGTATTGGTGCAAATCTATATTTAATGTAGGATCTTTGGTATTATACTCGTGTATTCCCCGCCGTCCTCGATATTCAAAGTAAAGCTCTTCATTCCGCGGCGTTGACGAAGATTCTTGTCAGTTGACTCCCCCCCCCCCCCCCCCCCCCCGATTAAGACATTTCTGCGTTTATAAGATGAATGGTTGGAAGAGAGAAAAACAATAAGAGTAAAAAGGTAAGAGCATAAAAAGAAAAATTTGAGCTTGATGGTCGTGTTATATGTGACATAAACACTGTAAACATCACTAATTATTCGATCTTTCCTTTTTTTTTTTTTTTGATCATGGATCTTTCCCTTTCACTTCGGAAAATTTACGGGTGAGATCCCTTCATAAAATATGCAGTGGTCTTTCTTGAACCTCTTTATAAGATATAAGATTATTCTAAGTTAAAAAAAAAAATTAAAGAATGTGGTGTATGATTAAAAGAATGAACTACATATTGTGCACTTTTGATCCAGATCAAATTTTCTAGTCTAAAAGATTAGTGTAACATCTATAGTCCACCAATCATAAAATGACGCCACCTCTTTTTAAAACATCAGTTAATTATTCTATTAACCAGCTTTCTAAGCCAAGCCAGCCATAACAAATTGTTAGCCGATTCCCTGTAAATTAAATGCAGCAGAGAATATGCTGTTAATTAATTACATATATTCAAAAAACAATCATTTTTTCTATTAAAAAAATCTAGTCACTCAAATAGAAAATGAAATCAAATCTTCATAAGAAGGCAATTTTTTGTGTATGGAAATAAAAAAACATTAGTGATTTCATATTTTTCGTAAGAACTTTGTCATCCTTTTTTTTTTTAATTTAATTGGAGGATCTAGAGATATTACACCCGTGTTTGGACTAGGAGACATGATCCGCTTCTGGTCTACATTTTCTTAACCGAACTTACACGGTAGAAGGGGTTTAGGAGGGATACACTTAGCTGCCAATCTTAACACCAGAACTCTAACCAACAAAACCTTTTAGGACACTCGATAAATGAGATTGTAACAAGTATAAATAAATAAAAAATTATTAAACAACTCATATTAATGAGATTATCACATGTATAAACGACTTTTGATTTTGATTTTCCTTTTCACATGCTTACACTTTCATTGAGAATGAAAATCTTATGGGGCGCCCTTGTAACAAAGTAGACAAATGACTTGTACAAGAAAACAATAATAACTATGCTATTGTTATAATTATTATGATGAGAGACTAATAAAATATATTTGGAGATATGCTACAATGTAAGTGTGAGTTTCGGGTATCATCATTAGGTAGTAGAAATTAAACATGGAAACAGAAAAAAGAAAAAGAAAACAGAACTCACGTTTGTCTAGTTATAATCGATTTCATCACTCCGTCATATTTGGATGATTTCTCCTGGATGACTTGGATATATTTGTTTGAGACATAAATCCAAAGTGTTTGACAAGTTTATTGAGTTTTACCACATAATCAATACTCAGTTTAACAAACCGATCCAGATTTTTTGCTCCGACGATGGTATAGAAGATTGGGAGCAGAAGCAGGAGCAGATTGCAGATGATGAAGAAGAAGATGGAAAGTTGACAAGTGAAGGAAGAACAAACGTGGGAGAAAATTACAGCACGGGTTTGGAGAGAAAATTTCAAATGAAGAAAGTGGAAAAGAAAACAAGGATGCGATAGTATATACCCAAAATTTTCTAAGAAGATTAAGTTTGATCTCATTTGAGATTCTCGTTCTTTGAAATTTAAAACACATCACACGAAATGTACGCCATCGGGATTAATGATTCAATGGTTATAACCACTCTGAAAACTACAACAGATTCCCATGATTACGGTGTGTAAAGTTGACGTAACAGGCACGTGTCAGATGATCAATCAGGAGATGACACATCAAAGACGCGTAGCAGGAGAACAATCAGGAAGTTTGTTCATTACCGAGAGATAAGCCTCATCATCCAAACTTACAAGGCTGATCTAAAACATCTAATGAGGACAAAACTAACACGCACTCAGAATCGACAAGTATGAAACTACCAGCTGACTCCACAAGGACGCAAGATGTCTAGGATTCGGGTTAGCCACTCGGACGCAAGTGCATGGTCAGATCGTTGTCGCTAAAGGGATGTGGGACTCTCCTTCGATGTAGGCACCATCATTAGGTCATTCTCAATTATTAGGTCGGCTTGAACAACCCAACCTCTTTGTTTGTAGCTTTGTTTCCCTTAATTCTGAGTCCACATCCATCACCTCGGCTTAGGTAACCCATATTATGCAGGTAGTTTCGTCATACGCTGTGACACGTGGCTAACATGAACACATGGAGCAGGACACTTGGCTGCCCAAGACAGCTCTAAACATGCACTAGCTAGTTAGAGTATACAAAAGAAATAAACGCCGCCGGTAGACTCACAACACACTCAATGGTCAACGCCTAACCATGTAGGCTTACAAAGTTACACAATTAATTTTGGTAGTTTCAACGCCTACCCAACTACTAATATAAAGCCCACTGTTGTTTACCATCTTCAAGTCCGTTGAAAATTGGTCTTGGGATGACCTTTTTATTTTTTCTAAAGCCTTCAGAAGAGATTTTTTTGTCTTTTTCGAAACAGCCTACAGCAGAGATTGACCATGGTAGATCGAACTTCTCTTCTTTCTTCTACCCCCCGCCCCAACCCCCACCCCTCTTTTTTCTCCTTGTGTGTGTTTTTAATAGGTTTTTTCTAAGTAAATCGAAACCTGAAACTGCTCCACACACAAAAAAAAAAAAAAAAAGAACTTTATACAACTTATTCCCCCCCCCCCCCCCAAAGTCTGAGAACCACTAATTTGCTCCGGAAAAAAATAATAAAATAAATAATTGAACAATTATTTAACCAATGGTTATTGCACATCGATATATACAACCAAAATAAAACTCACATTAGTGATTTTATTTTTCAGAACTAAATATATTGATTTGATGGTCAAAGGTATGTAAACACTAAATCCATATAAATACGCTGGATTATTGGACCATGAATAATTACGAAACGTCAAAGTAATTGAATAATGTGAGATAGATATACAATGGAGGGACATGTCATGCCTAGTCATTATGCAAGAAGACTTCCTCGGATGTATGCGATTAAAATTAAAAAATAAAAAGGGAGATCATAGGCACCTTAGGATACAAAACTCCAAATACTATAATCAAGAGTTGTCGGTTAAAATTTCTTCTATTAGAATTACTGCACAGTTCATGTATTTATACTAGAATTTCATTTTCGGTTCTATCTTTTATTTTACATTTAATATTTATCATCAAGCCAATCTATTCAATACATTGAGATTTTAATCGAGCTATAACTTCAAGATGAGCATGATCACTTTGTAAATTTGGAAGTTGTATGGCACAATTAGTTGTATAACTTTTTTGTCGTTGGAATATATTAGATATGATTGATGATATGTGTTTAGGAAGAGAAACTCTCTTCACGGTAACTTATAGAAACTGATTAGGGATAGTTATTACATTTATAGGATAAAATTATATATATTGGAGAATGAAGGCAGACCATTACACAATAGCGCTCTGTGCAATATATGCACGAACTCAATTTCAATTTTGACAAACCTGGAGGAGATGGGAGATCCCCACCCGCTTTTTCTGCACTCCATTCTCACCGTCTGCCACGTGACAGTAGAGTATTGGAGACAATCAATCATGTGCTAAGACGCAGTCGTTCGGTGTGTGCGTATGGAAATAACAAATAAATCAAACCCGGGGCAAGTCGATGACTCTGTCCTTAAGACGTATTGCTCCGGTATACTGTGCTCAACCGGCGTTAGCAACCGTCTCTCATGATACAACGGATACCTGTTCAGTTGAGCGGCACTGCTGAACTTGAACTGCGTCGAACTTTCGAGTGTCCTGACTTCTCTTGGACGGGATGCAAAGTCTTGAACGCTATGAACGCAGTGAGTAAGTGTGTTACGAATGCAGTGAATAATTGTGTGTCTAGAATGCACCCTTTGCCCTGTTTATATAGGGGAGTCGGTCGGAGAACAGGTTACCGTGATCGTCGGATCAAAACCGTAGTTTGATTTAAGCCGTTAGATGAAAACCTCCTATCTAGTTTTGGTAGGTTTAATCTCAGCCTTTAGATCGAAAAGTGATTCGCAGGTTTAAACCTGTAGCGTTAGATGGAAACCACATTCAGTTGGACGGTTAGGACAGTTTAAATCTCGGCCATTAGATTAAAGCTGCCTCTTCCGCCACCATTAGATCACACCAGATTGATCTTATCACATGTAGGAGGATAGCATTGGTTTCAAGTTTGAAACACAACTGCCCAGCAGAAAGGATTCTGTACGCTGTCCAACTTCGATCGATCACATCGATCGACCGATGTACGTTAGAATCATTTCGAACCTTTCTGTCCAACTTCGATCGATTACATTGATCGATCGATGTAAGACAGAATGACCTGAAGCTTCCTGTCCAACTTCGATCGATGACATCGATCGATCGAAGTGACATCGATCGATCGATGTCATCGATCGATGTCCGTCAGAAGCTTCTCACGCCACATGGACACATACAATGTGGTATTCCTCCATAAGGGTGACACGTCACCCATCCACAACGTTTTCCATCCACTTTGAGCATTAATTTCTCATTCACCCGATATTATAATTGAGTGACTCCACAGCCTAAAATTAACTACTCGTTACGTAGATAATTAAGGACACATTAGTTTTCGACTTTCATTATCGGAAACTCATTAAGCTCAAAGTACGTTGCTCAACCAAGTTTTGCAAGCTTCATTAATGGGCCAAAGCCCAAACCTTTAATTCTCCAACATAGAGGAGGGTGATGAGGCTAAATGAGGTGGTGAGGAGGAAAAAGTGTATGAGAGAAGAGGGGAGGAGGTGAGGAACACGTGACGGACGGTAGGAAGGGAAGTGAGGGAAAAGACGGTGAGGAGACGCGGAGTACTATGTTTTGCACGTCAAATGTCTAACGAAGGTTTTCTGTGTCTTTTGTTCCTTCTTTAGATTTTAATATATCTTTTGAAATTAAATTCATGTCAAGGTTCCTTCAATAATTCTTACGGTAAGACTTTCTTTTATTCTTTAAATTAAACTCATGTCGAGGTTCCTCCCACAAACTTTATGGAAAATCTCTTCTAATTACATTTACGTTACATGTGTTAGTCCAACCAATAAGATTCTACTAAATATATTAAATTCAAAAAATACTGAATATACTTTCATTGGATAGACTATAAGTTTCATTTGATAGAACAGAAGATATAACAGAAATTAAACTAGAAAATATTCTCCAAGATTCCATATCCGAATCAAAAAGAAAACTACACAGATTACAAAAACTAGGGATTTATCTAGTGTCCAAAAATTCATATAAGGCATATACAACCCTATATGTAATACAACATATGCTAAGCTCTTAAATATGCTGAAGGCTATGTACTTCTCGTTATCCCAAAAGAACAAAAATCCAAAAATAACTCTAAAAGGAAAAGCATAGTAGCAGTATACTATAAGAACAGAACACAAAAGCTAAACCTATAAGAGTAACAATGAAGATAACAGAGGGAATATACAATGGAAGATGTATGATACTCCAACCATGTTTTGTAACTTCATCTTTTATTAATAGGGGACTTGAGGTGAGAAGGCAAAGGAGATCCAGATGGCCGCATGTACAGGGGCGAACGTTGTTGTCGATGTAGGGAGTGATGTGCAGGACTAGGAGCAGATCCATGTCCTGAGCCCCCATGGTTTGAACTTCTGGGGGAAGGGAGTTCTTCTAGAGCAGCTAAAACATCTCCAATTCGTGGCCGTTGTTTCGGATCAGGGCTAAGGCATTGCTGAGCAAGTGTAGCAGCTGTAAATGCTCCTTTCTGAGGATACTGTCCCTCCAACTTTGTGTCCATTACGCGAAACAGCTTCCTCTTATCACCTAAGTATGGTTTTGCCCAGTCTACAAGATTTTGCTCCAGACCGACCTTCGTTTTATCAACTGCTCGACGCCCAGATAATAGTTCCAGCAGAACAACACCGAAGCTGTATAAATCGCTTTTAGCTGACAGTCTACCTGTTAATCGAAAACAACGCCATAGGCCAAATAATGATGCTATGGATGTTCAATTTTCTAGATAGAATTAGTTTCGAGGGCGCGAAAAAGACTATATATACCTGTAGCCACATATTCTGGTGCAGCATAACCTTGCGTACCCATAACTTGAGTGGATACATGAGTTCTATCACCAGTAGGACCTGCCTTGGCCAGACCAAAGTCCGACAATTTTGAATTAAATTCCTGAGATTTTCAGACAGTACAAATCAACCTCAAGAGTAAAGAAGAAAAACAATCTCCAGCGAGCTAGCTACAAGAAAAACAACCTCAAGGGGACAAAAATGTATGCCTACTTACAGCATCCAAAAGGATGTTAGAAGCCTTGAAATCTCTGTATATTACATCAGCCTGGTGGAGGAAAGAAAGTCCTCTAGCTGCACCAACTGCCACTTTGATTCTGGTTGTCCAAGAAAGAGGTTGGGGTCCTCCTGCTCACCAAAAAGAACAACAAATTACCCATATGTGATCATTCTTATGCATAACAATAATCTGGAAACAAAAACGTGTTGTGCAGCAAAGAATATCGTATGAGTTAGGACACATACTTCTGAATAAATGATTCTCCAAGCTTCCTCTAGGCATGAACTCATAAACCAAAAGCCGATTGTCACCTTCTATGCAATACCCAATAAGCTTAACAAGATTTGGGTGGTGAAGTTGCCCAAGGTAATTGACTTCTGTCTGCAAATGAACTTTTGTCAAGGGCCTTCATTTGAATCATAGGCAATAAAATAAAACTAGTAGGAAACTCACCAACCACTCTTTGTGTCCTTGGTAACCCTCGGATTTCAGCCTCTTCACAGCAATGACTAACCCTGAGCCAGGTTTTACGGCAGTAAGACTGTGCTCGTCGATCCATCCTTTAAACACATGACCGAATCCCCCTTCTCCGAGCAGACTGTCTGGTCGGAAGTTTCTCGTGGCATTCTTCAGCTCATTAAATGAAAAGGACTTGACATGAGGAGATGACAATATCTCACTTTCAGATCTAGGAGTTGGAAAGCTATCGCCATTGCTTTTGGCACCATAAGATGGAATGCTCAGGCTGGAAAGAGCTGAAGAGTTTTTGCCAGAGTATCTTATGGCCTCTGAAGACGGGCATAAAAGACAAAGTTTCAAACTTCTGTAATGTATTAGAAAGCAGCTGCTACTTGAGGAAAACAAGTCTCAAAATCGATAGAAAACACGATAAATTACCGGAGTCAAGCTAGGAGAAAAACAAAGCTGGTGGTGACACCATAGCAACACATTTGGAAATCCTACACTAATCAATGCAATGCTATGGAGATCAAGAGAAAACTAGCATTCATGACTGTACAAGCCTTTCTGTGCAAAGTCCACAAACAGTCAAATCTGCTTATCAAATCATCCACAAATAAATCTTCTTAATGAATAAATAATTCACCTTTACATAAACAAGATTCAAAACTTGGACTGGATAAAGGGAGAGACCAGAAGCAGATTAAGAAGACACATTTCATTTAAACATCAAGGACATGGACAACATAACATCTTGCAATACCAAATCCTTCACATAATAACAGCTGACAGAAATAAGCAGCTCAGTAAATCAAAATAATAACCAGTAATCAGAACCAAGATTAGGGTTACGAAAAAGAAAAACAGGAAAGCAGAGGAATAGTCTCAAAAGCAGAAGCTCAAGAGGAAAAAAGGAAAAGAGAAGAAAAAACTAAAAACCTGTACAACGTATAAAAATTTATCCTGAAGGCCATGAATTAAGGTGGTTATAAACCAATCTTGCTATATAACCAAAAAAAGATTCAAACATTTTTACAAACAAGGAAAAAAAAATTTAAAGTCAAGGAAACAAGTCGAACAAATAAATTTTGCAAAACAGAATAATTAAAGCACAAGAAGGACAAGCAAGAAACTACCTGAACTTTGAGAGGCATCAACCTTAGCTGAAGTAAAAAAGCAATTGCCCATCTGATGAGAAATCACAGGGCAATCAAGTGTTATTGGACAAACTTCAGCTAATTTCTCTTTAAAAGTCAAGCACTTTTTGGTGAAGAACAGAGGATAAATATAGAAGGAATGATGACTTGAGAGTAATCCTAGTAGCAATTGATGCCTGGAGGAATTGCTTTCACAAGTGGGAAGCGAACAGTAGTTCAGAAAACGGCTTTCAGAATAGAATTAGAGTTGATGGAATAGCTAGAAGGAAAGAGTAGGGAAAATGCAACTGGCAGCAGGCTGCGATCCATTCTTTCCTACGCTTTCTTTTTCTTATTCTTTTTTCTTAAATTCTAATATTATGGTCATGCAATTTCTGATATAGCAACTCGATAGCAAAGCAAACATGTATTTTGCAAAATGAGATTTGTTATGCCGTAAGTGAGTCATAGCCATAAAATTGTGGTAAAACAGAAAAAAGATTTTGCAGTCCTTCTATCTCATTGTATATATGATATATCTATGACACACAAAAAATTATGATATCATATTTTTATCTTTATTTTACAGGTTCAGGCTCAATCAAGAGACATGATACATTATAAGTCTTATTAAAGATTTAGCATAGAATTTACACATTGTCGACTAAAAAAAATCGATGATTATGAAGATTAAACTTAATGATTTACATGTCCAATGGTTGAATTCGGTTCAGATCAGAAGAGACGGTTGGTGAGGCGAATTATGAAGCATCCAATCAATTGCCTCCACGTGTGATTATTGATTTTTTTTTTAAAAAATGTTTTGCAACGCGGACCAATAGTCAGACGTTGAAGCAATTGATTAGGTGCCTCCTAATTGACCTCATCAACTGCCTCCTCTGATCTGAACCGGGTTGAATTGGACAAACTTTATCAACTAAATTAAGCTTGGTCGTCATTTTTTCGCGGTAAGTTTATTATTGTTATTCTTTTAGGTTGGCTGTTTAATGTTTAGTTCGTGATGGAATTTGTGGCCGAGCCCCCAACTGTGCAACTCTAAAAGTTCCACTGATTTTATAATCTTTGCTTGAAAAGGACAATTGCGTGTATTTTAAAAACCACATGTTGATATTAACTATGTGGATTAACCTAACCATGTGGCATTTAAAGAGTTTGAATCAATGTAGTATTCTGTATATTCCCAATCAAGAGGTCTCTTAATATACAACAACAAGATAACTAAAGTTGAGAAAATATCTCAACTTCTTCTATCTATCCTTTATCTAGAATATACTATCCTTATCTAGGATATATGGTTACAACAAATAGGATCATGTAATATCTAATAATATCTAATAATATCTAATACTCCCCCTCAAGTTAGGGCATGAATGTCAAGAAAGCCCAACTTGCGTAAATGGTGATGAAACGGATCTGGGCCCAATGGTTTAGTGAACATGTCAGCTAGTTGAACATCACTGGCAACCTTGAGAGGAAGGACGACACGAGACTGATAATGTTGACGCACAAAATGACAATCAATCTCAATGTGTTTTGTGCGTTCATGAAAAACGGGATTAGCAACAATATGCAAAGCAGCCTGGTTATCGCAGAGAAGGGGGACGAGTTCACCAAGTGGAACACGCAAATCAGTAAGTAAACGTCGTAACCAAACAATCTCACTAGAAGCATGAGCCATGGCGCGATACTCCGCCTCAGCAGAAGAGCGAGAGACAACATGTTGTTTCCTGGACTGCCATGAAACGAGAGAAGAACCCAGAAAAATAACATAGCCGGTGGTGGAACGGCGTGTTATGGGACAACCAGCCCAATCAGCATCACAATAGGCAGTTAGGCGCAAGGTATTATCAGTAGGAAAATATAAACCTTGCTCGGGAGCATGCTTCAGATAGCACAACAAGTAAACATGGCATCAAGATGACATTTACGCGGAGCATGCACAAACTAACTCAAAAGATTGACAGCAAAACAATATCAGGACGCGTAACAGTGAGATTACAAGAGACGACCAACAATACGACGATAAAAATTAGGATCAGAGAGCAAAGGTGCGTCCGAGGAAAAACTAACTTTCTGGTCCATTGGTGTGCGTGCAGGACGACAGCCAAGAAAACCACACTCTTGTAAAATGTCAAGAACATACTTGCGTTGATTAAGAACAATACCTGAAGGAGACCGAGCAATCTCAATGCCCAAGAAATATTTGAGAGGACCAAGATTTTTGATTTTAAACTGGTCATCCAAGTACTGCTTCAAAAAGGTAATACGGGATAAATCATCGCCAGCGACAATAACGTCATCAACATACACTAAAGCAGCAACAAAAGAAGAATCTAACGCATAAATGAAAAGTGAAGGATCAGTAGTAGACTGACAATAACCAAGCGTGGTAATGGCCTGTGTAAACTTAGAATACCAGTTGCGAGAGGCTTGACGAAAACCATACAAAGATTTATGTAATTTGCAAACGCGCGTCTCCCCCTTACAGGCAAAACCCTATGGGATTTGCATGTAGACATCTTCCTCAAGATCCCCATGATGAAATGCATTGTTAACATCAAGCTGATGGATATGCCACGTTTCATGGCACAAGAGAGGATGGGAGATCAACTTCGTAGGCATCCAAGTGGGACGGAGGATGACGCACCCGAGTGTTGCGTGAAGTCGGCGGAGGAGCAGCACTCGACGAAGTGGCCGAAGCTGGCGCGGGTGGTGACGGGGGCGTTGGTGACTGGGCGGTTGTCTAGATGGCGTCGTCCCAACAAGGAACTGGAGAGGGAGGGGACGGAGAGGGGAGGGGACGGACGGGTAGACACAAAAGCAAAGGAAATATGGTTTCATGAAAAAGAGACATGACGAGAAACATACAAAACGATGAGTAGTTAAATCATAAATTTTATAACCCTTTTTGCCCAGAAGGATACCAGAAAAATGCCCAGGACCGATCGAGAGGAAAATTTATCACGTGAACTAGAAGTTGATAACCATAGCATAACCACCCAAAAATGCGTAAAGAAGAATAAGATGGCAATATGACCAAGCAAAAGTTCATATGGGGTCTTATTAGCAAGAACAGTCAGAGGCATTGCGATTAATAAGATAAGTGGCAGTCAAAACACATTCCCCCCAAAACCGAATAGGCAAACTGGCTTGAAACCGAAGTGCACGAGCAACTTCAAGAATATGTCGATGTTTACGCTCAACCACCCCATTTTGTTGCGGCGTATAAGGACAGGACGTTTGAGAGACAATACCATTAGCAGAATAATAGGCAAGAAGATCAGTACTAGTAAATTCCAAACCATTATCAGTGCGTACTATTTTAACAGAAAGATTAAACTGTTTACAGACCCAGTTAAAAAAGTGCATCAGGTAATGATATGTCTCAGACTTATATGCCATCAAATTATACCCAAGTATAGCGACTTTTATCATCAACAATAGTTAAAAAATAATGAGCACCTGATAAAGTGGGTGTTTTATAAGGGCCCCCAAATGTCACAATGAATAAGATCAAATTATTAGCAGAAACAGTAGAACTTAAAAGAAATGATAAACGAGTGTGTTTCGCTCGACAACAAGCATCACAAGAAATACTGTGTGGAACACGAAAATGACAATCTGAAATAAAACGGAAACGAGACAAAGGTAAATGGCCGAGGTGACAATGCCAAAGAGTCGCGTCGTTATTCTGGGCACGGTCAAAAAGAGGAGGGCGGTGAGTGCTCCAAATAATACAGGCCATCGCGCAACCTACCCACTCCATCAGCCTCCTCGAGGGCATTGCCTGTATAACACAAACATCCAACCAAAAATGTTACTTGCAACAACTCATGTCCCGAGATAATTAACTGATGGATAAAAGGTTGAATTTAAAACTCAGGAACACTAAAACATGCTTCAAATAAAGGCCATTTGGGAAAGAAACAGAAACCCATAGAGCGGACTGAAACAAGGAACCATCAGGCGTGGTAACATGGCCGAACCTCAGTGGTGCAGTCAACAGCAGTCAAGATGGCCGGATCATTGGTAATATGTGCACTCGCTCCACGTCCAAACCCAAATAGAAGACGCAGCAGAAATGACATGAGGCATACCCGGATCTAACGGAGGCAATGGCGCAGAAGAGACAGCTGGAGGTGTGGTGCCTCCTTAAACTGCTCAAGCAGATGAGTGACCTGATGTTGTTGAGCAGCAGTCAAACCAGCAAAGACCGATGGAGGACCTGTGAGCGTCCCACTGCCAACGGACGCTGGCTGGGAGGTTTGGTCTGCCTAGGAAAAAAGCCACGTGTGCGCCTAGCACGCCAGTCTGAGGGAAATCCAATCAAGTTATAACATTTTTCACGAAAATGACCAGTCTTACCACAGTGTGTACAGCGAGGGCGCTCCCCCTTGCTAGCGGCAGGCGAAGATGAACGATGCTGAAGATGCGTGGGTGTGGCGGCCATAGCGGCGGCTTCCAGCTGCGGGAGGAGATTCCGGGCCACCGAACGCTGTTTCTCCTCCTGAGCTACCAATGCATAAACTCTGCCAATACTCGGTAAGGGATCGATGCTAAGAACATGAGACCGAATGGTGTTAAAAGTCTCATCGAGACCCATGAGAAAGTCAAACACCCATCTCCTTTTTCACGAAGCTTACTCAAAATCGACTTGGTGATTTCACACGTGCACCTGCCACACATGACACCCACAAGGAGTAGTTCCAAAAGAATGCAAACTCACCCCCAAGTGGCCTTGAGTCCGGCCATCAGTATGCAGATACTGTGCTGTGCTCTTGACGCAAGCTAGCAATAGGTGGCTGGAGTCATAGACGCGAGCATTCTAACGCCTTGAGAAAAACGTTCTTCTAACAAGCAAACAGTGCGAGCAGTGTCGGCATGTGCCGCCTACTCCCTTGAGTTCTTTCGAAAAACGGCATATAGATAACCAAGACAAAAACAATGGCATTGCATTGTTGCCACTGTGCATGTTCACTGGACGACGAAGCCGGGGGAACAATAGTACCATCAATGAAACTGGCCTTATTCTTGGACTTGAGTGCATTAAGAAAGACTTTCTTCCACACAAAATAATTATCACCTTCATCACTCAAAGGCTGAGTGATAAACACAAGACCCGGATGATCAGAAGGATGAAGATAATATGGGGACTTGGGATCGACAGTAGCGGACGACGATTGAACAGATGGCAATGCAGCGGCCATGGGAACGTCTGAAAGAAAGTAGCGAGAAAGAAAGAGAAAAACGATGGAACGCAAAAGAGGGCAAGGCAAGATCGATTGCCTCAAACTGACTAGACCAAAAAAAACGACTAAACCAAAAAAAGTATGACTGATTTGGCTCTGATACCATAAAGAGTTTGAATCAATGTAGTATTCTGTATATTCCCAATCAAGAGGTCTTCTAATATACAACAACAAGATAATTAAGTTGAGAAAATATCTCAACTTCTTCTATCTATCCTTTATCTAGAATATACTATCCTTATCTAGGATATATGGTTACAACAAATAGGATCATGTAATATCTAATAATATCTAATAATATTGACGTAATGAAGTTATTATTTTTTCATAATGTGTCTAACTTTATTTGAAGCCTATGAATACTAAAGGAACATTATAAATTGATAAATGTATATATTTTTTATGTTAATATTATTGATTCTCGTTTCATTATTTTTTTGTCTATCGACCAAATGAGAGTATTGCTTTATTAAGGGTTTTCTCTTTTTTGCCTTTATCAACTGCCTAAGATATTAACATGATGCCGACATGTAAAAGAAAGTTCAGCACATGTACTTTAAGTGTGTAATAATTGAGAAACTTAATAACGAATGCTTCCCTAACAACTAATAAAACCCTTATATATAGGAGCTCACAAATTCTAATTTATTTTGTACTACTTTAAAAACGTTTAAAAGGAAGGGTTAAAATCTCCTTGCAATTTAAGAAAGAAAAGGTCGAAACCTTACCTCCGACTTTTGATCTCTAAAGAGTTTGATAGGGAATAGTATTATGTATTTTCTCAACAACTTGATACAACTAATATACAACTTCAGATGGAACAAAACACTAACTAAAGGAGAGAATATCTCAACCCCTTTCATCTATCCTTATCTATAGTTACAACCTCTCCTACAATCTCTACAACAACAAATAATATCCAAATAATATCCAATAGCAAATAATATCTAATAATCTCTTCTACCATATAGGTTGCGTATATCGACCTCTATACTCTGTTATAGGCGAGATCTTCTAAAACAATGAGGTAATGTTGTTGTTGTAAAGAAAACGTATCAAAAATGGATTATTGCGGAGTTTTCATTTCCAAGCTTTCTCGTTTTCTTATCTTGGTTCATTATTTTTAAAATTTTGTTCTATATGCGTTAGAAACTCCATGAGTTTTTATAATGGTTGTAATTTAGATACTGCATAAGTTGAATCTTCATATAGAATATAAATGATTCAAATAACTATAAATGTTGTCAAAGTTCATAAGTTGAATCTTCATATAGAATATAAATGATTCAAATAACTATAAATGTTGTTAAAGTTTTGCACATACGTAATTTATTGTCAGATACTGTGTAACATGCGGTCTGCATATGATAAACAACGTTAGATGCTCCGGAGAAATGAAATATTTGCTCATTAGCTTTGAGTATTGCAGCTGAAGGGCGTCATTTTCCGCTTTTGTATGGTTTGGTCATCCTGTGCATGTCGAAAAGCTATAAGTAATACCAAGTACCAAGTATTCTGTCATATTCGTGTTTGACCATCATGTGTTTCCACGTGCCAAATTGCATGGCTAAACAGTTTACATGGCAAGTGTCTGCTGTGACAGGAACTTGTCTTATCGAACTGACCAGATTAGGCTGAGGCATCAAGTCTTTGACAAACCTGCGGGGTATGGATGTGATCTACGTTAGAGTGGAGGTGGCAGTTGAAGCTGAGTTGAAGTGTCGCTTGCGACTGAGGAGTACAGTCCTAACGCCTCTAGGCAAGTTTTATAGAAGCTGACATGAGTTCTTTGTTGGTGTCGAGGGAACGTCCTACATCTCATGGATCGTATTGACTTGTCTATTTGTTTGGTTCCAAACTGAAGGGCGACGATTCTTAGATCAAAGATGCAATTCAAAGTGAAGAGTTTTGTCTTTTGGCACATCATCGATCGATGTCACATCGATCTATGTCCAACAGAACACTCAACTTCATTTCAGCTTTCACTTGGGTCGATCCAACTCACACATGGATCGATCCAAGTGATTTCTTTCAAGTTTAAAGTGTTCAAATCATCAATCAAACTCCCAAACAACAAGACACATGTTTTTATATAAGTTTGGAGTACATTTTAAAGTAATTTAACGTACTTTTCCAACACGAACAACTTAAACAGACTCAAGACGACCTACACGTCTGTAAAGGTCAAATGACATTGAACATAACAGATAGGTTATACCTATCAGATGTAGACAACCGTCTTTAGGTTTAAACGCTAATGCATAACTTCCGAATTGAGGAAAATAAGAAATCCAAAAGACTTCCTTGACTGAGGACAAGGCTTGGCCTCAAACTCTATTATTTTTGTCCTTTTCTTTATCGTATGTAAATATATATAAAAAGATTTACTGAGCAACGACTGCGTGTGGACGTCCGAACACACACAAATATATGCAGACGCATGATATATATATATATATATATATGTATATATATATGTATATATATATGTATAATATATATATGTATGTATCTTATCTCTCTCGTCTATATATATCTTGTATGTCTCTCTCTCTCTCTGTCTGTCTATCTCTCTCTGTATATCTCTCTCTCTTATCTATTGTGCGTGTCATTTTTTTGGGGGAAGGGGGTGTACCTTCATTCCGATATTGTGATCATCTAGTAAGTAACTACACTCATCTGCATTATCTATTCTTTTTTTTAAAAAAAAATATTTGTTCCTTTAAAAAACTGATAAATTATTTATTATCAATGTTCGTTGGTCAGTGTGTAATTTGCCTTGTGAGAGTTAAGTGGTCAAGAATGGACACGACCAATCTGTGGGTTGATCATTGACCAAAAGGGGTGAAAACTAAAAATGGACCATTTTCTACCAATTTCTAGTTCAATTCTTGACTAAACTACTGGTAGTGACTCTCTTATAATTCGTCATATACGATGTGTTTCTCATGTTAGATTACTTATGCAATAATTCCATGAACACAAATGTATGTCTGAGTCCTGTCTCTGTGAAAAAAATAGGGCTTATTGTGCAAAGTTTGATCGTTGAGTTTTGTCTCCCATACAATTTCTTAATCATATTAGAAATATAAAATTCCACCTACTTTGTCCTACCTATAAGGGCAATTTCTAAGATGATTTAGACGTCACTTCTAGATATCTTAGTACTTAGTAGTTAATCCTAATTCTATAAGATATAGTCAAAAATGCACCTAACAATAATGACACTTTTTAGGAAAAAAGAAACAAAATAGTGGTGCCTGACAGAATATGGCAAAAAGATCAAGACACGAATGTGCAGGAAAATAATTTTTCATATATTTCCTTGAAGAATTATCAGTCTCTTACATACAATCTTATAGTAGTGATGTTTTACTATAAACGTATCAATCACAATTAATTACAATCAATTACAATAAAGCCAAAAATCCTCTCCTAAAATTGCTCCCGGATTTGATACACCTTTATCCCTAATTATTCGGTAATTACTAACACTTTCCCTCAAGTTGAATCATGGGATCGACAACGTTCAACTTGCACAAAATGTCTTCATATGCCCTTCCATTCACTGCTTTGGTCAAAACATCTGCCAGTTGATCTTCTGATCTGACAAAGGGTAATTCAATAATTCCTGCCTCCAATTTCTCTTTAATGAAGTGTCAATCAATCTCAACATGCTTAGTCCGGTCATGCTGTACTGGATTCTCCGATATGCTGATGGACGCCTTGTTATCACAGAAAAGCGGAGTAGGCAAGACAAATCGTAGTCCAATGTCTCTGAGCAACTTCTGAACCCATAGAACCTCTGTAATTCTTTTTGCAATTCCGCGAAACTCTGCTTCAGCACTGGACAACGCGACAACTTTCTGTTTCTTGCTCCTCCAGGTGACCAGATTTCTGCCGACAAGCACAAATACCCTGAAGTAGATTTTCGATCTACTACATTCCTAGCCCAGTCTGCATCAGTGTAGACTTGAATGTTCAGGTGTACATTGTTCCGAAACACAATCCCCCCCTCCCTGGCGTCCTTTTTAGATAACGTAGAACTCTCATAACCGCGTCCATGTGATGCTTCTGAGGGAGATGCATGAACTGGCTAATGACACTCACTGCGTATGCAATGTCTGGTCTAGTATGTGATAAATAGATCAACTTGCCTACCAACCACTGGTACTGCCCCGGATCAGCCTCCATTTCTTCTTTGATAACTTACAGCTTTGATTCGTTACCATGGGAGTATCACAAGGCTTACAGTCAAGCATCCCCACCTCTGCAAGAAGATCCAGAATATATTTTCTCTGTGATATGTAGATTCCAGCTTTGACCTCAATACTTCAATCCCCAAGAAAAATTTTAGACCTCCTAGGTCTTTCATCTCAAACTTGGTAAACAGATGATTCCGAAGGCGAGTAATCTCATCAGCATCATCTCCTGTGATCACCATATCATCCAAATATATGATTAAACACGTTACCAATTCCTTCCTTCTCTTGATAAATAGCGTATGATCTGCATTACTTTAGTGGTATCCATCTCGCTTCATGACTTGAGTGAACCTGCCAAACCACGCTCGAGGAGACTGCTTAAGTCCGTACAAGGCTTTTCTTAACCGACAAACCTCTCATTCTTTAAATCCTGTATTGAAACCAGGGGGTGGTTCCATATATATCTTTAAGATCACCATGTAAGAACGCATTCTTAACATCAACTGATGCAGAGGCCAATTCTGAGTTGCTGCAACAGAGAATAGTACCCTGATCATATCGATTCGGGCTACAGGGGAGAAGGTTTCTGAGTAGTCAATACCATAAGTCTGTGTATACCCTTTGACAACAAGCCGAGCTTTATTTCTCTCAATGCTCCCATCAGCCTTGTACTTAATAGTAAATACCCATCGACAACTAACGGCCTTCTTTCCAGCAGGAAGAGCACACTTTCCCATGTGCAATTCTTTTCCAGGGCTTCCATTTCAGCAATCATAGCTTGTTTCCATTCTGATCGAGACTGAGCTTCTTCAACTGTTCGAGGGATCTGTGCTATACATAAGGCTGTAAAGAACCTTTGGGCTACATCGGATACTCCTGTCATGGGTGTCTTTACTGGATACCTGGAAGCCTTAGAGATTCTGTCGGGAGAGTATCTTTTTGGGGGAACTCCTCGATTAGCCCTTGGAGGTAGTACCCATATTCCTGGTTGCTCCACCTGAATATCTGTCCCTGTGCACATTTCTGGGATAATGGGGTAATCAAGAGTGGTAGTATCTAGAGTGTGTGAATTAGTGGAATCAGATTAAATAGTATTTATGTCCTGATTTGTTACGTTGAACGATTCATTCGGTGTCGGAGGATCCTGTGGTAGTGGTACTGGCGCCTCAGGTGGTGCAGTGTTGGGAGCTATAGTGCAATCGGCGCCATCTATTTGCTCTGTTGGAACAACCGTAAGACAGGAGAGAAGTGGCATCGAGCAATCTTGGGTTCCATCATAGGTATTCTCCCCCTGAAGCCGAGACTGAGAGAGGTAATAATATTCAGTTTCAAAGAAGGTGCAGTTTAGGGTGATATGTAGACGGTGGGTCTGAGGGTTATAGCATCGATAGCCTTTCTGAGTGGTGGCATATCCAACGAAAATGCATTTTTAAGCACATGGGTCAAGTTTGGTTCTTTCATGTTTGGGGGTATGAGTAAAAACAGTGCAACCAAAAACTTTAGGAGGAAGGGCATAAAGTGAGGGTATAGAGTGTTGGGAGGAGAGTGCCTGAATGAGTGTTTGATGATTGAGGATTTTGGTCGGAAGACGGTTGAGAAGGTAAGTAGCTGTAGATATTG
The DNA here is from genome assembly GCA_036186865.1 of Eustoma russellianum. Classification (NCBI taxonomy): domain Eukaryota; kingdom Viridiplantae; phylum Streptophyta; class Magnoliopsida; order Gentianales; family Gentianaceae; genus Eustoma; species Eustoma russellianum. The sequence goes on along the minus strand of AP025053.1, from coordinate 28,986,557 downwards.
CCTCCGGCCAGAAACTAGTCGGAACATGAGAGTCAAACATCATAGCTCGAGTCATCTCGAGTAGGGTCCGATTTTTGCGTTTGGCAACACCATTTTGTTTGGGCATATATGGGCAAGTGGTCTGATGAAGAATACCATGTGTATGCAAAAATTGTGTCAAAGTACCATCAAGATATTCACCACCATTGTCAGATCGAAGAATTTGAATTTTTGTGTCAAACTGTGTGAGAATCATATTGTAGAATTGTATGAACTTTTGAGTAACTTCGGATTTTTTTTCAGGATATAGAGCCATGTCATCCGTGAAAAATCGTCAACAAAAATCACATAGTAACGGAAGCCAAATGGGGTATTATAGGGTGAGGGGCCCCACACATCAGAATGAACCAATGAGAACATACGATCAACTCGAGTATTATTTGTAACATATGATGCACGAGTTTGTTTCGCCCGGAGAAAAGTATCACATGATAAATTATTAATGGGAAAGTTAAACAAAGTAGGAAAAAGATGTTTTAGGTAGCTAAATGAAGGATGCCCTAAGCATCGATGCCATAACCACACCTGCCTTTCAGTCGTCCTGGTGGCAAGATTAGACTGTCCCTGCTGCATCACCGCATCAACATAGTACAGACCTTGGCGCTCAGTACCACACCCAATGATCGCCCCCGTACGAATGTCCTGGACAAGGCAAAAATGAGGATACATAAGTACGACGCAATCAGGGGCTTTGGTGAGTTGGCTAATTGATAGTAATTTAGTGGATAATGAAGGGACACAAAGACAATTTTTTAGTGTAATTTGAGGTGTAAGAGATACAGTGCCACCATGTGTGACCGGGAGAGAGGCACCATTGGCAGTGGCAACCGCAGTTTTAGTGGGTTTGGTTTGGGTGAGGAGGTCAGAGGGATCATACATCATGGTGTCTGTGGCACCGCAATCAAATATCATTTTGGGAGGGCTTGAATTGCATGACGTAAGGAACTGAGGGACTGTTTGGGTAAAATAGATTGCTGGAGGGTTAAATTTAGTATAGGATGGGCGGTCTGGACTATTTTACCGTGTTGTGAATTTTGGAGGGCTTGGTTAGATATAGCGGGGACTGTAGGGATGGGACTGTCATTGTTCAGGGATGGAGAGACTTTAGTGCAACCGGGGAAATATTCAGGGGGGCATTGGGAAATACTGCGGGTATAAAAAGAAGAGTGAGGGCTAGGGTTTGCAACCCCAGCCCTGTTACCTCCTTCGCCGCTGCTATCTCCTTCTTCCCCAATTCCCGCGTCTGCTATGGCAGACCCCTCTGTTCCTTCTAATTTTTTGCGATTCTGGGCCTCATTGTCCTTCCTGTTGCCAGAGACACTAACTCCAGTGCTCTGGGCAGCAGAGAGTTGCGCTTTCCTCTTGAACTCGTCCCACCAGTCGGGGTAGCCATGCAATTTAAAGCACTTATCTTTATTATGGCCTCTCCTTTTGCAGTGCGTGCACTCCATTGATTTGTCAGGATCTCCCCGCCGTGATGGTCCTCCTGAGCGGGTTGAGTGTCCTACTGTCCCCTGGTTTTTTCCTGTCTCAGATGATGATTTAATCATCAAACCCTGTCCAACCCCAGATGATGATCTTAGATCTGATGGGGTGTTGGTTAAAGCTCCATGTTGGATTTCAGATCTACGGAGTTTATTATACGCGGTCTCTACAGTGGGCCGTGGTTTCCTCTTTAAGATTTTCTTCTTGGTATCCGAAAATCTGTCATCAACTGCGAGTAATAGTTGATACAGTCTTTGCTCCTGCACCTTCTTCGCATAAACTGCAATGTCCCTTGGTGATTCCATGGGGTTAAGGTCCATGGAATCAATCGTGAGCCAAATCCCTTGAAATTGATCCCAGAGAGCCTCAAGGGGTCTATTATCCTGTTTAATCGTATAACATTGTTTATGAAGGTCAAAAATTTGGAGCGGATCACTCCCAGATCCGTAGGTTACGGCAAGGCCGTCCCAGAGAGCCTTTGTAGTGGAATATTGGGACACATTGTTGACCAATCTGTCCTTAATATTATCTATTAGCCATGTGCAGACTAATTGATCTTGTTGTTCCCATGCTGGGTAACTTGCATCTGTAGGGGGTGGAGGAGGAGGAGTTCCAGTGATATGTGAACTCTTCCCTATTCCTCCTAGTGCCATCTTCATGAGTTTATACCAAAGAGTGTAGTTGGTGCTGTTTAATTTGACCTTTAGTACCAAATTTGCGGTTACAGCGGGCGTTGGTGAGAGATTCATGTTTTGCTGTAGAAATCGAGCAAACTGCTCAGACCAGTCAATATTTGAAGGGAAGTTGGTTTTAGTCTCTGAGGTCCTGAATTTCCTTCAGGACTACTTGGTGTTTCTGACATTTTTTTTCTGCATGTAAATCTGGACAGTTGCTAGCTTGGTCTGGGAAAGGTATGGAGGTGATGATGACTCAAGTTCTGAGCCTTGTATAATGACGGTAAGAACAGATACAAAGTTAATGCTTCAGGTAAGTGTGGCAATGATGAAAAATTCTGAGCCTCAAGGAAAGAACTCAGATTAGGGCAGATAGGATACTTGATCCTAGGGTATGCTTAGGACAATGAGGAAATCACAATTCTGAGTCAGACATGAATCAAGAACATAGGTTTGAACATAACCATGCTCTGATACCATGACAGAATATGGCAAAAAGATCAAGGCACGATTGTGTAGGAAAATATTTTTTCATATATTTCCTTGATAATTCTTCAAGTCTCTTACATACAATCTTATAGTAGTGATGTTTTACTATACAAGGAAAACGTGTCAATCACAATTAATTTACACTCAATTACAATAAAAGCCAAAAAATCCTCTCCTAAAATTGCTCCCCGATTTGATACACCCTTATCCCTAATTATTCGGTAATTACTAACAGTGCCGGACATGCTTGGTAGACTTTTTGCCTCCGAAGAAAATTTTGTATTATGATCATAAATAAAAATACGTTGATTGTCTTACTCTTAATAAGCTTGAGAAAATTCACAAGGAAGCAAGTAAAGGAACTCAAGCTACTTTATATGCCCCACACCAGCTCTAGCTCGGACTCTTTTTCTAATCAATGAATAAAGCTCTTTGCTTGTATGACTTAGATGTCTCGTATTTAACAAAAAAGTGATTCGATGATGACATTTGGTATGCGATCGACGATATCGATGAGATTGATATTCAAATATTTCTTCTTCAAACGTATTTGATTTGACCCCATAAATGTGAACAAACTTGTTGCCGTCATCATCCATGTTTGTAGTGTTTCATTGATTATCGACGTTATCTCTTCACGATCTGCCATGTGCCTAGTCTTTTTTTTGTAATTTAAATTTCATATAAAACCAAAAAGACATATTTACAAGAATTTTCTATGGCTGGAAGCCTGGAACGAAAGTCATCAGCCAATTAGATAAAGGTGACTTACAAAATCACGCTAAGTGCCAAGTTTTAACGAAACGTGGCTTAAAAGTAAACTCTTCCTACGTTAGTCTTCTTCTTGTTTTTAATGGCCGAAATTAATGGCCACAATATTCACATTGATGGCCACAATATTATTCATTCATTATAGAATATTTTGTATTCATTGATTTGTATTCATTAATTGTAATATTAATTGTACCATATATAGCACATACCAAATAGGTCGAGATTCTCCATATTTTGGTTCATATTAATTTTTCTAACATCTTCTCTTATTGTCAAGAATTGAAGTCTCTTGCAGATCAACTCTCTAATGTAGGTTCTGAAGTTTCTGATCAACGCCTGGTTTTGCAACTTGTAAGTGGTCTGAACGAGAACTATGACGGTGTAGCCACCATTATCCAACAGAGCAACCCCTTACCTACCTTCTACGAAGCCCGCTCTCACTTAATTCTTGAAGAAACCAGAAAAGCCAAACAAACTGCCTCTGCCGCCA
>AP025053.1:28691461-28981193 GCA_036186865.1 Eustoma russellianum | reverse complement strand
ACTTCTTTATGTTGATGACATCATTCTTACCACTTCTTCTGATGCACTACGGCGTCGACTTATGTCGCTTTATGCTTCTGAATTTGCTATGAAAGATCTCGGTCCTTTAATCTATTTTCTAGGTATTGCGGTTAACCGCCGCTCGGATGGTTTATTCTTAAGTCAACAAAAATATGCCGCCGAGATCCTGACCCGGGCTTCCATGTCGAACTGCAAGCCGATTTCTACCCCTATTGACACGTCGGCCAAAATGAGCCATCATGAAGGTGCTCTTTTTGATGATCCTACACTCTATCGCAGTCTACCTGGCACTACAATATTTCACTTTCACATGTCCGGACATCTCCTATTCCGTTCAGCAAATTTGCCTTCATATGCATGCTCCATGTGATATTCATATGACTGCTCTCAAAACGCATTCTCCGCTATATCAAAGGTACACTACATTTCGGTCTACATCTCTCAAAGTCCAGCCACAATAATTTACTCTGCTACACCGACGCGGATTGGGGGAGATGTCCCGACACGCGCCGCTCCACATCCGGTTACTGCATTTTCCTTGGAGATAATCTCATTTCTTGGTCTTCTAAACGCCAACCTACATTATCTCGTTCCAGCGCCGAGGCCGAATATAGAGGAGTTGCTAACGTTGTTGCTGAATCATGTTGGGTTCGAAATTTACTTCTCGAGCTTCATTGTCCTCTTACACGAGCCACTCTTGTTTATTGCGACAATATTAGTGCAGTTTATCTCTCCAGTAATCCAGTTCAACATCAACGTACTAAACACATTGAAATGGATATCCACTTTGTTCGTGAAAAAGTCGCACAGGGTCAAATCCGCGTTCATCATGTTCCTTCTCGACATCAAATGGCCGATATCTTCACTAAAGGGATGCCCCGTATTCTGTTTGATGATTTTCGATCCAGTCTCAATGTTCGCGAACCTCCCGTTTCGACTGCGGGGGTGTAATGGCCGAAATTAATGGCCACAATATTCACATTGATGGCCACAATATTATTCATTCATTATAGAATATTTTGTATTCATTGATTTGTATTCATTAATTGTAATATTAATTGTACCATATATAGCACATACCAAATAGGTCGAGATTCTCCATAATTGTATCATAATGATAGGATTACGATAGCGTGATTATAGGGACATGATTGTATCATGATTGTACATTATATGGTTGATTGGAAATCAATGGAAGGAAAGAAACATTTTCCATCTATTAGTTTTATTGTGTCTTCCCGACGATCCCATACCTTACGACCAATCTTTTATTTCTGAATTTGTAGGGGGATGAGTAATGACTCCACTATAAATTAGTGTTGTGAACGAGCCGAACGAACCGATCATGGTGTTGTTCAAGCTCGGTTCATTTAACTTAGCGAACGAGCCGAGTTTGCTCGTTTATTTAAACGAACATTTTTAATTGTTCAAACTCGATTCGTTTAACTCACGAACAACATTAACAAACCGAACACCTTAAACGAATGGTGTCACTACCGAGTTCGAACAGAAAAAGTGGTTCAAGCTCGGTTCATTAACGTTTTAGCCAAGCTGAGCTCGAGCTCCAAACGAGCCGAACATACCAAACGGCTCGAATCATTTACAGGCCTGCTATAATCAAATATAGACGAAGTAAAATAAATTTTTCAATTTTTTCTTGGTATCAAAAGGCCATACCCTGGCTCTGAGGGCCCCACCGCCTCATCCCTAAAGAACATTATGGAGGATATAAATCAGGAACTCAACGGCCTACTACATTAGCGAGGTCGTACATAAGGAGTCCACACAAGGTGCCTATGCAAACTGGGCATTTGGTCTAGACAGCAGTAAAACATCCACACTGTGTGTGTTCCTGGAATCGAATTCGGTACCTCTTGAAGCAACATACAACCTGAGTACCAACTGAGATATACACTAAAGGCTTTTTCTATCTTTCTGTGAAAAGTTGAGCTAAGAAATACACATGCTCAGTGACGCCCTATTAATACTTTAATTACTCAATAAATTTGTATTGAATTTAACTTTAAGTTGCTGATAAGATTCGAATTATTACACTATAAATCATTTACCTACCTATTATTATATTTAATATTTTGGTATTTTTCACTTGGCTATATTTTTATGCAGTTACTTAAGGATGTGTATGTCTTTTTAAGCTTTATTTCAAACTCATGGATTTAAAGAAAGATGCTGATTTATATAATCCATCAATAGCCTGATAAATAAGACGAAATTATTTGAGAATAAACAAAAAGCATCACTTTCCATGCCAGATCATTACTTGAATTAATGGTGGACAAAGGCGTACGTACTTTCGCATACCTTATCCAATGAATCATCCAGACTCTGTCATAATATTTTTACGATATGACAACCTTTATTTTACGTTGATGACATATTTAATATCCCATACATATTTTTTTTTTTTTTGAGAAAAGACGTAATAAATAATGCCGAGTTTCGACTTGCACTGTTGTCTGTCCTATTTCTATTCAGTTTTGATACTTCCATTTCTTTGACTTTTTTTTTTCCATTTCTTTAAATTCGTGTTCTTTTCAAATCAAATGTATTTAATATTTGTTGGAAAAGTACATAAAAGTAATTTAAATCTTGTGATCCAATCTTATGTGAACTATTGATAGGAGATTGAGTGAAGTTTGGAGTGTTTTATGAACAATAGAAGGAAATGGGAGCGTTCCAGAACACTTGAAGCACCTAATGTAGGCGCTCGAAGTATTCTGGAACACTTCCAGAACACTTCGAACGCCTTGTATAGGCGTTCAATGTCACATAGAGCGCCTGATGTCTCTTTGTACAGGCGTTCTATGTTACATGAAGCGCCTGATGTCTCCGTATACAGGCGTTCGATGTCACATGAAGCGCCTGATGTAGGCGTTCGAAGTGTTCCAGCGAGCTTCCAGAACACTTCGAACGCCTACATAAGGCGCCTAAAGTGTCCGTCTGTTCATAAAAGATGCAACTCTTGCACCATATGACATCTCCTTTCAATTAGAATGATAACCAACGATTACCAACCAACTTGGAGGTTAAAATTCTCTGCAGAAAGGTGTCTTTAAGGGGTTAATTAACCACTTGAATCCTATATAAAGAAGGCTTTGACATGTTAAAGATGATGATGGAAAAACACTTAAAGTTGATGAATCCTTAGAGAATTTCTGCAAGAATTTCTCTTCTCTTCTTCTTCTCTTCTTTCCTGTAACAACAATCACTTCTACGGGCAAGTTCAAACTTTCCCTTGGAGAGCAACCAAAAGAAAGTAAGCCATTATATGCTGAGAAGCATTTGTCTGAAGTTCACCTTGCTCAATGGTGAAGGCAAAATTGCTTTAAGTTCAGAGACATCTCGAGTCTCGTCTCGGCTCGGCTTTATTCTTCTATTTGTCCTTCTGTCAAGCATCATAATATTGTTGATTTCTTCATTCAAGCATCTTTGACTATCACATAGTTGTTGGATGCATATGTTTATTGCCGTCAAATTCATTCATATTCTTCAAATACCAGACCCTCTTTGTATGATGTTCTTAATCATTTTATTGAACACCAAATTCATGTCATAAAGTGATTTCATTTGAATATATCTTGTTCATGTTTGGTACCATATCGAGCCAAATTTTCCAACAGCCTTAAAGCAATTTTCTTGTTGATATGGTTCCTAAACAGTTTTTGGATTCCGCAAAGTGTGGGGGTTGAATCATTGATGAAAATATCTTGGAAAATCCTCTTGGGACATACGAAGCCTTGGGAACTTTCTTGCTGCAGACATCAGGAAGCAAGCTAAGAGAAAGAGGAAAATTAAGGTTCTAGGATGTTTGCCTTATTGGCTGTGCAAAGACAAACAGTAGCTTCCAAATCGGCTAGTACTTTGACCACGCTACAACACGGCTTCACCGGCGTCTTACCTAGGTTTTCTTCATGTTCGACGTCAACTGAAGAAACTCCATAGGAGGACGTGGATAGGCAACTCTTGCACTATGATAGAAGATGAAGGCTAACAATGTGAAGATAGTGGCATACACATGGAAACAAGCATCACAAGATTAGAGTTTATTTGGTGTCAACCAAAGAAAGCTCAAGGATACAAAGAAACAAGAGAATTACCAACATGATTGTTGGTTACAGATGAAGAGGAGAAGTTGTTTGAAGTATCAACATGATGTATGATAAGGAGATCACAACGCTCTTCTATGAGGTAATCTTGTTGATAGTTTCTCGGAAAGGATGATAGACTATATCTATCAAGTTTATTGCAACCAGTAGAGAGATAGCCTAGTTTCTTTAATGATGCACTAGAAATCCAAGAGTTTGGATAGTAGTAGGTGCACTTAAAGTTAACTTTGTCTATAAAAACTGGAGTTTGCAATATGTGTGATATTCTTGCACATGTAGGAATGATTTCTGAGTTGCTATCAAACAAGGGTTTTAATGTTTGCTTAATGTTGCATATGTGATTTATGAGTCTTAATAGATTTGCATCTAGTTTATTTAAGTCGTTTCATGTGTTATGCATGATGATAAACAAGAACATGAGTCTTGCTAATCTATTGGTGTTAAATACATGTCTTAATGCGTGTAATTTGTTTTGCATTTCTACTTAGAGTTTCATAGAAAGAGAAATCGGTCTAAAAGTTGAAATGTGAAGCAAGCTGCTTGTGTATAATAAAAACATTCTATAGTAAAGAACAAGAAGTCTAAGAAGGAAAGATTAAATAGATTGCTTTCATTCTTCATGAATAAAGTTACTTGTTAAAAATGGATTGACTGAGACTAGTTGTTTATGATGAATATAAACTTATAAAAATATAGTTTTTTAGTCTTAGACATTTGTTCTTTGTGGTAAAACTATCTAATGTGCTATGTGAAAACTAAAACATAGAAATCATGAACGTTGGATTTCTATTTTTAATTGTTAGCTTTTAGAAAACGATACTGTTGAAACTATGGTATAATTGAAAGATCAAAAATGCTGGTATCTTATGAGTTTTGGCTCATAAGAAGGATGTTGGAGTTTACTCCAAAGTAACATAGAGAGTTGAGTCTATGTTCGGAGTTGAAATACTTTTGATTTGAATTATACCATAGCTTGTTGTGGGTTGCTTGATGATTACTAATTAAAGTTTGTTTGAAGAACTTGAAGTTGTAATAAATGCTTTGGGATCATGTTTGAATGAGATGAAATGTGGGGTTTTTGAAATGTGGGGGTTTAGCCCTTTAGTGCTTTCATTTAAAAAATAAAGTTATTAAAACATGTGAATGTTGAGCATGTAAATAAATTTTGTGTCATTTAAACGCCAAAGTAATGGTCATTGTGCTGTTCTAATTGTTTGATGATTAATGCTCCAAGTCTATGAGGATGATAGGCTTGGTTTCTGTTTATGACGCACCATGATAATATTTATGAGGCTTGGTAATTAAAAAAAGGTCACGTGTTTGTAAGCTTGTTAAGCTTGCTTGATGATTATATTGAAAATTTGATGATGATAATGAATTGTGATGATTGAAGAATAGTTACAAGTATATGAATGTAGTTAACTGGTATGGTGTTTTGATGAGTTCATCGTGCTTGGCTATTTGTTGTTGATAAAACTGACTATTGGATAAATTTTTTCATGATACTATCGATCATGCTTGTAAGAGACAGTTTGTAAAAACAAGTTTGATGATTTTCTTGATAAAAATCATCCAAAGTTTGATGATTTGCTTGATAAAAATCATCCTAAGTTTGATGATTTGCTGACAAAAATCATCCTAAGTCTGATGATTTGCTTAGTGAAAAATCATCTTAAGTTTGGTGATTTGCTTATTGAAAAATCATCTTGTTATGTTGAGTGATTTGCTGAAGAAAATCACTGAAAGGAAATATCATTAGATTGTGCACTATCATGAGTTTTATTGGGTAAAACATAGACAGTGCAAGGTCTATGAGAGACCCGCAGTAACATCGAGGGGGGTGAGACTTTCCAATTGTTTTGAGCTCTATGTGGCGGTAACCCAACTCACTATTAGTAGAGATCCTACGAACGGAGTTCAATGTGGTAAAAACAAGTCGCAAAAGAGTTCTATTCAGTACTATCAACGTTGTCTCTCCCTATGGTGTTGTTGAAGATAGTACTTGCTGCAAGAATTGAGGGTGAGATTTTGAGAATCTCTTAATGAAAATTCATAGCCATGTTGAATGCTAGTATGAGCAGTACACACTTGATGAATTTCACCTATATAAGTTTGGAGGCGGTGACGCTTACTGTGAGACTGGAAAACACTTTAGAGTGCTTATGAACCCTGGCATAGGTGCATGACTGATTTCGCACCACACAGCGAACTTGGTGAAGTGAGGAGATAATGACATGTCTCGTGGCTGTTCATGTCATACCCCGTAACTTTCAGGTTCGACATTTAATAATTAAGAGGCATCTTAAAATACAATTTATTTGATTGTATAAGTGTACGAGGCTTAGTTAAATAAAATATAGATAGAAAAATACTCAAAAGATAAAGATAAGAAAAAGTAGACTAAAGTACCCAAAATACCCCTCCCCACTTAAGTGATGGGGAGTTACAACATTGAGTATAACTCCCCAAGAGAGGGAGAAGGACTGTCGGTTATTACACAAAAGAGGAGAAGAAAAACGCTTGGAAGGAAGAAAGGGAAGAAGAGAGAGAGAAGAAGAAGAAGAAATGAAGCAGAAGAAGGCTAACCTAGGTCCAATTCGTCCCGAAATTCTATCACACACTCGTAAGCTTATCTAGATTCCAAGGCAAGTAATCTTTCTTTATGCTTTACACAAATTTTGATACAACAGGCCATATGTTCTTATAAAGAGACAAATTTGGATCACACATTAGTAATCTTGATTTGTGTATGTTACATGCTCTAGTATATGTACTTGTTTTTGTTTCCTTGATTTAAAGTCATGTTCTTTGGGCCTAAATGTGAATGTATTCATGTTGTGCTTCATTGTTGATAAACATGCCCTTAAAGTGTCATCTTGGTTGTAAATATTGTTTATGGCACTTTTTATGTTTCTAAAGTTTGCTTTAGATGATTTGAGATGAGTTGAAGAAGATTTGAAGAGATAAAGAAGAATGTGATGTAAGTTGAACACGGGGTAGAAGATTGATGATACATCCGGAGATAGGAATAATAGATGGCTTAAGGTTGATGCAAACTGCTAGAGCTAAGGATCAAATTGCGTTTGTGGTGTGTTGTGCATGTTGGAGATCAGAATATAGGGTTGATTTTGAGGTGTTAAGATGAAAGAAGTGACTGAGGAAGATGAAGGAGGGATGTTACTGCAGAAAATTGCAGTTCTGGAACCGTCAGAACACTTTGAACACTTACTTTAGGCGCTTCAAGTCACATTAGGCGCATAAAGTATGCGTTCAATGTGTCCCAGTGCATTCCAGAACACTTCGATCACCTATATTAGGCGCTTCATGTCACATAAGGCGCCTCATGTAGGCGTTCGATGTGTCATAGCACATTCCAGAATACTTCAAACGCCTCCAAAGGCGTTCGATGTCATATAAGGCGCCTCATGTAGGCGTTCGATGTATACTGGCACATTCCAGAACACTTCGAACGCCTAGTATATGTGCCTCAAGTAGGCGTTCCAAGTGTACTGCAAGTCTTTTTGACCCATTAGGTGCCCTATGTAGGGTGTAATAACTCTATTCTCTTCCTTTGATCATAAAACGCAAGGGCATTTGAGGTGTACTTGAGGGATAGATGTTAAGTGTGATTAAGTAAGAATAAGATTGGATCCCAAGTGAGTTGGTGATATGAACAGACTTAGGAAGGTACGAGCATAGAGTGTTTGAGGGGCAAGATCATGTACTTGATATGTGAGATGTGTGTGTATGTTACATGTTTGATATGAAGTTGCATGAGCATCCTGCATCATGACATGAGCGCTTTGCATTTTGACATAAGAATTGCTTTGCAAAAGGAACATGTGTTTGCAAGAGAAGATTAAAGTTTCAAAAAAGCAAACTATGGTTGCTGGTTGATCGCAGGGTATAAAAGTCACGCCTGCGAAAGCAGGGTATAAAAGCGTGACCTGTGAATCAACAGCAAGGTATAAAGTATTTTATGGGGCCGTGGACCTATCAGCACGGATATATATGATATATGTAATGGGGTCGTGGACCTTTCAGCACGGTGACCTTTCAGCATGGAGTATAAAGTTCTGTTTGCTGTGGACTGATCACCCACAGGGTATAAAGTTCTGCTACGCGAATAATATGAAAATTTTTGTGAAATGACACGCATAGCATGTTTGCGAAAGAAGTCATATGCATGGGTTCTGTGTGTGGTTTTGGAGAAGTACATGCATCATGATACACGAAGCATAAGATTTGACATGCACGAAATGTGACTAGCTTATGTTCGGCTTATGTGGTATGTTATTTTAGCTACCTTCTTGTCCTCGTATTCGCGTAGCATTTATGTGATTTATTTGTTTCGAGGAATTGTTATAAAGATGCTATTTGCTAATCCGAGCACCTTATTTTAGGCAATGACTTATACACTGGTGACTCGTCGTATGTGATTCCGTAAGGTGTATAGACGGGTTACTTGCTGGCGATGTTTTCGCTAAGAACAGATATTTCATTTTCTTTTCAGGTGAGCCAGAGTACGAAATGATATTTGTAGATGATGGTGGCGAGTGGGCTCACTGGGATGATGGTCATTGAAATAGATAGATTCTTGTTCATTCGCTTTTAAGTTGGAAGACTTGATGTTTGTCATGTTGTATTGGCAGATATGTTAGACAGTTAGTCGAACACCTTTTCTTTCTGCTGTATTTCTTTTGGTTACACTGATGTTAGTGAAGTTTTAAATTTAGCGACGTTTCCGCTGGTTTTTCATACGTCATGGATGATGTGCGCTTGATCCGCTTTGACGCTTCGTAGTCCTCATAGTAGACTACGGCAGGTGCATTGCTTCCGATGTCGAGTATCGGGCCGGGGCGCTACAGTTCATATAAACAATAGTAGAATATGATTCAAGACGAAGTTCATCCTATTCTCGTATCCGTTATGTGTCATTGTCTTCGCATTGTTGTTAGAGACGTTAGTTTTTAATCGTTCGGATGTGTGATTAAACAAGCTTGGATCATGTGGGGGATTGTTGGAAAAGTACTTAAAAGCACTTTAAATCTTGTGATCCAACCTTGTATAATGTTATGTGACCTATTGATAGGAGATTGGGTGAAGTTTGGAGTGTTTTATGAACAATAGAAAGAAATGGGAGCGTTCCAGAACACTTGAAGCGCCTAATATAGGCGTTCGAAGCATTCTGGAACACTTCCAGAAAACTTCGAACGCCTTGTATAGGCGTTCAATGTCACATGGAGCGCCTGATGTCTCCTTGTACAGGCGTTCGATGTCACATGAAGCACTTGATGTAGGCGTTCGAAGTGACATGAAGCTCCTGATATAGGCGTTCGAAGAGTTCCAGCAAGCTTCCAGAACACTTCGAACGCCTACATAAGGCGCCTAAAGTGTCCGTTTGTTCATAAAAAATGCAACTCTTGCACCATATGACATCTCCTTTCAATTGTTTGATGATTAATGCCAAAGTAATGGTCATTGTGCTGTTCTAATTGTTTGATGATTAATGAAGCAGAAGAAGGCTAGCCTAGGTCCAATTCGTCCCGAAATTCTATCACACACTCGTAAGCTTATCTAGATTCCAAGGCAAGTAATCTTTCTTTATGCTTTACACAAATTTTGATACAACAGGCCATATGTTCTTATAAAGAGACAAATTTGGTCATTTTGACACAAATTGGACCTAGGTTAGCCTTCTTCTGCTTCATTTTGTGTCATTTAAACGCCAAAGTAATGGTCATTGTGCTGTTCTCATTGTTTGATGATTAATGCTCCAAGTCTATGAGGATGATAGGCTTGGTTTCTGTTTATGACGCACCATGATAATATTTATGAGGCTTGGTAATTAAAAAAAGGTCACGTGTTTGTAAGCTTGTTAAGCTTGCTTGATGATTATATTGAAAATTTGATGATGATAATGAATTGTGATGATTGAAGAATAGTTACAAGTATATGAATGTAGTTAACTGGTATGGTGTTTTGATGAGTTCATCGTGCTTGGCTATTTGTTGTTGATAAAACTGACTATTGGATAAATTTTTTCATGATACTATCGATCATGCTTGTAAGAGACAGTTTGTAAAAACAAGTTTGATGATTTTCTTGATAAAAATCATCCAAAGTTTGATGATTTGCTTGATAAAAATCATCCTAAGTTTGATGATTTGCTTGACAAAAATCATCCTAAGTCTGATGATTTGCTTAGTGAAAAATCATCTTAAGTTTGGTGATTTGCTTATTGAAAAATCATCTTGTTATGTTGAGTGATTTGCTGAAGAAAATCACTGAAAGGAAATATCATTAGATTGTGCACTATCATGAGTTTTATTGGGTAAAACATAGACAGTGCAAGGTCTATGAGAGACCCGCAGTAACATCGAGGGGGGTGAGACTTTCCAATTGTTTTGAGCTCTATGTGGCGGTAACCCAACTCACTATTAGTAGAGATCCTACGAACGGAGTTCAATGTGGTAAAAACAAGTCGCAAAAGAGTTCTATTCAGTACTATCAACGTTGTCTCTCCCTATGGTGTTGTTGAAGATAGTACTTGCTGCAAGAATTGAGGGTGAGATTTTGAGAATCTCTTAATGAAAATTCATAGCCATGCTGAATGCTAGTATGAGCAGTACACACTTGATGAATTTCACCTATATAAGTTTGGAGGCGGTGACGCTTACTGTGAGACTGGAAAACACTTTAGAGTGCTTATGAACCCTGGCATAGGTGCATGACTGATTTCGCACCACACAGCGAACTTGGTGAAGTGAGGAGATAATGACATGTCTCGTGGCTGTTCATGTCATACCCCGTAACTTTCAGGTTCGACATTTAATAATTAAGAGGCATCTTAAAATACAATTTATTTGATTGTATAAGTGTACGAGGCTTAGTTAAATAAAATATAGATAGAAAAATACTCAAAAGATAAAGATAAGAAAAAGTAGACTAAAGTACCCAAAATACCCCTCCCCACTTAAGTGATGGGGAGTTACAACATTGAGTATAACTCCCCAAGAGAGGGAGAAGGACTGTCGGTTATTACACAAAAGAGGAGAAGAAAAACGCTTGGAAGGAAGAAAGGGAAGAAGAGAGAGAGAAGAAGAAGAAGAAATGAAGCAGAAGAAGGCTAACCTAGGTCCAATTCGTCCCGAAATTCTATCACACACTCGTAAGCTTATCTAGATTCCAAGGCAAGTAATCTTTCTTTATGCTTTACACAAATTTTGATACAACAGGCCATATGTTCTTATAAAGAGACAAATTTGGATCACACATTAGTAATCTTGATTTGTGTATGTTACATGCTCTAGTATATGTACTTGTTTTTGTTTCCTTGATTTAAAGTCATGTTCTTTGGGCCTAAATGTGAATGTATTCATGTTGTGCTTCATTGTTGATAAACATGCCCTTAAAGTGTCATCTTGGTTGTAAATATTGTTTATGGTACTTTTTATGTTTCTAAAGTTTGCTTTAGATGATTTGAGATGAGTTGAAGAAGATTTGAAGAGATAAAGAAGAATGTGATGTAAGTTTAACATGGGGTAGAAGATTGATGATACATTCGGAAATAGGAATAATAGAAGGCTTAAGGTTGATGCAAACTGATAGAGGTAAGGATCAAACTGCGTTTGTGGTGTGTTGTGCATGTTGGAGATCAGAATATAGGGTTGAATTTGAGGTGTTAAGATGAAAGAAGTGATTGAGGAAGATGAAGGAGGGAAGTTACTGCAGAAAATTACAGTTCTAGAACCGTCAAAACACTTCGAACACCTACTTTAAGCGCTTCAAGTCATATTAAGCACCTAAAGTAGGCGTTCAATGTGTCCCAGTGCATTCGAGAATACTTCGAACACCTACATTAGGCGTTTCATCTCACATAAGGCGCCTCATGTAGGCGTTCGATGTGTCACAACACATTCCATAATACTTCTAACGCCTCCAAAGGCGTTCGATGTCACATAAGGCGCCTCATCTAGGCGTTCGATGTATACCGGCACATTCCAGAACACTTTGAACGCCTAGTATAGGCGCCTCATGTCACTTTAGGTGCCTCAAGTAGGCGTTCCAAGTGTACTGGAAGTCTTTTTGACCCATTAGAAGCTTTATGTAGGTGTAGTAACTCTATTCTCTTCCTTTGATCATAAAATGCAAGGGTATTTGAGGTGTACTTGAGGGATAGATGTTAAGTGTGATTAAGTAAGGATAAGATTGGATCCCAAGTGAGTTGGTGATACGAACAAACTTAGGAAGGTACGAGCATGGAGTGTATGTGGGGCAAGATCATGTACTTGATATGTGAGATGTGTGTGTATGTTACATGTTTGATATGAAGTTGCATGAGCATCCTGCATCATGACATGAGCGCTTTGCATTTTGACATAAGAATTGCTTTGCAAAAGGAACATGTGTTTACAGGAGAAGATTAAAGTTTCGAAAAGCAAACAATGGCTGCTGGTTGATCGCAGGGTATAAAAGTCACGCGTGCGAAAGCAGGGTATAAAAGCGTGACCTGTGAATCAACTGCAGGGTATAAAGTATTTTATGGGGCTGTGGACCTATCAGCACGGATATATATGATATATGTAATGGGGCCGTGGACCTTTCAGCATGGGGTATAAAGTTATATGTGATGGGGCCGTGGACCTTTCAGCACGGGGTATAAAGTTCTGTTTGCTGTGGACTGATCACCCGCAGGGTATAAAGTTCTGCTACGCGAAGAATATGAAAAGTTTTGTGAAATGACACGCATAGCATGTTTGCGAAAGAAGTCATATGCATGGGTTCTGTGTGTGATTTTGGAGAAGTACATACATCATGATACACGAAGCATAATATTTGACATGCACGAAATGTGACTAGCTTATGTTCGGCTTATGTGGTATGTTATTTTAGTTACCTGCTTGTCCTTGTATTCACGTAGCATTTATGTGATTTATTTGTTTCGAGGAATTGTTATAAAGATGCTATTTGCTAATCCGAGCACCTTATTTTGGGCAATGACTTATACACTGGTGGCTCGTCGTGTGTGATTTCGTAAGGTGTATAGACGGGTTACTTGCTGGCGATGTTTTCGCTAAGAACAGATACTTCATTTTCTTTTCAGATGAGCCAGAGTACGAAATGATATTTGTAGAAGATGGTGGCGAGTGGGCTCACTGGGATGATGGTCATTGAAATAGATAAATTCTTGTTCATTCGCTTTTAAGTTGGAAGACTTGATGTTTGTCATGTTGTATTGTCAGATATGTTAGACAGTTAGTCGAACACCTTTTATTTCCACTGTATTTCTTTTGGTAACACTGATGTTATTGAAGTTTTAAATTTAGTGACGTTTCTGCTGGTTTTTCATACGTCATGGATGATGTGCGCTTGATCCGCTTTGTCGCTTCGTAGTCCTCGTAGTAGACTACGGCGGGTGCACTGGTTCCGATGTCGAGTATCAGGTCGGGGCGCTACAGGTGGTATCAGAGCCTAGGTTTCAGATCTATCTCGAAACTTAGGTTCATGATCTTTCAGCAATTTAAGATATGATGTTCCCTTAAGTCTAATCCTTAGTGATAAGTGCTGATTTCTCTAGAGTTTAAGTATGATCAGGGTTGGGTGTGTGCGAGCGCGTTTATCATCTAATTTCGTATTAGTAGTTTATTTCATACCCCACCTATTCTTATGCATTCAAGCTTTCAGTAACATCTTGTATCAACTAATTGCTATTGGAATGCTGACCTTTCAGAGAAAATGCCTCCAAGAAGAGATAACACAGAAAAATCTAACAACGGACAGGAGAATCAGCCACCACAAGTGGTTTTACCCCAGGTGCTCACTGATGCACTAACGGTGATCGCACAAGAGTTTGCTCAGCAGCAGCAGCCTTTGCCTCCTCCACCACCGCAGCATAATATCCGGTTCTTCTATGGAGAGATGAGGAAGATGAGAGTTCTGGAGTTTGGAGGATGTACTGATCCTGAGGAGGCTCAGCACTTGTTGGCTGAGGTGGAGAAATGTTTCCGGTTAGTGCAAGTGCCTAAAGAGATAAAGGTAGATTTGGCCACACCCCTTCTATGTGGCAAAGCTGGTGAATGGTGGGCCGGAATGGTGTTGAAAATGACCCCAGCTATCTCATGGACACAGTTCTGTGATGTTTTCCTGAAGTACTACGTGCCAGAGACTGCGATATTGGACATGATAAGGGCGTTTGACAGATAAGAGCAGGGAAGGATGACGGTATCGGAGTATGCGGATCGTTTCCATGCTTTGGGACAGTTTGCCCCTGCGATTATGTCTGATAATCGTCTTAAGATGACGAAGTTCGAGAGGGGTTTGGACTCAAGGATACAGTCAGCAATAGCGAACACAGGAATGAAAACTTACGAGGACATGTTGGATGCATGTTTTCAAGTTGAGAGTACTTCCGCAGAGTAGCGGCAAGGGAAGTTAGTGCAGGGTTGTCGGACAAGGGAAAAAGGCCGAGGGATGATGTGAGAGTTGGTGGTAGACCCGGACGTTAGGTCAAGATTCCGAAGAGGACCTTAGTCAGAAAATTCCAGAGACCTCTAGCACATAACCCAGTCGTCCAGCAGGCGGTGGGAGTCTGCCCACACTGCAATAGGAGCCATGTTGGAGAATGTAGAAAGTTGGCTGGAGCATGTTACTCATGTGGACAGATGGGTCATATGATAAAAGATTGTCATGAGATGAAGAAAAACGCTAGGTCAAAGCCGAGAGCAAATGCTCGTGTCCATGTCATGACCGATACCGACATATAGGAAGCCACTGATGTGGTAGCAGATACAATTTAAATTAAGTTTGAACTTTGAGTGAATTAAGACTTTATATGTTTAACTCTCTGTGTAAAACTTGATATGGTCTTAGGTGCGGTTTTAGTAAATAAGATACCTGCCAATGTGCTTTTCGATAGTGGCGTAAGCCACTCCTTTGTAGCAAAGAGATTCACTAAGCACCTTGATAATTTGCCTGAGTGGTTAAAACTACGTACCCTGTTCAAGCGGCTGGAGATCAAATTATGGTTTCGTACCAGTAGTACCGGGATTGCAAGTTAGAGTTTGAAGGACAAACGTTCTCTGCCACATTGATCCCTATTCAGATGTATGAATTTGACGTTATGTTAGGAATGGACTGGTTGGCCAGGTATCACGCCAACATTAATTGTCGATTGAAGCAAGTGACAATCAAGAGTGCTAAGATGGAAGAGTTAATGTTTCAGGGAGATGGGGAACGAAAGAAAGTTCCCAAGAAGGTGTATATGTCGGTTGCTCAAGCTTACAAAGCTTTAAGGAAAGGTGCCGAGGGATTCCTAGTGTATGCGATGGATGTTACTCAGGAAGTATCATCTATTGAACAAATTCCAGTGGTTAATGAGTTTCTTGATGTGTTTCCAGAGGAATTGCCAGGAGTGCCACCTCCGAGAGAAGTCGAGTTTGAGATAAATTTGATTCCGAGAGCCGAACCCATCTCTAAAGCCCCTTATAGAATTGCTCTGGCAGAATTGAGAGAGCTGAAAGAACAACTTCAGGAATTATTGGACAAGAAGTTTATTCGACCTAGTGTATCACCTTGGGGAGCACCCGTTTTGTTTTTGAAGAAGAAAGATGGTAGCATGAGACTTTATATCGACTACCGAGAGTTGAATAAAATTACCATCAAGAATAAGTACCTCCTTCCACGAATCGAGGATTTGTTTGACCAGCTCAAGGGCGCCAAGATCTTCTCTAAAATTGATCTCAGATCGGGATACCATCATTTACGAGTGAAGGCGGAGGACATCGCAAAGACAGCCTTTCACACGAGATATGGCCACCATGAGTTTTTGGTGATGCCGTTTGGATTAACAAATGCCCCTGCAGCCTTTATGGACCTTATGAATACCGTTTTCTGAGAACAGTTGGATAAGTTTGTGGTGGTATTCATAGATGATATTCTAGTGTATTCATAGATGATATTCTAGTTTACTCTCCTGATGAACAAACTCACGCTGAGCATCTGAGAACCGTTCTAGGCATTTTGAGGTAGAAACAACTATACGTTAAGTTTAACAAGTGTGAGTTTTGGCTAAGAAGTGTGGCTTTTCTGGGTCACGTGATATCAGAAGAGGGGATTGCTGAGGATCAGAAGAAGGTGGAAGATATCACTTAATGGCCTAGACCTACTAATGTCACCGAAGTGCGAAATTTCTTGGGTCTAGCGGGGTATTATAGGAAGTTTGTCGAGGGATTCTCAAAGATAGCAGTGCCTCTCAGTCGCCTTACTCAAAAGAAGTCTGAGTTTGAGTGGACGGAGGAATGCGAGCAAAGCTTCACGGAGCTTAAGAAGAGATTAACCACAGCTCCAGTGTTGTCTCAACCCTCCGGAACTGATGGGTTTGTGATTTATACCGATGCATCAAAAAATGGTTTAGGTATGTAAACTGTAGCATAAGATCATGATTTTGTTTACCAATTAAGTTTAGTCTAATACCTTGCTTTTAGGTTGTGTTTTGATGCAAAACAAACGAGTCATCGCATATACCTCAAGACAGCTAAAGCCTTATGAGCAAAACTATCCAACACACGATCTTGAACTCGCTGTAGTTGTGTTCGCCTTGAAGATCTGGCGATATTATTTATATGGAGAAAAGTGTGCGGTATTCACGGACCATAAGAGTTTAAAGTATTTTTTCTCTCAGAAAGAATTAAACATGAGGCAGCGGAGATGGTTGGAATTGCTGAAAGATTACAATTTAACCATTCATTACCACCCGGGAAAGGCTAACAAAGTAGCGGACGCTTTAAGCAGGAAATCTAGCCATGCGCGGCAATCACCATTGGAAAGAAAAATAGAGGAATTTGGTTTGGATTTGGTGGAGTCCACGGTGAACGTTTTGACCACATTGACCATCACACCAGGTTTGATTGATCGGATAAAAGAGACTCAGAAGAATGATAAGACCCTAAGTGAGATAACGGAAAGGATGAAACATGATCGGGTTGAAGGATTTTAGATCAAAGAGGACGGGAGCCTATTGTTCAGAGAGAGATTGTGTGTACCTGATGTTGATGAACTTAGAAGGGAAATTTTGCACGAAGCTCACAACTCAAGACTATCAATACACCCTGGTAGCAAAAAGATGTACAGAGATCTCAAGCGATACTATTGGTGGTCCGGGATGAAAAGACATGTTGCGGAGTTTATAGAGAGGTGTTTAGTTTGTCAACAAGTCAAGACGGAACACCAACGGCCTGGTGGATTGTTGATGCCATTAGAAATTCCGGAATAGAAATGGAAACATGTCACGATGGATTTTATAACTGGTTTACCAAAGACAAGAAGTGGATATGACATGATTTGGGTCATTGTGGATCGTTTAACCAAGTCTGCACATTTCCTATCCATCTCAAGTGAATCGTCTCTTGACAAGTTAGTGAATCTATATATGGAGAATATTGTTAGCTTGCACGGTGTTCCAGTAAGTATAGTGTCCGACCGAGATCCACGGTTTACATCTAAGTTCTTGACAGCATTTCAGAAAGCCATGGGTACAGAATTAAGGTTGAGTACGGCGTATCATCCCCAGACCGATGGACAGTCCGAGCGGACTATTCAGACCTTGGAAGATATGCTAAGGGCTTGTGTCTTGGATTTCAAAGGGAGTTGGGATGGAATGGTGAAGCTAATAGAATTCTCATATAATAACAGTCACCATAGTGCAATTGATATGGCTCCTTTCGAACCGTTATATAGAAGGAAGTGTAGGTCTCCGGTGTACTGGGATGAAGTCGGCATGAGGACCATCACCGGACCTGAGCTATTGGAGAAGACGCTAAAAAAGGTGAAAATCATTCGGGAAAGACTCAAGGAGGCTCAGGATCGCAACAAAAGTTGGGGAGATTCCAAGCAATGACCATTGGAATTTAATGTGGGTGAAAAATTTTATTTGAGAGTATCACCTACGAAGGGCATTATGAGGTTTGGAGTACAAGGCAAGCTAAGCACCCGTTTTATTGGTCCTTACGAAATACTTGAGAAGGTGGGAGCTTTGGCATATATGTTAACATTACCTCTGGTATTGGCACAAGTCCACAACGTATTTCATGTATCACAAGAAAAGAAGTACGTGACGGATCCAAGTCATGTGCTTGAAGCACAACCTTTGGAACTCAATGATGATGTTACTTATGAAGAGATACCAGTAAAGATCGTAGA
Source organism: Eustoma russellianum (assembly GCA_036186865.1). Classification (NCBI taxonomy): domain Eukaryota; kingdom Viridiplantae; phylum Streptophyta; class Magnoliopsida; order Gentianales; family Gentianaceae; genus Eustoma; species Eustoma russellianum. Next base: position 28,962,846 of record AP025053.1, on the reverse strand, counting down.
CCGGAAGGACCAAGTGTTGAGGAAAAGGGTGATCCCTTATGTGAAGGTTCAGTGGAGCAACCACACAGAACGTGAGGCCACTTGGAAACTCGAAGAACAGATGCAGGAGAAGTATCCTCAACTTTTTCATTAAGGTACATCAGTTTCGAGGACGAAACTTTTTGTAAGGGGGATGGAATGTCATACCCCGTAACTTTCAGGTTCGACATTTAATAATTAAGAGGCAGCTTAAAATACAATTTATTTAATTGTATAAGTGTATGAGGCATAGTTAAATAAAATATAGATAGAAAAATAGTCAAAAGATAAAGATAAGAAAAAGTAGACTAAACTACCCAAAATGCCCCTCCCCACTTAAGTGATGGGGAGTTACAAAATTGAGTATAACTCCCCAAGAGAGGGAGAAGGGTTGTCGGTTATTACACAAAAGAGGAGAAGAAAAATGCCTGGAAGGAAGAAAGGGAAGAAGAGAGAGAGAGAGAGAGAGAGAGAGAGAGAGAGAGAGAAGAAGAAGAAGAAGAAGAAAGGAAGAAGAAGAAGGGTAACCTAGGTCCAATTCGTCCCGAAATTCTATCACACACTTGTAAGCTTATCTAAATTCCAAGGCAAGTAATCTTTCTATACGCTTTACGAAAATTTTGATACAACAGGCCCTATGTTCTTATAAAGTGAAAAATTTGGATCACACATTAGTAATCTTGATTTGTGTATGTTACATGTTCTACTATATGTACTTGTTGTTGTTTGCTTGATTTAAAGTCATGTTCTTTGGCCTAAATGTGAACGTATTCATGTTGTGCTTCATTGTTGATAAACATGCCCTTAAAGTGTCATCTTGGTTGTAAATATTGTTTATGGTACTTGTTATGTTTCTAAAGGTTGCTTTAGATTATTTGAGATGAGTTGAAGAAGATTTGAAGAGATAAAGAAGAATGTGATGTAAGTTGAACACGGGGTAGAAGATTGATGATACATCCGGAGATAGGAATAATAGATGGCTTAAGGTTGATGCAAACTGCTAGAGCTAAGGATCAAATTGCGTTTGTGGTGTGTTGTGCATGTTGGAGATCAGAATATAGGGTTGATTTTGAGGTGTTAAGATGAAAGAAGTGACTGAGGAAGATGAAGGAGGGATGTTACTGCAGAAAATTGCAGTTCTGGAACCGTCAGAACACTTCGAACACTTACTTTAGGCGCTTCAAGTCACATTAGGCGCATAAAGTATGCGTTCAATGTGTCCCAGTGCATTCCAGAACACTTCGATCACCTATATTAGGCGCTTCATGTCACATAAGGCGCCTCATGTAGGCGTTCGATGTGTCATAGCACATTCCAGAATACTTCAAACGCCTCCAAAGGCGTTCGATGTCATATAAGGCGCCTCATGTAGGCGTTCGATGTATACTGGCACATTCCAGAACACTTCGAACGCCTAGTATATGTGCCTCAAGTAGGCGTTCCAAGTGTACTGCAAGTCTTTTTGACCCATTAGGCGCCCTATGTAGGGTGTAATAACTCTATTCTCTTCCTTTGATCATAAAACGCAAGGGCATTTGAGGTGTACTTGAGGGATAGATGTTAAGTGTGATTAAGTAAGAATAAGATTGGATCCCAAGTGAGTTGGTGATATGAACAGACTTAGGAAGGTACGAGCATAGAGTGTTTGAGGGGCAAGATCATGTACTTGATATGTGAGATGTGTGTGTATGTTACATGTTTGATATGAAGTTGCATGAGCATCCTGCATCATGACATGAGCGCTTTGCATTTTGACATAAGAATTGCTTTGCAAAAGGAACATGTGTTTGCAAGAGAAGATTAAAGTTTCAAAAAAGCAAACTATGGTTGCTGGTTGATCGCAGGGTATAAAAGTCACGCCTGCGAAAGCAGGGTATAAAAGCGTGACCTGTGAATCAACAGCAAGGTATAAAGTATTTTATGGGGCCGTGGACCTATCAGCACGGATATATATGATATATGTAATGGGGTCGTGGACCTTTCAGCACGGTGACCTTTCAGCATGGAGTATAAAGTTCTGTTTGCTGTGGACTGATCACCCACAGGGTATAAAGTTCTGCTACGCGAATAATATGAAAATTTTTGTGAAATGACACGCATAGCATGTTTGCGAAAGAAGTCATATGCATGGGTTCTGTGTGTGGTTTTGGAGAAGTACATGCATCATGATACACGAAGCATAAGATTTGACATGCACGAAATGTGACTAGCTTATGTTCGGCTTATGTGGTATGTTATTTTAGCTACCTTCTTGTCCTCGTATTCGCGTAGCATTTATGTGATTTATTTGTTTCGAGGAATTGTTATAAAGATGTTATTTGCTAATCCGAGCACCTTATTTTAGGCAATGACTTATACACTGGTGACTCGTCGTATGTGATTCCGTAAGGTGTATAGACGGGTTACTTGCTGGCGATGTTTTCGCTAAGAACAGATATTTCATTTTCTTTTCAGGTGAGCCAGAGTACGAAATGATATTTGTAGATGATGGTGGCGAGTGGGCTCACTGGGATGATGGTCATTGAAATAGATAGATTCTTGTTCATTCGCTTTTAAGTTGGAAGACTTGATGTTTGTCATGTTGTATTGGCAGATATGTTAGACAGTTAGTCGAACACCTTTTCTTTCTGCTGTATTTCTTTTGGTTACACTGATGTTAGTGAAGTTTTAAATTTAGCGACGTTTCCGCTGGTTTTTCATACGTCATGGATGATGTGCGCTTGATCCGCTTTGACGCTTCGTAGTCCTCATAGTAGACTACGGCAGGTGCATTGCTTCCGATGTCGAGTATCGGGCCGGGGCGCTACAGTTCATATAAACAATAGTAGAATATGATTCAAGACGAAGTTCATCCTATTCTCGTATCCGTTATGTGTCATTGTCTTCGCATTGTTGTTAGAGACGTTAGTTTTTAATCGTTCGGATGTGTGATTAAACAAGCTTGGATCATGTGGGGGATTGTTGGAAAAGTACTTAAAAGCACTTTAAATCTTGTGATCCAACCTTGTATAATGTTATGTGACCTATTGATAGGAGATTGGGTGAAGTTTGGAGTGTTTTATGAACAATAGAAAGAAATGGGAGCGTTCCAGAACACTTGAAGCGCCTAATATAGGCGTTCGAAGCATTCTGGAACACTTCCAGAAAACTTCGAACGCCTTGTATAGGCGTTCAATGTCACATGGAGCGCCTGATGTCTCCTTGTACAGGCGTTCGATGTCACATGAAGCACTTGATGTAGGCGTTCGAAGTGACATGAAGCTCCTGATATAGGCGTTCGAAGAGTTCCAGCAAGCTTCCAGAACACTTCGAACGCCTACATAAGACGCCTAAAGTGTCCGTTTGTTCATAAAAAATGCAACTCTTGCACCATATGACATCTCCTTTCAATTAGAATGATAACCAACGATTACCAACCAACTTGGAGGTTAAAATTCTCTGCAGAAATGTGTCTTTAAGGGGTTAATTAACCACTTGAAGCCTATTAAAGAAGGCTTTGACATGTTAAAGATGATGATGGAAAAACACTTAAAGTTGATGAATCCTTAGAGAATTTCTGCAGGAATTTCTCTTCTCTTCTTCTTCTCTACTTTCCTCTAACAACAATCACTTCTACGAGCAAGTTCAAACTTTCTCTTGGAGAGCAACCAAAAGAAAGTAAGCCGTTATATGCCGGGAAGCATTTGTCTGAAGTTCACCTTGTTCAATGGTGAAGGCAAAATTGCTTTAAGTTCAGAGACATCTCGAGTCTCGTCTCGGCTTTATTCTTCTATTTGTCCTTCTGTTAAGCATCATAATATTGTTGATTTCTTCATTCAAGCATCTTTGACTATCACATAGTTGTTGGATGCATATGTTTATTGCCATCAAATTCATTCATATTCTTCAAATACCAGACCCTCTTTGTATGATGTTCTTAGTCATTTTATTGAACACCAAATTCATGTCATAAAGTGATTTCATTTGAATATATCTTGTTCATGTTTGGTACCATATCGAGCCAAATTTTCCAACAATATTCGTTTACGTAAACGACCTAGAAATAGCTTTTGCTTTCGTTAGAATATATTTGGTATAATTGTTGCTGTGTTCGTTCATGTCAACCTTGTGTTTAATGCAATACTGTTGCTTCGGTGGTGATATTTACGTTAAAGGGATCTGCAACTGGCTAACCATTGTTCTGTAGTTTAATTTCGACTACGAGACTGAACTTCTTTTAAGGCAAAATTAAACTCTTGATGCTAGCATTTAAACGAAATTCTCTTATAATTACAAGAATAATTACTTTATAACGCAGCTTATAAACCGGAAAATAATAAACTAGTAAATGTTTATAACCCATAAAAAAAATAAATTTAGATTCTGAGAAACCGAGATAGGTTCAATTGGATACCCCATCAAGCTAAGATGAAAGCTGGAGACAAAGCGACAGAAATTGGCAACTCTGGGACAAGGGTCGCAACTGGCTAACCATGCATGCCTACCTAAGGGAGAACAATATTTTTTTAGAAAGACGATATAAAGGATATATAGTTACAATGGCATTTCCAGAATCAATTATATTAAACTATGTTTAAATAAAATTAAGACAATGCTTTTAAAATAGAAAGAATATAAAAGTGAAGAAATGTAAATTTGATATTGGAATATTTGTCAATCGTATGTTGTTTATAGAAGTTGTACGTATGTATAGCGGCTAGCTGCCTATCAAACCAAAAGATAAGGATACAACAACAAATTCTATCTACAAGATAACAACTCTCTCCATAAGATTGGTTAGAATAAAATTCTAACTAAATTAAATCTTACCTACTATATTTTATCTCAATACTCTCCCTCAAGTTGGCGCATGAATGTTGACAATGCACAACTTGCTCATAAATAGGCGAAAACTTTCTGGACCAAAGGGGCTTGGTAAGCCCGTCGGCTAGCTGTCGAGGCCCTGGATTTTGGTCGGACGAATGAGGCCAGCTGCATAATGTTGACGAACAAAATCACAATCAATCTCAATATGCTTTGTGCGTTCATGAAAAACCGGATTAGCTACAATATGTAACGCTGCTTGATTGTCACAGTAAAGATCAACAGGCTTTGAAACATGTATGCCAAGGTCCTTCAAGAGTTTACGAAGCCAAACGATTTCACTTGTGGCATAGGCCATAGCACGATGCTCAGCCTCAGCAGACGAACGAGAAACAACAGGCTGCTTTTTAGAACGCCAAGAAATGAGAGCTGAACCAAGAAAAATCATGTATCCTGTGGTTGAGCGGCGTGTGACGGGGCGCCCAGCCCCGTCAGCATCACAATATCCTTTAAGAATCAATGATGTCACAGCGGACAAGAAAAGACCCTGACCCGGCGCTTGCTTAAGATAGCGCAGTAAATGAAAAAACCGCATCAAGATGACACTTGCGAGGAGTATGCATAAATTGACTAAGCATATTAACCGTAAAACAAATATCAGGATGTGTGATAGTAAGATAGAGAAGACGACCAACAATACGACGATAAAATGCAGGATCATCTAGAAGGGGATCGAAAACAGTAAACCAAATCTTCTGATCCATCGGTGTGCTAGCCGGGTGACATCCAAATAGTCCACACTACATGAGTATATCAAGAACATACTTGCGTTGATTTAACACCATACCGTCATGAGAGCGAGCAACTTCAATCCCAAGAAAATACTTCAAGGGGCCCAAATTCTTTATTTTAAATTGATGATTAAGATATGTCTTTAATGCTGTGATGCGTGTAAGGTCATCTCCAGTCACTATAACGTCATCAACATAAATTAGGACCGCTACAAAGGAGGACTCAATAGACAAAATAAATAAGGATGGATCTGCATCAGACTGAGTATACCCAAGAGCAATGAGTGATGTAGTAAACTTAGCATACAAATTTTGTGACGCCTGGCGTAAACCATATAAAGACTTACGAGGCTTAAACACATTTCACTCCCCCTGAACGGCAAAGCCAGGTGGAATTCGCATATAGACATCCTCCGTGAGATCACCAGGTAAAAAGGCATTGTTGACATCCAATTAGTGAATATGCCAATGACGCGCCATTGCAACTGCCAGTAAACATCGTACTGTGAATAACTTATCTACAAGTGCAAAAGTTTCACTGAAGTCTACGCCCTCGACTTGTGTATAACCACGAGCAACCAAACACGCCTTGTAGCGCTCAATCGTACCATCAGGATTATATTTGATTTTGTAAACCTATTTTGAACCAATGGTGCGCTTGCTAGGAGGAAGCAGAACAACGGACCATGTATGATTAGCTTCAAGGGCTGAAATTTCACGCTGCATTGCTTCACGCCAATGTGCATGTTTAACATCCTAACAGAAAGAAACTGCCTCATCCCCCGCAGTGATGGCCGCAACATAACAACGATAAGATCGAGATAAGCGATCATATGACAAAAAACGAGATAAAGGAAATACTATGAAGTTTGCTGTAGGAGTGGGTGGTGCAGTCGATGGCACAAGAGAAGAAGGCAACACGACATCAAAATCGGCAAGACGACGCGGCAGCTGACGTGATCGTTGACCATGCGTCGAAGGAAGCAACTCGGATGGAGAAGCTGAGGAACCATCCGTAATGTGTGAGGAAGCGGCTGGTGAATGAGAGGTGCCAGCCGAATCATGTGCAACGTCGGAAGATGAAGGGGTCGCGTCAAGAGGCTGAGAGGAACCTGGGGATGCGTGATCCCAGCAAGAAACAGACGTGGATACCGGGGCTTGGGCTGTGAGAATAAGAGTCCATAGCGAATGGAAACACATGTTCATGAAATGACACATCACGGCTAACATAAAGTTTGTGGCTAGACAAATCAAATATCTTGTAACCCTTTTGTGAATGTGGATACCCAAGGAAAATACCTGGTGCAGACCGTGGAGCGAACTTATCACGAGGATGATGATAAGTATAATCATAACATAAACAACCAAAAACCCAAAGATGAGAATAAGTAGGTAAATGTCCCATCAAGACTTCATATGGTGTTTTATTTTTGAGAATGGTTGTGGGCATTATACGATTAACAAGATAAACAGCAGTAAGAATGCACTCTCCCCAAAACTTAAGAGGCAAACTAGCATGAAAACGGCGGGCGCGTGCGACCTCTAAAAGATGACGATACTTACGCTCAACAACACCATTTTGTTGTGGAGTGTAAGCATAAGAAGTTTGAGCGTCCATTCCTTGATTAGCATAATAGTTGAGTATATTGTTACTAGTAAACTCCGTCCCATTGTCACTACGGACACGCTTAACCAGTTTACCAAACTATGTACGTTCCCAGTTAAAGAAATGAAAATAACGGCTCACTTCAGATTTAGATCCCATCAAATAGACCCAAGTGGTACGACTATAATCATCAATAATAGTCAAAAAAATAATGTGCACCAGATAAACTAGGTGTCTTATAAGGACCCCAAATGTCACAATGAACAAGATCAAAAGATTGTAAAGTCACACTACCACTAACGGGAAAAGGTAAACTTGTTTGCTTTGCCCTGATACAAGCATCACAAAGGACATCTTTATTCGAAATAACAACAGAAGGCAAGAAACGGAATTTCGAGAGAGGAAGATGACCCATGCGACGGTGCCAAACTGTCTCATCGCTCTTTATTGCCGCTAGACTGCGCGAACCAAGACTAGGCTGTAGAGGCCATCGTCCTGCTTACCCACTCCAATCAGCTTCCTCAACGGCATCTCCTGCAGAATACAAAAATCCAGACCGAAAGTCAATGCACACTTCATATCTTTCACCAGCCGACTAACAGAAATTAAGTTAAATGCAAATTCCGGAACCCCCAAAACATCATGTAGAATCAAGGAATCTGAGAGCTTGACAGTGCCAATGAATCGAACTGGCACATGCGTACCATCTGGTATTTGAACAGTAGCTGCCACTTTATCATTAACAACAGTGATAAACATAGATAAATTGTTGACAATATGTGCATTTGCTCCACTATCAAAAAGCCAATGTGACGATAAGGAAGGAGCAAAAGAGACTGTATCCGGTTCATTCTTGCCAGCTATCGGAATATTCGAGCCAAAGTTACCTCCATTCAAATGTTTAACAAACTGTGCCAACTGTTGTTGCTGCGCAAGTGTAAGCCCCGCAAAAGCAGGTGTAGACGACACCACTGGATCGGCCTGCACTATCATACCCTTGGCCGCTTCCACCAAGGCAGATTTCCCTGTAACGGAACTAGTAGTCGGCCGATCTTTTCGGCCACGGGGCATATTCCAATGAGCCGGATAACCTATAAGATCGTAACAAGTCTCACGCAGATGTCTGACCTTACCACAGTGTATACAACGAGGCCTCTCCCCCTTTTCCTTTGCTTTGGATGTTCGGCCTTCAAACGGCAGCCTCAAACTGAGGTGAACGACTTTGTGCAACCACCCGTTGCTTCTCCTCCTGTGCTACAATCGCATACACACGCCCAAGTGATGGTAAAGGATCAATACTTAAAATATGCGAACGTACCGTATTGAAAGATTCATCAAGACCCATCAGAAAATCAAACACCATCTCCTTTTCACGAACTTTCTCCATGCCTTTGACAAACCACATGTGTGCAGGCCACAACTGCAAATGGGAACAACATCAAATGACTGTAGCTCTCCCCGGAGAATTTTGAGACGTTCATAGTACGCCGAGACCATGCTCCTTTCCTGTCTGAGGGAGGCAATGGCACGACGAAGCTTATATATACGTGCATCGATCCCTTGAGTGAAACGTTCCTCCAGATCTACCCACACATCACGAGCCGAATCGGCGTGGGCTGCTGTGCCTTGAAGCTCTTTGGCTAATGAATTTGACAGCCATGCCAGGACTAGGGCATTACATTGCTGCCACACAGAATAATTGACAGAGATAGCGTCTGGACGTTTGATGGTCCCATCAACAAACCCTGCTTTGTTCTTAGAGCGCAAAGCATTGAGAAAAGCTTTTCGCGAGACGAAATAGTTCTCTCCATTTTCGCCTAATGGTTGAGTGACAAAAACAAGACCAGGATCATCAGATGGATGAAGATAATATGCCTGACTTAGGGTCACTGGTAACTAGTGACTGTTCGGCCATTATGCTGATCGACGAAATTTAGTAATAAAAGGCGACAGGAAGGATCGAACAGATGTCGACTAAGATTTATGGGACAAAAGAACAAAATTTAGAAGAGACCAACTAAATTTGAAATTGCTCAGGAGGAAGATCGACCACAATGGTTGAATGTCAACGATGGCTTTCCCAGGAAAGATTGACGGATTTAGAAATAAATAAATAAATAAATAAATAAATAAATAAAAGATAAGGTTTTAAACTTTACTTTCAATCAGGCTCGGCCAAACCTACTAATTAAGACATATGTCACTCTCCATATAATGTTCTGTCATCTCCTTTTGGGATGGTGTGGGGGTTGGGGTGGGGTGGGTAGATATTCTATGCCTATGCCAAATATGGGTATTTTATAACCAAATCTCTAATAGAAAATCTCCATCTCTTTTTCTTATCTTATACCTTTTTTTGCCTTTTGCTATACATCCTTACTTTAATTTCAAATTGACTAAGATGTTTAAGTTATACTCAAAAATCGATTCAGCCGACAGTTGATAGAATAATCAAGGATCGAGTTGTTTATATCTTCCTCCCTGTGTTGAATGTGTTTTGTTCGTTGAGTCCTAAAAAGAAATATTAAGCATCGAGTACCTCATTTGTCTTTATCTGCCTCCCCCCCCCCCCCCCCTTTCAAATATTAATACAATTAATCTACCAATTGTAATGATTTGTATTTGCAATATAACATATTGAAATGCTATGAAAAAAAAGGGGTATTCCGTGTCTGAGGCTTCATGGCCCCTGTGCTATGCCGTTAGTTTATAAGTTGGTGCACATTAAATCAATAGTCTAGGTTTTTGCCTCCATTGTCAATGGCAGATTAAGGGTTTGTCGTTTGGGTTGGTTTTTCATTCTTTTCATACATGATAGAATGTATTGTGAGGTGGAGATAATAACATACGATACATGACAAATACATAGATAAATAAGCAATGTATACTAAATACATAGAATAAACCACTATTAAAAAGTGACCATCAACTCTAACTACTTGATTGATTGGTCGATTCTAGGGACGTAGGTAAATTGGTAGGTTTTGTAATTTTGAGAATATATTCGTATCTTGCTTGTGCACGTAGATATTTTTTGGATAGTATCGTTCTTTCATGATTGTATCGGAACCTATGCAAGGACTACAATGCAAAGACAAAAGGGCATCAGATTGTGGGACCATTACAATTGGTGAAGTTATAGGTATGTGAGAGGTTTTGTCGTCTTCCGTCTTTGCTGCATTTTGCCATTTAGAAACGATGGTCAGTGCGTCTCATGTAGCTTGATGGCTTAATGAGCTCAGCTTTCTAGATGTTCCCTGTCACACAGTGGATACTACATGTGTCAGCTCGATAGTCAACCGAAATGAGATTTCATGTGTGTGCCTAGTTGTCTGGACATTATTGTGAGCTTGCCACCAGTGTATACCCAGGATGATCATCTGTGGGCTGCTTAGGTGTCACAGCTACTGTGGCGCATTGCTAAGTATAACCTTTCTCACAGAGTAATGAGTTAGTTTGAGATGTGTAGGAGGAGGTGCCCAGGGTTGTCGATACGGGAGTTGTCATTCATCAGATGGTTAAGAGGATGGGGAACGTCGATATTCGCATATGCACACTGTATTCTTGCAGTAGTGGGATGGCCGAGAACAGCAAATGAAAATAGCTATGTCATGTTCTGACGTACGGATAGATGATTCGCCATACATGATGTGGTATAGACCTCAGACACTCATGGAGCTTGGTCGTCCTCGTGTGGGGTGCATAGACAACGACGGTTTCTGTAGTTCTACGTCTAGTCTCATGCGGCTGGTATGCATACATCTTTGTTTTATTTAATTGTGTCAAGTTATGTGTACTGATGTTTTTAATATTTAAATTGTAGCGTCCCGGCCCAGACAGCGGACCCGAACCGGTGCACCCATCGTAGCCTACTGAGAGGACTACCAGACGTCATAACTCTCACATACACATCATCGCTGAAGTAAGAGAAATAAGCGCAGAGACATATGTAAATTAAAATCTAAATCCATCAAATCTTTATTCCCAAAAAATAAGTAAAATAAAACTGTTCATGGACGCATCCATCTAATCCGCGAACGCATGAAAGAAAGTTGAAATAACCAATAGCAGTCTAGAACTCTCAATATGAACTCTAAGCACCCCATTCAGCCCACTCGCCGTCGTCCTCTATGAAAATCATATCATATCCGGGCTCATCTGCAAGACAACGGGTAGAACCCTTAGCGAAAAATGCTAGCAAGTAATCCGCTTATAAGATATACGGGATCATCACATGGCAAGACATGGGTTAATAGTAATACCAAGGGGAATAGGGGCACATGTCATGAGTTATTCAAAAGTTCGGATTTACTTACATAATAAAAGAGAAGAACAAGTAACAATCAAATAAACAACGATTCACTTACATATCAAACATACCAGAACGAAACATATAATGCATGACGTTTCAAATAATTCTCTACACTACACAGTCACAAATGCTTATGCAATACCTTTCAAAACAGTGCAATGCATGTCACAATGTTCGGTCATATAACTTTATACCCTGTGATGGGCCACAGCTTGTCTTTATACCCTGTGACACATCACAGCTTAACTTTATACCCTGTAATGTTCCACAGCTTGTCTTTATACCCTGTGTCACATCACAGCTCACTTTATACCCTGTAGTGGTTACAGCTTGTCTTTATACCCTGTAACACACCACAGCTCATTTCACAAGACTTTATACCCTGTGCCAAAGCACAGCTCTTATCAAAACATAATGCAAATGCAAGTGCCATGATGCAAATATGCACATTCAACATATCATTCAATCACTCGTGGCTCATCTCATTCACACATTCAAACGTATCACTACATGCTCAGGTCTACCTCACATAAACATTCAGACTAGGGATACAAGGGGTGAAGTAGACACCCTCACACGTTCCATTTGAACCTTATCGAAACCTCAAACGTTCATCCTTAACCCCTTAGATCATGCACACTGAAGTCCGATTCAAATACCTCACGAAGTCCTCACAGTTGATTCACCATCTTAGGTCGTGATCCCAAGACTTACACTAGCCTCAATCAGGTTCTAAGAAGTCTCTAAGGTCACCCAATTGGTCATATAACTTCCCTTTCTCTCTTCTATTCTTCCCACAAAATTGGTTGACATCATACCCTACATCGAACGATCGATGTCACATCATACCCTGACATCGATCGATCGAAGTCCGTTAGAATACTTTCTGAATCACTTCAGTTGATCCCTCTTCCTACTTCGATCGATCGAAGTGACTTCATACACTGACTTCGATCGATCGAAGTCCGTCAGAAACTTTCTGCCTTACATCGATCTCTCCTTTTCCTTACATTGATCGATTGATGTACATCATTCGATGACATCGATCGATCTATGTCTACGATTCCCAGAAAATAACTTTACGTTTTCTGCAGAACTGCAGAATCAAACCTTTCAATCGTTCCCACACTTCATCCCAGTCATTCCAAGCCTAATCCCTGCTATGATCTCATGCTTAAAACACAAATTAAACACACACACACACACCCACCAAAGATTCAAGCCTAGAACTCAAAGATTTCAACCCTACGAATCCAAAGATCCCACCTTTCACCCTCAAACTCTATCAAACAATAATATTGCAACAAAAGGGGATTCAAGGGATGGGGCTTTGCAGGAATTCATACATTCATCAACATCAAATTATGTTTTCAACGTACGATGGACAAAACATCAAATCCAAAACACAGAAATAACATATAGATAAATAAGGGCATAATACTGCATGGTGATCCAATTTTGATACAAAAATAGGGCCTTTTTCTTCGCAAATCGAAGGAACTTATAAGATGATTACTTGCCTTTGATTGCTGATTATCAGGTTGAAAAAAAACGAAGGTTGGATCGATTCCTGGAGGTTGTCTTCCTTCACTGCTAGGGTTGTGGAAATCGACAGAATGGAGAAGAGGAGGGGAAGTCGACTCTTTTTCTGAGAATGTGAGAAACTGACGTTCTGTCAGTTTTTATTATGGGGAAGAGCAAAACTGGAAAATCTAAATTGTATTTTTACTGAAATCCTTTTCTTTAATTCTTAAACTCTAATATTTAATTCAATATTAATTGCTAATTAATAGGCTATTAATTTCTTTAAATCTCTTCTCCTATTTAATTAGGTTCCGGAAGGTGCGGGGCATAACATAAATTGTAGGCATACTGTCTTACTTGGATGTACCATCATGCGGCACCGATTGAGATAAGATATGCATAGAGATTGCATCAGAGAAGGTTTCGAACATCTTCTGCTACAACGACTTCCAGCAGAAGCCACCCAGCAGATTGCATATGTATATTATCCAGAATTTGTTGTGTTTCATCGGACATACCGTCATCTACACACATGTACGCTAGAGGGCCACTGCTGACCTCGGGCATACACACGCCGGAGGATGTTCTAGGCCGAATAGATCATTCTAGACACAAGCTGTCGATATCATGCATGCATTTGGTCAGAAGGATGACATGCTTGACATTGATGATTATCTCCCCACTTCAGATCTCGATGCCATGCAGTTTGGTAGAAAGTTAGAACGCGACCTAGAGCAGGCAGCGACGTAGATAAAGATAGCATCTCAAGAGACCGATATGTTGCCACCACAATCATAGATACAGTTGAAGCTGCCAAAAGATCTAGGTCAACTCCGACTTAGTGTAGTTGCTCAGCGACGGCATGTACGTAAGAGCGGTTGGTTTACCGATGGGAGCCTATGAGATTTATATTGTTTTTGTATCGTGTATATGACATTTTGTATATAAACATACTTTTATACAGTTTTGATCCATTCTTATTTTATATTACTTTATTATTGTTTTATTTGTTTGTATTTGCTCTATTTTACCTCAAAAATTGAAATATATACTTTTTTCCAGAAAACACGCCCATAGAAAAGTATACAAAAATATTGAGTTGTCATTTTATTTGAAAACGTTGTAAAAAATTATGAACTAAAATGTTATGTTTTTGTAGAAACAACGCATTGACACAACCGTAAAATTAAACGACAAACACTTGTTCTTTTTTGGAAATTTGTTAAAAATAAAATTGACATGCCGCAGTTTTGACAAAATTGCAGATTGCTGAAAGACAAAATGACACACAATAATCCTGTCAAAAATGCAGTTCGTTTTATACCGCGATTTTGACAGAACTATGATGTATAATTTTGTGTTTTTTTAAACATGTGATAAAAGTAGATTTTGAAAAAAAAAACTAATATATCATTTTTCTTCATATTCTAGTGTCCTTTTTATCATACAGAAAAGGTTAAAAAAACCATACAAACTGATTTGAGAAATACGTGTGTGATGGACCAGACGGCCGACACCCACATCACACACACCAAATGAAATACGTGTGTGATGGACAGCCTACAAGGCACTAAGAAATACGTAAATATGAAATATAATATTGCTACTTCTATAAATTATGGCCGGCAAGTTGGTTGAGAGCAACAAGGCCATTAAAAAGAAAGAAACAAAGTCAAATCCTCTATCGAAATCAAGGTCGTGTTTCGCAGGTGAAATGTTATAAAATATTTAAATCAATATATGGTAGAAATGAACCGTCACCAAAATTCGTCTTCATAAGACCTATGAAGAATTTCAACACAAGTTGCTCGTAACATTGTAGCGAAAGGTTGTTTCCCCAACCTCAAAGGGGCCCACACCCCGGTTCGACGAGACAGTTGAAAAGATGCAAATCAGTTACTAAACGGCCTGGTAAAAAGTAGACACAGTGAAGTTGTAGGTAACATTGAAACTTTTGTAATGTGATACTACAGTATTTTAATATTTTTTTTCATTAGGTAATGCTCCTATTGGTCAAGGATTATGTTACCTAGTTATGCTACAATGTTAGGGAATACCAACCAATTTCATAAATTAGTAGTACTAGGACGTTTAAATTTAGAAACATGACTAATAAGGTTTCCAAATATGTTTTGCGCGCCAAAAGATATAAAATTTACTTAATGACACTTTATGTTTAAAACATGAGCAATCTATTTTCCATATTCGAGTATACGTCAATAAATTTCCTAATGCATTCTTTTGTACAAGATGAAGACACGTATTGTTTGCTTTAACTTACAAATATATTAATCCATTTCTTATACAAGGTGAATGAATCTATATACAAATGTCATCTTACCCTACAAGAGTGCGGGTCGTCTAAGGTTTGCATAAGCATCTCGTCCAAATACACAGTCAACTTACTGTAGCCTAAGAGACGCATGTGGCCCCTTCAGCGTCGACAAGGACCTCTGGTTAGCATCAAACAATCTTATTCAGAGGCATCAAAGACTAATCACCTCAGCCTTAGTGATGAAGAAGTAGAGCACAATCCACAAGCAGAAGACATGCAGAGGGTTGGAGAGGAAGGAAACATGTCCAAGGAAGCTTCAAAGGATCGAATCACTAGAAGCAAAACGAAAGAATTGAAGCTGGACGTTATCTTGATACTTGCGGAACTTATGCGACACCAAGATGACAACGTAACTGAGTATTGTTGCTATCTTTTAGAGCCTCTAAATCAGATTTGATGAAGATAGGAAGACCACAGGATGGAGTGTGGGCTGGATGCAACGTCTAAACATGCTCATGTACCGATCGCTAGTAAAGGTTCTTGCATGACCTGGTTTTTGGTCATGGCATGTAATATTTCGTAATATGTTTTAGAGGTTTTTTAGAATGTTTTGAGATATTAAAACGTTTATTAGAAGATAGGAAAATACATTTTTCAAATTTGGGAAAAAACCAATTTTTTAGGGTTTTTACAGGATGACTCTATCTTGGTATTTTGACAATAATTCTCTCACCCGACGTTTTTTTTGAGGTGATTCAAAATGCTATGAAAACTGAACATCCGGGGCTATAATTCTCTAGGAGACTGCATCAACAAATTCGGCCTCTAAATGACCAGGATTACGCTTGGAACATCGGATAGGTGCTGAGGTGATAAATTTCAAGTGAAAGTCTTATCTTATCTTATGTACATTAGGGCTAACCTAGTTTAGACTATAACTAGGATGTATAGCCACCTGTAAACATAAGAATTGAATGAAAATATGCATTTTTTGGCTAAAGGATGTCCACCAAGGTTCTTCCTTGTGTTTTCTTTGATCATAGATCAAAACTAGATTTTATATCAACGTCTTGAGCAAAGGTCGAGGAAGAATTGAATCCTTCCATCTTGAAGACACGTACCAATAGTGGACTGCCGTTCTTGGATCAGACACAAGCTTCAAGGGGTGATTAAAGCTCTGTCCAAACAGGAGACACACGTCCAAGGTGGTTGTTGAACTGTTCTTGTCGCCGAACAAGGTTTCTTGTGGAAGACATGTTTAGATGAAGGAAAGGTCGAAACTACGCATCAATTAGTTATCACCTCAGCCGCTGTCTCCATCTCTGTCGTAGACATCATCTCAGTCTTAGATGTCACCTTGCAATAATAAGCACCTCGGCCATACTCATCAGGTCGGCGGTGTCCCGATACTCAACGCTTTTTAGGCCAACTCAGCCAAGGAAACACTTGCCACGCGAGCAGCTTTGCCATGCAACTTGACGCGTGGCGCCACTTGGGAACCATGTATAAGCAATTTAGAATATGTGGCATCACCCCACGGCCTTTGGACATGTATTGGCTCCCCACAGCATACAAAAGAAACAAATGCATGTCTACAAAATGCACATTCAGTTGACTTAGAAAACATTCTTCTTGAACCAAAAAAAAATGACATATTTCTGTAAATATTCCAGCATGCATAATTTCAAACAATGAAAAATCTCACAACTGATTTGATCGTCAGAATGTTTTTCCTGGAGTAACAACTCCATAACCTCTAACATTATTGAATTGCACATATTTTCTATAGCAACTACCATTTCTATATCCTCTTTGATCCCATGTAAAGATATGGCATTGTTATTTGGTGCTAGAAGGAGGGCTATTAGGCCTTACTGCCATCTTCTTTGTTAAAGTACACATAAGATTACAAAATGGGTAAAACACTAAATACAATGATTAAGAATCTTCTCATCATCGAAGAAACAGAGGGTCTAATCACCCGTTGGATCAGGCATGCAACAACGGCAAAAGACCAAAGGTTGCTCCTCCAAGCCAATGGACGAATTGATAGTAGATGCAGAGGGAAAGGCAAAAAGTCTCAGCCTGCACATTTTCTACCAATAAAGAGACCCATGAGAGTTAAGTCGTACCATTAATAATACGCACACCGAACATCACTGCCTTATTACAATCAAGGTGATTGTGAAGACAAGTCATCTTCAAGACGTCTGGAGTATATGCATGGAGTGTAGGAAAGTACTTTTTCTGAAGATATTGCAAAGTACATGCCTGCATATAACTTTAAGGTGTCTAAAATAAACATTTATGATGGCACCTCAGATTCAACGGTTTATCTTTTCTATATGAATCTGAAAAAGTACCTAATCCACTAAGCAAGACACTCCATGTGCATTTACAGAGAAAGGCTCGTAGATGGTCCAAAGACTTGCCATCTCAGTCCATCTACTCTTTTAAGTAATTGTCTTATTGGATCAAGGCGCAATTTCTATCCTGTAAATATTTTATTAAAAACTATTCTCATTGAATGACCTTATGATAGAATTCTGAGGAGCTAGTCCTTTAATACCGTCATTCGGGCAATCCGATTTTCTGTATATAAGGCAGAAGTCCAATAAAAATTTTTTATCCAAAAAATGGGTGATCAAAAGATATAATTACTATACGATCTAGAATATATGACTTTTACTAAACATTCAAATACTATTTTCATATCAAACAAAAAAGCCAAAATTAACTCATTAAATCAAAGGGTAAGCACTTTTCTTTCGAGAAAAGTTGCTCTTGAACCCGTTCACTCAACAATCATGCAATCTTGAGTTGTGGGTAGCGTGGAGAAAGTTTTATACCCCCATGATGATAGCGATAGTAGTTCCATGAACAATCCTTTGGGGAATTAGATTTTTTATACTGGAAATCCCATAAAGTGCGAACCAAGATCCATGAAACAAAAACTAAAATCAGAATGAGGAAGAAAAAGATATAGCAGCAACACTTATGGGCAAGTCATAATAGATCGGGGCCGTAAGGATGGAGTCACGGTTACTGCATTCACCAATGGGCTGAGGCAAGGTCGCCTCTTCTCCCATATGGCCGAGGAGATCCCAAAGTCTCTGAGAGCTTATTTGAGGAAGTCCATTAGTTTGTCCATGGTGAAGTGGAAAAATGGAAGAAGAGTAAGCCCGCCGCAAGCTGGGCCGAGGTGATTCCAAGAAAGAACCACATAAAGACTTAAGAGACAAACATAGTGTATTGAATCGCCTTGGAGACTGAGCTAAAGAAAGTTTTTTTTGCCCGCCTCTAAAGAAATGGTCTTATTCATAATAGAAAAGAACAAATTGAAGAATGACCTCAAGCCCTGCAAGGGCTAAAGGTCAAAAAAGGATCCAAAGTTGTATTGCAAGTACCATAAGGACATTGGTCATGATACGAAAAATGACAGACAGTTGGCACGAGCAATCAAACACCTTATTGAAAAAGGTCATTTAGAGTAGTTTTATGACCCAAATTCACAATTCTATAATTGGCTATGTTTTCACCAACCCCTCCTGAAGAAAAATGCTTGTAAGATAAGCCATGCCGGCACAAAGATGATGATGATGATGTTGATGGGTATGATGGCCCTGATGCTGCAAATAAGCACCAAGTAAATGTTATCATTTACATGATTTATGGGGGACCTACTCTACCGAGGTCACAATCAGAGCCTGGGGTGCCGAGGCTTCAGAAAAATCCTCTCAAACAAAGGTCAAAATATCACATGAGTTAACATATAGGCTTGAAGATTAAATCCCTCTGGGTTATGGCAATTGAGTTTGGTTAATAACATTCTCGTCAATTTCACACTAAACAACACTGTAAAGGTGTATCGAATTTATGTCGCGTAGACAATATTATCTATTATAACGTCTTTCAAGTGCTACACAACAACAGATCTGGTTAGGCTATCAACTCTATTATTTGGATTTTTTGGTACAATAATACAGCGAACAGGTCTGTTTAAGCTATCAATCACCTTTGGTGAACACCTAAAGTGTCGTCACTTGTGGGTAGATTTTGTTGTATTAAATGAGAGATTAATCTACAACATTCTCTTTGGCAGGTCGGCCCTGATTGAGTCGAAGGCAATCGTTTCTTCACTGCACATCACCTTGAAGTCCATCATTGGTAGGGGTGGTGATCGTTCCTGGTGATTTACAAGTGGCTCAAAGCTATTATGATATAGCGGTAAAAAGAAAATTATCGATATTGCAGGTCAGTCTTGATGACATTGTTCCTCCAGCTGAGAAGAAACTAAAGTTAGATGACGGGAACCAAGATTCATATTAGATCCTGAAAGGCCAAAAATTGGGATCAAGAGTGGGATTTGGATGTGAGCCGAGCTGTTGAACCAGCTCCAGCATTTACTTAGAGATTTCACGATTATCTTCGTCTGGACAGCAGAGGACTTACCAGGAACACCAACAACTCTATCTGAGCATAAGATTAATGTAGCCCAATATTTAAGTCCATCAAACATAAGAATAGAAACTTTGTTTTTTAGATGATTAAGGTAATCACCAATGAGGACCGCAAGCTGCTTGTCATCAAGTTTACAATGGATGCCCTTTACTCGATTTGGTTAGCCAATCATGTGGTGGTGCCCAAGCCTAACAAAAGTTAGAGGATGTGTATAAATTACACTGGTTTAAACAAAGCATGTCTAAACTATTGCTACATATCGCCAAAGATTGATCGTTTAGTGGTTTTGACTATTGGACATGAGTTCAACTTTTTTGAGCTTTTAAATATTATCATCAAATAGCTAGGGCTGAGGAAGATCAAGATAAAACCTCCTTCATCACAGAAGAAGATACTTATTGCTATATAAGCATGCCATTTGGATTGAAAAACACAAGATCCACCTATCAAAGGTTAGTTAATTTATTGTTCAAAGACCAGATCGACTGAATCTAGGAAGTTTACATCGATGATATGCTAATCAAGAACATGAATCTTGATATGTATATCCAAAACTTGAGAGAGAGGTGTTCACCATCCTCAAAAACTCCAAAATTAGGTTAAACACAAAAAGTGTAATTTTAGAGTCTCGCATAAAAATTTTGTGAGACATGGTTTCCAAAGAAGAGGTTCAACCATATATCCACCTCGTAATATCAAGAAGATGCAAAGACTAATTAGAAGGACCACGACTCTTAATAGATTTCTATCTAAGTTGGTAGAAAGATTGCTTCCTTTCGTCTAGGTTTTGAAAAAGAAATTCATGCTTTAGTGGAGCGACAAGTGCCAAAAGTCCATTGACGATTAGAAAGACTACTTAGCCAAGGTGTCAACCATAACTTCGCATGTTCTAGGCGAGGTGTTGTACATATATCTCTCTGTCTGCCACGAGCCCGTTAGTGTTGTTCTACTCAGAGAATAAGACAACGTACAGAGGCCAATATACTTTGGAGTAAAGTTTTGTATGGACCTGAAGAGAGATATAGATGAAAAATGGTTATGGAATTGGTCATAGCTATGAGAAAGCTCAGGCCCCAACTTCAAGCTTATCCTATCATGGTCGTTGCTGATCAACCTCTGAAGAAAATCATGACAAAACCCAAGACGTCAGACTTAGCAGCAAAATGGGTTCTCAAATTAGTCGAGTGCGATATCGATTATCAACCTCGTACTTCAATCAGAACCTAAGCCTTAGCCGAATTTATTGCTGAAGGTATTTTTGTAAAGGATGAGCAACCACATGAGGGTTAATGGACTATCTATATTGATGTATCTTCTTTCTACATTTGCAGTGGAATAGGCCTCTTGATCATGAGTCCGAAAAGGGAAAATTTAAATATGCATTGAGATTCGACTTTGACACAACAAACAACAAAGCCAAGTCAAAACCTTGATTGTCGGCCCTATCCTCACAAGAAAACTAGGCCTCAGAAAGTTTCACACAGTGATTCTCAGCTTATCATTGTCAGATTCAATGGTGATAATGAGGAAAAAGAGGAATAAATAAAGCGATATTTATCTAATATTGAGCATCTCAAGACAATGCCAAAAACTTCTATAGTCGAACATTTTTCTCAAGTTGGCCAATAAAAGGGCTGTCGCACTTTCTCTTCTGGTATCCCCAACTCCAAAAACTTTTATAAAAAAGATCATAAGCTTTTTATAAACCGGGACTATGATCAGGATGAAATGTTTCAAGTTGACCACAGTACTTGGATGAACTAGATTGTTAACTTCTTAAAGTATGACATTCAGCCGCAAGATAGACAATCAGCCAGGAAGCTGCGCATCAAGGAAGCTAGGTACTTCTGTTTAATGAATTTTTGTATGTGAGGTCATGTTCTCAGCCATGCCTAAAGTGCATCTTACAAGAGGAAGGATATTATATACTCTGAAAAATTTACATGAGAATCTGTGGCAACCATTCTAGACCTAAGTCTTTGGCACATAGGTTTTATCTATCTGGCTAATGTTGGCTGACCTTACACCATGATGTTTTTCAATTGATGAAGAGGGTCAAGCGTCCAAGGTGGATGCCCTAATCACACATGCTTTCATTAAATAAATGATTCCAATCCGCAACCCATAGCCATTTGTTCAGTGCGGAATTGATCTGCTTCAGGATATATTTAGTATCTTATTGTTGCCGTAGACTACTTTACAAAGTGGATCGATGCAAAGACTTTGGAGGCAATGAGAGTAAATAAATTAAAGAAATTCCTCTAGGGCCACATCATTTGCTCTTTCGAATTTCCAAGTCTTGGTTTCTGACAATGGAAGACGATTCGTTGAGGATCCAGTTAAAAGCTAGTGCGTTGAGCTGCCCATTAAGAACCACTTCACCTCCGTGGCTCATCCTGAGGCTAATGGTCAAGAAAATCTTACCGACCGCAATCTAAAATAAGGTTTTAAAGAAGCGATTACGTAAGCAGATGAACTTCCCAGCATTTTATGGGCGTATCACACAACTCGTTCTACCTCGGTCAAGGAAGCCCCTTTTGCCTTGGTGTATGGTTCTGAAGTTGTGATACCATCTGAGATTGGATCTATGTCAGCTATAGTGGAGACTTATTCTCATTAGAATAGTGATCAAAATATTCTTCTTAATATCAAAGAAGGTTGGAGGAAAAAAGAAAATAAGCTCATATTCAAATGACGCATTACAAGAACATGATCTTTCAATATTATAATGCGAGAGTGTCGCATAAATTTTTTTAAGGTTGGAGACCATGTCCTTTGAAAGAATTAAGCAAGTCAAGTCAACCTTTTAGGAAAGCAAAGCCCAAAATTGGAAAGACCACACCGTTCTATCAATACTTTTCCTTTTAGATCTTACAAGTTATAAACCTTAGCTAGTAAAACTTTACCACAAAGTTAGCAAGTATCAACTTGAAACTATTTCATATAAAATACTTATAAATTTTCTCTTAAAAAATGAAGCACAATTTGTTCATTCATTGTTGTTTATATTACCTAAAAGTAGAAATAGATTGGTCCGAGCAATCATAGCATCTCAAGGGTGGACGCATGGCATGTTTCTCAATTGGCCTCAGCAGGTACGAGTATCATCTAATAAGGAAATTAAGACGGAATATGTTTTCCGCACTCGACCTCGGTAGGTTTTAGTTGTTATTATGCCTCAGCGATGGGCATATGACAGCTTTTCCACCAGTCAGCAGGTCTGCGTATTACCCTAACAAGAGGATTAAGCGACACATATTTTTTTACACTTCACCTCAACCGCCTGAGTAATCATTATGCCTCAACGGTGGACGTAGCTCCACCAACATGACACAACAGAACAAGACTTCAAAACTCAGACGGGGGTTATTATAAAGACAGATTTCTAACATGACAAGAGAATAGGTTTTCTGGACTTAAAAATACAGCTGAATAATTAATTAGAGTCTATTTCAAGAGGTTGTATTAAGATATGGCTCACACTTCGTAGCCCAAGATTTTGGTGAATTTTTATGGTTTTTAGCCAATACAGCCTTAGAGGCCTGAGGTGATTACAACTTGGAGTTTGAAGTTGATTAAAGGTTTAAGTCGAGACGGTTTATTATCCAGCTTCATCCATATTCTAAGTGGTCGGAGGTGATCACCCTTGTTATAGTCTTTCAATATATTTACGGTTATTATTATTCAAAACAGTCCCAGAGGACCCGAGGTGATTACACTTGCAAGATTTCAAGTCTAGTTGTTATCTTGTTTATTACTTCGACTCATCCACTAAAGAAGTGAGGTAATTATTACTCAATTTTAGTTGGTCAGTTTAGCTATAGGGCCAATGTGATTATACTTGAAAATTTATTATCCTTTGTAGCATTTTTGGTTAGCAGTTAGTAAGTCAGAAATAACTAAATAGAAAGCTGAGCAAGAAGAAAGAACGAACATAAAATACTTGAACAAAATCTTCTATTTCATTCATTAGCAACTGATTATAAGGTTTGAAAATGGAGATTCCAAGCATAGCTGAAGAGAAAGACAAGACAGAGGCAAAGAAAAGCCTATCTAGTCGACACCCCTCAAGTCAGCTCCCTCGCTGAAAAGCTTGTATTGTTCTTTAAAGTCAATCTTTGCTGTCAAATTGTATAACTTTGCCATACAGAGATCTTCCTTAACCATAGATGTCTCAACTTCGACGCAACCATCAATCGTCTCTATGCTGTCGATCTCTACTTTATAACTTTACAGGATTGCTAAGTTGCCAACGAGGTAGAACGACCTCCGAAAGTCAACAACAACTGATTTTTTTGGCTTCATCCAACCTTTGCTCGAAGGAGTCAAACTTTTGCTCGGTTATTGACTCCCTGATGTCAGCTCATCATGCTGGCCCTTTGCCTTAGATTTACCTACCTCAACACCAGTCAACTTCTATTTTTTCTCATGAAAACTTAGCTTTTATAGCGACTGAAGAAGACTAGGCTTGAGTAGCATATTGCTCCAAATTTGCAGCCTTATTCTTGGAGCTATCCACCTGGGAGTTGGAGGTTGCTAAGGCAGTGTCTCACTCCCCTTTTTCCTAATGTGACTTATTAAGTTCGACCTCCAACTCAGTGATTTTCTTTGCATGCTCCTTTCAAATCATAGCTTGGGTGATCCATTTATTCATCTCATTTTCTAATAGACCACCTATCTCCTTAGCTCTGCTTATCAGCTCCATTTGTTCGGTCCTGAACTCCAAAAGACAAGAAGAAGGGGTTAGCAAAGGTAATGAAAGGAAACTCTACAGCATAGCTGAGGAAGTGGACTTACCAGTGCCATGTCCTAGTGAATTTATCGGCCGGCTATAGAAAGGTCAGCGCCTGGAACCTCTACACTTTGGCTGGCAATATAGAGTTCACGTTGAACCGCTGTGCTGTTTTAGGGTCCTCGTCGCTCTCTTTGATGGAGAATGAATCCCCCTGCTCCTCTTCGATTAGCTGATCTGCCAAGTGAGGCAACTCCTTGTCCAGGATCTTACACTGACCGAACGTTAGGTAACTCTTGTAGGATTTGAAATTTTTGAAAGTTGCGATTCATGACTCATCACTGAACTGTGTCACCGAACATTTCATGAATCGTTCGACCATCCTCAGATTTTAGCCAAACTCTATCATAAAACTCTGAATTCTTCATCGAACATTTCGAAAAATTCACCGAACTTTTGGTGACTTCAGAATTCAGAATAGAGTGACAAACTAAGCTATGAATTCAGATTATGGTCAAAATTGATTCAAATCAAGCTTCGCTTTATTTTTCAAGCAATCTTCTTACATGTTTTCATATGAATATGAAACACCTTTTTAAAGCATTTTTATATTTTTTTTTCAACACCCTGTTGAAATAAATTTGGCATGTTCTTCTGATATTAGAAAACTTGATTGATACCTTCCTTTTCTCTTTCTTTTTTTTTCTTTTTTGCTTTTGAAGTTTAGAGATGCTATATCATAACTGATGCCTTATAAATTGAATACTAACCAGTTTCAAAGGCACTGTATAACATCTAACCTGTTAAAATGTCATATTATGTTTATCGTTCAATCAAGAAAATATAAAACGATACAGAAACTATTAACATATCTTTCCTCCAAAAATAACAAGCAGATATTGAGAAATCCATATCTTTCCTATTTCCTTCTCCTAGGCGTACAAATCACCCTTTTACTAGCTTCTATTTGTGATTTTGTTGGGAACAAGGTAGACCAGCAAACATTCCTAACAATTGTCGAAACTTTCTTCAAACAGTGATGGTGGATCTAATCTTTAACATGCTGAACCATTAGTTATTGCCATTTGTTTAAGACTATATTTACTTGATTAGCCATATACTAACCAACAAAAGAAAGTGATTAACGAGGTCATTTAAGTCTTTACATAAACCTTTCATCTGGGATTTGTAGGACACAGCTGCCAGTGAACTTTTAACTTTAATTTGCAAAGAATTCCCTCCCTCCTTTTACCTTCAACTTTTGCTTTTGGTAATGATTAAATTTGTACTCCACCACCAAACGCTGACCAACTTATATACTACAAGACTTCGAATCCCCCAATTTTCAACACAAGAATGTCTCACCCCCCCCCCCCCCCCCCACACACACACCTTCTTTCAAACTCCTCACTATCAGCAGAGGTCCTAAACATTCTTGAAGGCTTCCATACAGAAAAAGCCTGACAATGAAGAAATAACATTCAGTAAGCTACCCTTTAGCGCAAGCTTTTATGTCTCTACTTATTTTCTGCTCCAACCCCCCCCCCCCCCCCCCCTCCCTAATGCTGCTGAAAAATTTTCAAGATCATGCTTTTACCTTTTCTCATGAACAATTGCTTCAATGTTTGCCGTAATGCTGCTCAGGGACAGGGATCATGCCCATTCTTTTATGATGAAACACTTGCTTCAATTTTGCAGCAATGCTGCTGAGAGACAACTCAGACAAGCAGCAGGTCAAGAACATGTCTTGATACTGAAGTGATGTCGATACACAAGTAAGTATACATCACACAACATTAGACAAAAGAAAAGCTAAAGGAAGAGGAGAAAATGTAATACAATACAAACAAAATATTTGTATATATCATTCTCTGCACACCATGGGCAACAAACAGGAGGGAAACATCTCAAATGGTTTATCCTCCTTTGGTTCTATCCCTTCTTTTTTTCTTTTTTCCTTTTTTTCCTACTTACTTTCCAAGCTTCTCTATAAAGAGTAATTCAGGCGATATGCCGGTATGTACTTACACTCGTAAACACTAATTGGTTATACTGTATGCCCTGTACAATTGGCACTTCACGGCCAAAGCTAATTGGGATCTTGAATATTCCAAAATTCAAGTCCCTTAACACACCAAAGAATTAGATTTAGTTACCTACTACACACAAGCTGTGTGGACTAGGTAGGTAACTGGTAGAAAAATCTAGAATGTGCCATAACATTCTAGGCCCCGTAAGCATATACCCCTCATAGGTATTCTGCCAAAAAACAAGGTCAAACTGACTGCTTTCCCTGAAATGAGCTGGAAAAAAAGTCAAGGCAGAAAAAGCTCCACAAGTGCTTAAAACTCCATTTAAGCACCCTGGACATTCAAAATCCCACAAAATTCAAGAGTGATCTCGATTAGAGATGCCGATCATAAGCTTTGAAGAAGAGCCCTTTTGCAAGCAGGGGGGTGTGAAAGATTGCTGCTTGGATTTGTTGTTGTTGACTCCATTCCTAGAGCTCTCATTAGGAAGTGCCTCTCCTGCAGAACACATAGCCGAAACTTATCATCCGCCCATCAAAGCTCTTTCTTTTAAACACTTTATAAGGTTTATGATCAAGAGTTGACATTACTAAATTACTTTCACATAATAAACATATACATAAACTTAATAAGAATACATAACCGACCAACTTGCTTAGACCATGAACCTTTACTCTCCAGTTACAGTAACTACTAGTAAAGTTCACCATGTCTGTGCTGCAAGTCTTTTGAGAGCCATTTACTTAAACTTTTGTGCTACAGACTGATTTTGAAATCCGTGACATGTCTTCCATATGCTTCATAGGCACTGTATGGAGAGGAAGACCTGGAATTCTTGGCGCCTCGAGTTTGATTGTACAATCGAAAGATAACTAGATACCAGACACAAGTGAAGAATTGGCTTTCCTTTTATTGTTTTATCCTTATATTTGTTTTATTCTTTATTAGTTAGTAATTTTTATTTTGGGGTTGGGTGGGGAGGGGTTGAGTGGGGGAGAAAACAGGGATAATCTCCATACATGCTAACCTTAAGTATCCAAAGATGTCAAGAGATAAACAAGTAAACAAAACGAAGGACAGGGCACAGCAGGTTAGGCATCTCACACATCAATTATATGTGAGACCAAGGGGGTGATAACTCACAACTAGCTGCAATACGCTTCACAACTACAACTAGCTGCAATACTCTTTACATGATTTACTAATTAAGTCAACTAGAAAAAGGACCTAGCTCGATCGGCCATAGGGTTGATTCCTTTCATGTATCGTGTGCTGCTATATCGTTACTCTATGCTAGACTCCACAAAATAAAATGAAGTGAATCATGTTCTATCGTTATTGTCATGATTATTTTGATAAGAAACTTTAAGAAGCAAAACTTTAGAATAATTGAGATAGGATTGGACTTCAGATCTCTTTAGGACTGCTTGAGTATATGTAATTTTTCTTGCATTTACTCATCTGAGTCTCCTGATGAGGCATAAAGGGCTGAAGTAGAAATAAATGGTTACTGGTTTACTTTTTCAAGTCAAACTGGGCTCCTCACTGCTAACGGAAAGTTAATCAAGTTTCTTATTGTCCTGTTGGATTGAAAAATAATCATTGCCATTGAGGTTACTAACCAGCAAAACTATCCTTGGTAAAAGAAGTTCATTTTTACTCACACTTTCTGTAAATTTTGGGCTGGGAATAGCTGCTGCCATGGTCCTGAACATAGGAGTCTCATGAGTAGGGGAGCTGAATTCCATATTTGTATCTCCACATGTAGCGCCAATACTCTTTGATTCAAAAGCTGGAATGATATGTGCTGCAAGAGTTAAGAAAAACAAAGTCTTCAATGTCATGTCAGGAGAATACGAAGAAAGCAGGGGAGATCCAGTTAAGTAGCAAATTTATGTACCTTGGCTTGTAAACTCACTGCAAGTGATTTCTTTTGCGCCTTCTTCAAGACCATGCTGCTTACTAGAATGAGTTGACTGTATATCTGCTACAGAACCCTGAAGGTGTTCGCGTAAGTCAAAATTGCTAGGTTCTGCTTGGCCATGTGGTACACTTCCTGGCAGGCTTGATCCAGTGCTATACTCGGAGCTTGTTGAGGACTCATCATATAAGTCAGGTTGTCTGCACAGTCAATTATGAGATATAGAATGGCGACAATCAAGGTACTAAGTAAACTCGGAAAGTGTGCAGTACCTCCATGATTGTCCATTGGCCTCATTAATACATTTAAGCTCCTGTACAAGATCCTTCACATTCTCAAGATAAGAATCCAATTCAGAACTTTTGAAGCTGAGGTCCTCATTTGCTTTGGTTTGATCAACAGATTCTTGAAAAATCTGAAAGCCAAAAGCAGCCTATGTCAGAATACCTTGAGTTCCTGTTTTCCCAAATGAAATTTGGCTTCTGAACAATAGAAACAACCCCTGCACCCCACCCACCCACCCACACACACACAAAATCCCCCGTCCCTCAAACTGGGCCTTCATAGCATATACGACCGATGTGCCCTGTATGCATTACGACATAAACTCTGTACCTGTGCAGCAATGAGGTCTGCCCCACTATTTTAAAAACAAAAAATTTCTTCAATGATCTCCTGATTACTTCACATGGATCATTCATATAAGCATATGATGTTTCCGGTTTTTCTTGAAAATGTTGCCATATGAGTAGGTTCTGTGGCAAAAAGATGGTTACTTTTGCAGATGCCCTTTGATGTTTGTGCAGAACTTAGACATGATGATGATTCTTGAAAGACAAAGCTATCATATCAATTTGATACATAACCCTAACTTCACTAAATATTAAATACGTATAAAATAGTATTTTATTTTACCTTCCAAGCATTTTCAATACTCTGATCTGTATTTTCAGAGTTAACTTTGGCAGCAAGTGAAGCGAGCAACTCTGCTTGTTGCATCAATGCTAGAATCTTTGGATCGTCCTTCTTGAGAAATGTTCCTTCTCTTATGTTATTGATTGCTGCTAAAGAAGAACGAATTTACAACATTTATCAAATAACACACTATAATTTACTCATTGATTACATATTCTTGTCTCAGGTATGAATTGGAGATCAAGTTCAATCTCTAATGCAAGAGAATTTCCTCAATATACCATCATTAGGAGCCTCCTTAATGTCTTTGGCAAGCTGATGACCACCTGGGAAACTGCTTACAAGGTGATGACCTGAGAAATTTTGACCTATGACTGCAAATGGAGCTCTAAGTAACTGTTCAGTTGTTCCACGTTCACCAATCACCTTTGCATCGTGACTAGGATTCTCCGATGGATTTCCAATGTGCGTCCTCCTAAACCATGAAAACTTTTTCAGTTTGTGGTATTTGTATCTGGTGTATATATATCAAGAACAAAACAGACCCTTGTATTATTTTCACCTCATCCTTTTAAGACGTCCTTCTCTTTCTGATATGCCATCGACGTCATGTGGAAATATGACCCTTTTATTGTTCAAATTGATTGAAGAAGTGTTGTTCTCTTTTGCCAATGCAGCATGCTTTGCTCTCTTCTTACACAGGGTAGTGAACCGGTTCTTCACCGCATTGTCCGTTCTGTTGCACAATCAAGATTAGAACATACCAGTATGAGTATAAATTTTAAAGGGCGTTCCCGTACACTAGTCTCCCGCGTTTGCGTAGGGTTTGGGGAAGGACCGGATCGCTTTGCGATTTGATATATGCAGCATCAAGAGAGACCTCGAGGTAATAAAGCATCAACCTTGCCAGTTGCTTCAAGGCCCGCCTTTATGAGTACAAACTTTCTAGATAATAACCAGGAAAAATTTACCACCAATCTTTACCTGCCGGAAACAACCTTTGCAATTTCAGTCCATCGATTTCCAAATACCTTCTGCGCCTGCATTCAATCCGTGACCATTAGTTCACCTCATAAAATGACCTGATCAGCAACTAACTAAATGAAGGGCAGATGCATCATCCAATAATTTCATTGGATTAGAACCAAAAGAAATGCAATTGTCTGAGATCTAGACTCAATCCACATAAATTGGAATCAAATATACTATGTCAAATAAAATATAAAAGAGGATATGATGATGCTTTAATTACCTCACAAAGGAGCATATCTTCTTCTTCAGACCATCCACCTTTCTTGAAATCAGAATTCAAATAAGTGAACCACCTGCAAATATTGTTGACATTACAGCCAGATTACTGAGAAAATAATCAGAAAACCAATATGAATACACCATTAATTAGCTGCTTCAGATCCAATCCGATCAACCTTCTTCTGCATTGCCTTGTTGTCTTATCCTTGAAATTGGATGCTATAATCGCCCAACTGCACACAAAAATCCAGAATAACAAATAAGAACCCATCAAATTCCTTTTGAAGCAAAATCCTATCCCAAAATCATCATCCATTTTACGCAAACAAAGATTAATCAAAAAGATCATTACTTGTCTGTCCCATGAATCCGAATTTGCTCTCGTAGTATATCATCCTCCTGCAAAATCCAGAAGAATCCAATCAACAATACTAAGTAAACAAATCAAATAGAGTAAGATAAAAAAGAAAAGTTTTAAGAATTAGAATTTAGAACTGAAAAAAACCTCTTGGGACCATGAAACAATATGCCTTTCCTTCAGTTTTGGCACTTGTTGGCCATTATTATTCTCATTGGTTTTCCTCTTGCTGCTCTGCATTTTGTTCTAATATCCTTGACACCCAATCCAGCTCCGCTCTAGCATACTAAAGTAAGGCTTTAGGAGCCTCTAATATTGGAGGAAAAAAAGAACAAACTTGTAACAAAGAAAAAAGGCAAAAAGGAACCCCACTGTTTCCCTCTCCTTTCTATTTCCTCTTTAGAGAAAACTATTAGGACCTAAACCTCAAGAAACCAGAAAACCCAAAAAAAAAAGTCAAAAAAAATGTCCCTTTAAAACGCCTATCGAAGAGTTAATAAGAATTGATTGATTAATAGACAAAAAACTGATGGTGTAATGGAAGTTTGAAGTTCAAGAAAACGCTGTTATACACATGAGGCAGTCAGAGAGAAATTTGACTCTGTCTCGAAATTTGGAGCTGGAATGTATATGTAATTTACCGTCGTGGATCTAATACACTTTTTTGAGATAAATTGAAGAATGAACAATGAATCAAAAGAGATGGGGTTCCGTAAAAGTGGTTTCTTTTTTCTATTGGGGGTGGCGTTTTGGACTGGAGAAAAAGAAGAAGGGTTGCTTTCTGTATATGAAAAGTGGGGGCTTTTGGAGTATATAGTCTGTAGAAAATGTAAAAAATGGTTTGAAAAAAAGAAACAGAAAATGGAAAAAATAACGGATACTTACTTTTGAGGGCGGGTATGAAGGAGAAGTTTGAAAAACAACGCTGAAATCCACGAGACTATAATTAATGGCAGAGGAGACTAAAGCAACACCACTATCACTCTGTTTTTCTCTGGCTGTCTGAATTACAGGTTTTATTGTTGGAGTAAAATATCATACTCTGATCTTAAAGATTACAACTGCATCAGCCTTAAAGAGTATCATGTAAGATGTAAATTAAGAGCTCAGCGGCCTCTTAGGTTGGGGCAGGTCATACGCAAGATGTACACTGCAAGCTGGGCCTTTTGTTCAGACAACTGTGAAACATCCGCACTGCGCGTGTCTATGAAATCGAACTATGTACCTCTCGAAACAACTCTCAACTCGAGTACCAACTGAACTATGTCTTGGGAGCTACAGGTTTTATCCTCCTTTTATGTTATTTATGTTGTTATATGAATAACTATCATAAGTTCTAATAGTTATTTATCAATTAATTAGAATTTACATGTAATAAAACAATATTATGTTATTTGGATAATTGCGCTATACATGAGTTTGGCCCTTCACGTATATAGTTTTCATTGGTTGGCATAACTATTGAGCCGTCATGTAATTATTCTTGAATATTTTAAAATTTGTGAATCTTTATATATATATGTATATGTATATATGTATGTATATCTAATTCTTTCCTCTTTTGGTTTGGAGCGGGATGGGGGGGTTTGAGGGTGTTTTCCATCTTTTGAATGATGCATGACAAAGTTCGTGAGCTAACTGTTGCAATATCATAGGGATGGATTTCAAGTTTCAAATAAAGATTTTGATTTCCTTTTGAGTTATTTTTTGTGTATCATGAATTATAACGGGAGCCTTTGCAATAATGATGAGGCAAAAAGTGTGAATAACTTAGTAGGTTGATATTATCATCAAATTTTGAGTTATTTTGACTAAAATACTTTTACTGAGCATTTCTAATAAGTAATAATTCGCTTTCAATATCGTGATTAGGGATCATTGTAAATAAATAATAAGAATGTGGTATAATTTCACATTAAAGAGTTGATTCTATAATAAGTTTGAAGATATCGCAATTAGATTATTATTCTTTCAAAAACTATAATAACATTCATTATGCCGTATATAGACAAAAAGACATAAATTAGAATTGAGTCTAATGACATAAGGCCAGTACTCTTCGTACCAACCAATGTTCTAATATTTATTAGAAGCGCCAATTTCAACATGATACGAAAACACGACTCGAACATGACACGCTTCTCACAGATATAAGTATAGTCTTTGCAGATTTCGTGTATAAATCGGGTAAGACCTGAAATTTATCTGCTAATAGCAGATCATGTATATGTACACATGTGAGTTACCCATTTAAACCCATTATACCCAAAATAAAATAAAATGACTAAAAGTTTTTGTTGTTCAAAATCCCTCCGTGTATAAATACGTTTGATAATATTGATCCTCTAATAATTATAATTAGTGTTTGTTAATCAAAAATAGAAATTAAATGAGCCCTAAATTATCTAAATAATGAGTAGATGACTTTAGACTTTTGAATCACTCAATTACGATACCGGATGAATGAGAAATTAATTCTCGAAGTAGGAGTAAAATTGATTGAAAATTGAAAAAATGGTGATGTGTCCTCTTGAGAAATGAACACATCATTCATTTGCAAGAATACCATATATGCCAATTGAGTTGAAGTTGTCACCTTATATATTGCTTAGAGAGACATTTTAGATATGCCCAAAGAACAAAAGAATTTTTGACCGAAGGAAAAATGTAAAAAATTTACCATACGCGCGCCGTCCGTCCTAATTTCCTTCTTCATACATTTTGATCCTGCTCTTGCTTTCAAGAAGTCCGAACACTTCACCTTATATATTGCATACCTGCATTCATCAATTTTAAGAAGTCCAAACACTTCACAGCTTCGTATAGTTTTTACGCTGCAAGTACCGCTCGTCTGAGCTGATATCCGTTGTATCCTGAGAGACGTTTGCTACATCTGGTTGGACACTGTATACTGGAGCAATTTGTCTTAAAGACATAGTCCTTGACTCGTTTCGGTTTACTTGTTGTTTGTTTCTGTTTACACGAACACAATGTACAGATTTTTGGTAAGAAGTGATTCTAACATGATTGAGAAATGTACAACCTTATGCCGTTTTCAAACATAGCGTACTACTCGCTGCACATTTTAGTATTTTTTCAAACACAATAAACATGTTTCACTTATTTTATAAAGGTTAATTATATTAATTATCTTTAGTCGCATATTTACCTCACGTTTATAGAGGCTAATTATAATAATTATGTTTACTCACATATTTTCCTCAAGGCCACACCTATTGTGATATGGTTCGAAGGCAGAAATCGTGTTTGACTGCTATGGTTCTTGTCAAAATTCAAATGATTTCAAGATATAAGATCCCACCTTGCGGTTCCCATCGTAGCACCTAACTCAGACAATCTTTTCCAGCAGTAATTTCCATCAAGTCCTCCTTCCATTTTCTCTTTTTTTTTTTAAAGAAAAAGAAATGGAGTATGAAATTTATGACATACATTGATGATACCGGAAAATCCACCCGTCAGTCAATGACAGTCAACGTTAGAGCAAACGTATAAAAATGACTAAGGGCCGCAGGTCGGCCTGATGACTGAATCTCACGTGGACAAGTATTCCGTCTCGGCCACGGAGGCCCTGCGTCATCTCAGTTACATGGTTAGTACCCTATTAGAACTAAGGTTTCCACCTCGGCCATAAGGCTTAGTTCCACCTCGGCCATAATAGTTGGAACATGGAAGAGCGGACACATCCAGCTCGGCCAAAGGGATCCGAGTTCTCAACAGTTCCATCTCGGCCAAAAGAACACGTCTCGGCCTCAGATCTGCTCTCGATCACAGCGCTAATTATTGATCTCGGCCAGATTACAACAGTCATAGAGCTGTATGCTACGTGGACCACATGCAACATCTACCTTTCCAGATGTTAATCATACAGAGGGAAGGTGCCAGGACAGCAATCTTTAGCAGTTGCACGGCTACCATGCAAAGGGGCCAGACGTCGGCATTTCAACCATCAGAGGCACGCAGCTCCCAGCTTCGCCAGCTATAAAAGGGCTTCTCCAACAGTAAGGAGTTCGAAGTTTGAATTCCAGGCCAAAATCACAAGTCACAAATACCCTGCTGTTTTCATCTCAGCTCGGCTTACACTTTGGCCGACCTCAAACAGGTTACATCAAACCTATATTTCAGCTAAAGCCATACGTTATAATGCCCGTAACTGACTTGAGCGTCGGAGGGTTTTCCCGGGGCAGCGCCCTGGGACTCCTAACGCGTTCTTTCCTTTCTCAGGCTTCCTAGGGAAACAAGTGACGGAGGGATGACGGCCTTAGACCCCGGATATTTCGACTATTACCTTGGCGAGACAATCCGACCTCGTCAAATTGGCGCTAGAAGGAGGGCCTGAACCTCCGGGTCCCTTGACTTTCGAAATATCAAGTCATTTCTAAAAATTCTTAGCTTAGGAAGCTATTGAGAGAAAGATGAGCAGAGAAGGCAATCAAAGGCTCTCTTTGCAACCAACTGCTTCATGTTACCAGGAGTTTGAGTTAACTCCTATTACCTTCTCATATGAGGAACATATGCGGGCCATACACTATGTGGCACAAAACCCAGCAGCTTTCCAAGCTGTACTGGAGTTGAGAAGGGAAGCGTTCAGAGAAGGAACAGGTAATCCTTCTTCCAGTGGTACCAGCATTCAGCAGTTGGAATATTCTCCATCTCGGCCAGGATATCATTCTGAATGTCAAACTGAGGTTATAACTGAAGCTGAGTACCCATTTCGAAGGTCTGATGATCAGACCATACAGAGCCCCTCGACTTCACCTCGGCCTCGAAGTCTTGAAAGACATATCCAGGCCTCACGGCGAGAAAGAGCATCCGTTAAGGTCCGGATGGGGGGCCAGGGCAGAGAAAGGAGTTCCTTGCTGGCTTCCAAAGTTCGTATTCTTTCCTATATGAGGAAGAGAAGTCTAGTAAAGGAACCTAGACCTCTTGCAGGACCACTCCATAAGAGGGATCCACAACTCTACTGCCTATATCACCATGATATAGGGCATGATACAGAAGATTGTAGGCAGCTCGGAAAAGAGATAGCCCGTCAAATTGAGCTCGGCCATCTGCAGCAGTTTCACAATCCGAGATGAAACTTATGCAGGGCAGCCAAATTAGATGTTCCCTGAGGTGAACATCAACCCGAGTGGTAGTTCTAAGTTGGAAAGCTAGGCTATCTTATCCATTAATAAAGTTCAGAGTGGGGACCAATCTTCGAATACATCTAAAAATCCCCAGCTCAGCTTTGTAGTTGGCCTGTACAAGTCACCTCTCGGTGTATCAAACTTCTCAGCAATAAAAGTGTTCATTCAATTATGGACAGTTTTGCAGAATTGAAGTTTCTTACCAGAAAGACCTCGGCTAAAGTTCCAGGCACTTGCCCACTAAAGGGTAAAAAAAAAAGACCTCGGCTAAAGTTCCAGGCACTTGCCCGCTAGAGGGTAAAAAAATTTTCTCCTCAGCAGGTTCTGGGGAAAGAGCCCGCCAGAGGGTTAAATTTCTCCTCAGCAGGATCTGGGGAAAGAGCCCGCCAGAGGGTTAAATTTCTCCTCAGCAGGATCTGGGGAAAGAGCCCGCCAGAGGGTTAAATTTCTCCTCGGCAGGATCTGGGGAAAGAGCCCGCCAGAGGGTTAAAGATTTCTTCTCAGCAGGATTGGGAGAGATCAAGAGTTGAAGTTGCGTCTCGGCCAGCTCGGGACGCTAACTTGCTCAGGACTCGTATGGCTTTGGCAGATCTGGATAAGGTCGGGGCAGATCTCTAAATCTCACCTCGGCTAGTGTACAATGGATATGCTCAAGTGATTTTAAATGAGATCTCGGCCAAGGCTTCACGAGATTCTCTTATTCAAACTCAGCAAGACAAGGTAACTTTTATTTTGTCTATCTTTTATTAAAGTTGAGCAGGTTTAATAAGACCGACATTCAGTCTCGGCAATAATGAACTTGAAAAGTTCAACTACACTAATCTGCGGGCAGAGGATTGTTCAAGATTATTGGGTCCGATGTGTGACCTCGGCAACAAAAAGTATGAAGAAAATACTGAAAAATGCAAAAAACTTGGAAACAAATGAGAATTGCAACTTAAGAGGGCAGAAGCTTTCATTGATGATAAGAGTACATTTGTTACAATCAAAGCTTAGATTTGCTCATCATCACGCAAGTTTGCCCCATCAGTAAACTTCTGAAACTGGGCTTCGAACTCGGCTTCAGCATTGATATTATAGAGCTCAGACAGCCTGGGGTCATCCTTATTTAGCTGGGGGCAGACCTCGGCACAAATATCAATGGCCTTTGTCTGGCCCATCTGCATAACTGAGCCCTGCAGCAGCACCATATTTTCTTCAAACAACTCAGATTTCTTGAACTCGGCCACTGCTTCAGACTTGGCCGCAGAAAGTTGAGTAGAAAAGTCTGATGTTTGCTGCTCCAGTTTCTCTTGCAGAGCTTTGATCATGGTATCCTTCTGCCCAGACTCGGCCATGACTTGATTATAGCATGCCTCCAGGTCGGCATTTCTTTTTCCCAGCTCAGCTACTAAGGAGTTAGCTGTGGCCCATTTGATCTCGGCCTCTTCTCTTTGGCCTTGAATTTTGAGGAGATCTGACTTCAGGGAAGCAAGGTTCTGGGACTTAGCATCAGACTCCTGAGTCTTAGCTGCCAGCTGACTTTGCAACTCCTCACCTCGGCTAATGAGCTCGGACAGTTGCACCTTTAGCTGTTTCACAGAAATAGAGTTAGAAAAACTTTAGCATGTGAAACAGACAAGAGATAGGGCATACCATAGCAGAGTTGATATGGACAGAATTAACCAAGCTGCCCCAAGATGCAGTTGAGAAACGCTGTTTGTCAATAGGCAGGGTCAAACTGTTCATCTTCTTGGCTATGGCAGGATTCATTACGGTGTCGCCTTCGTCAAACTCGCCCACCGTTACGTTTTCCTGAGTAGGTGCCATCTCGGCCTCAGGAATGGGGGCATCA
Organism: Eustoma russellianum; assembly: GCA_036186865.1. Taxonomy (NCBI): domain Eukaryota; kingdom Viridiplantae; phylum Streptophyta; class Magnoliopsida; order Gentianales; family Gentianaceae; genus Eustoma; species Eustoma russellianum. The sequence continues at coordinate 28,924,868 of AP025053.1, read as the reverse complement.
TCTCTCTGCCTTTTCCCCAGAACAGAGCTCTCATGTTGGTTTTGTTCAAGCTCAACTGGAGCTGTGCTCTTCAAAGGGACCTCGGCCCTTGCCTCTGCCATCATGATCCGAGTAAGGAAAACTACCTAAAGGAACGAATCCACAGAACAGGAGATGTAAAATACCTGGGATGGTTGATTCTGATGCGACTGTAATGGCCTGATTCACCTCAGCTTCGGCCATGCCTTTAGCTGGGGGCAGACTTTGAGCCACCTCGGCTCTTGCCTTTGCGGCCTGAGCCTTCTTACGGGTTGCGGCCTTGGCAATCTTCGCTGCTACATCCTTCCCTCCAGGAGCCATGGAGCCTGCATAGAGTGCGCAAGGTTAAAGTGGGGAAGTTAGAAATAAAAAAGAAGCACAAGTACCAGAACATACCCCGGACTAGTGCCAAATTGTCTGGAGAGAGGGGTTTGTAATGGGGACCTGAGGCTAAGGAGCTCAGGTCAGCCGCCTCCAGAACGGATTCATTAACCCTATGCCAGTCAATGACTACAGGCACAGAGTACAACTTGGCCGCTTCGTCACAATACTCCGAGCTCGGCTTCGTGTTGTCAGCTCTGCCTGACTTCCATATATCAAGTTGGGGTAACCCTAACTTCTTAATATAGAAGAACCTGCCCTTCCAGTTCTTCTTGAAGGAGGGAATATGTACAACATAATTAAAGTCTTCAGGAGTTACTCTTTTGGTAAAATAATACCAACTCTCTGAAGACCTACAAGCGAATAGACTCCTAAAGATTCTATGATCAAAAGGGAGTTCAGATGCTCTAAGGAAGAGCAGAAAAGAAAGAATAATTTTCAGACTGTTAGGCTTGATTTGAGAAAGCCTAAGGTTATAGGAGTGAAGAATTCGGAACAATGAGACTGGGATGGGAAGACGAAATCCGGAGTGGAAATACTCCTCATAAATGGCCTCGTACCCCGCAGGAGGGTCATAAGCAGTTTGATTGGGTAAAGGAAGGATGGGATCAAATTGATCAACATCAATGTTATACATGCCACAGATTAAGGAGACATCCACCTCGGACAGAGTACAAAAGGACTCTTGGACTTCGGTTGAAGGAGACCCCCTATAGACAACTCCTACTGGCAGAGCTGAAACCCTAGATCTACTAGGCAGCGTTGCCGAGCCCGGAGGAGGAATGGTTTCTGCCTGCTCTGGAGAAACCTCCACCACTCTAATAGCTTTGCTCGGCACAGCTCGGCCACTGGGGCCGGCAACATCACCAGCATTAGCCAGAAGCCGAGCTGAAGGACGGTTCTCAGAGACAACCGTCTTCTCCGATGAGGAACTAAAAGTTCCGTCATTACCAACATAAGAAGCTCCTTCGGAGCGATTCTGTGAGTCTGAAGCAGAAGACATGGAAACAGAAGACTTACAGGCGATTGGCTAGAAGAGGAAGAAGATTGCCGAGGTGAAAAGGACGTCGGAGCAAGAGAAACGATGGAAGGGCTGACACCGATGAAGAGAGAATGAGGAGAGCAATTAGAATGCAAAAGGAAAAAAAATGAGGAACGAGGCTCTATTTATAGGCGAGTCCCAGTCACTCCAAAGGTCACCTCGGTTCAGGCCAACCTCGGTCCCCACGCCGCCATTAGGGCTGATTGGCGTTGAATCTTGAACCGACGTGATCGAAAGCTGAACCGCCGTTGCCTCGATCTGCGTAGGCCATAATGGTGCAGGACAAACTAATCAGAGATAAACACGTGTCGTGAAAGGTCATCCGTCTGGATAATTCGATCCAATCAGTACAGCTACAAACTGATGCTTCGTACACTGCGTTTGATAGGTATGGAGTAACTGGCTTTAAGAGAGACACCTCAGCCAAAGGCAACGATATCAACAGATTAGCCTGTCCTCGGCTCAGCTCGGCCAAACTAATCTGGGGGGCAAATGATGATACCGGAAAATCCACCCGTCAGTCAATGACAGTCAACGTTAGAGCAAACGTATAAAAATGACTAAGGGCCGCAGGTCGGCCTGATGACTGAATCTCACGTGGACAAGTATTCCGTCTCGGCCACGGAGGCCCTGCGTCATCTCAGTTACATGGTTAGTACCCTATTAGAACTAAGGTTTCCACCTCGGCCATAAGGCTTAGTTCCACCTCGGCCATAATAGTTGGAACATGGAAGAGCGGACACATCCAGCTCGGCCAAAGGGATCCGAGTTCTCAACAGTTCCATCTCGGCCAAAAGAACACGTCTCGGCCTCAGATCTGCTCTCGATCACAGCGCTAATTATTGATCTCGGCCAGATTACAACAGTCATAGAGCTGTATGCTACGTGGACCACATGCAACATCTACCTTTCCAGATGTTAATCATACAGAGGGAAGGTGCCAGGACAGCAATCTTTAGCAGTTGCACGGCTACCATGCAAAGGGGCCAGACGTCGGCATTTCAACCATCAGAGGCACGCAGCTCCCAGCTTCGCCAGCTATAAAAGGGCTTCTCCAACAGTAAGGAGTTCGAAGTTTGAATTCCAGGCCAAAATCACAAGTCACAAATACCCTGCTGTTTTCATCTCAGCTCGGCTTACACTTTGGCCGACCTCAAACAGGTTACATCAAACCTATATTTCAGCTAAAGCCATACGTTATAATGCCCGTAACTGACTTGAGCGTCGGAGGGTTTTCCCGGGGCAGCGTCCTGGGACTCCTAACGCGTTCTTTCCTTTCTCAGGCTTCCTAGGGAAACAAGTGACGGAGGGGTGACGGCCTTAGACCCCGGATATTTCGACTATTACCTTGGCGAGACAATCCGACCTCGTCATACATCATCTTGTCCATTGTTTATGATTAGAAATGCCTGTTAGTATGAGTAGAAGGAGTGAGATTCCTTCTTTGAATCTTCAAGATAATGCAAATGTTGACATTCTCTCTTCGAGTCCTCAATTTGTTCATCCGAGTGAAAATTCTTCCATAGCCTTAGTTCACTGTCTAGTCACAATTTTTACTCATGGAACAGGTCCTTTCGGATGATATTGCTGCTTAAAATTAAGCTTGGCTTCATCATAGGCTAAGTCAAACAACAACCAAAGAATGATCGCTACTTTCATATCTGAGAGCATAGTAATAATCTGCTATTATTCTGATCACTTAATTCTGTATCACCTTCAATTTTCCAAAGTATTAAGTGGTCAGATACAGCGTATGATGTGTGGAATGATCTAAATAAGAGATATCTAGTGATCCTTTTAGTTGTCGGATTTAATTGAAGCATTCAATTAAGCAAGATGGATGGAGTGTTACTGATTACTTCACAAAATTGAAAATGACGTCAGGAGAAATGCTTAATTTTGGACCTATTCCTAAGTGTACATATGGTTCATATCAATCAATGAAGGGCTATGACGAAAATGATCATGTAATTATATTTCTAAAAGGTCTTGGTGAAGATTATAAGCCACTAAAATCTAAAAATCTGTTAATCTAGCCTCTCTGCCTGATGTTGTCACTGCCTTTAGCATGGATGTATTGTTTGAGAGGAAGAGAATGTATTCTACATCACATGTTTTGACCCATAGTTCCACCATGTTAGTGAATAGGCTCTCAAATGGAGTACAATATGGCCAGAATGGTAGGCAGAGGCCAGCCAAATAGAGGATCATAAGGAAATAGACAGCGCAGTACTAAACGCCCACAATGAACTCATTGTGGGATGCTATGACATACGATGGACATGTGCTATAAGCTTCATAGATACCATCCAAGATATAAGCCCAAAACAGGTAAACTTTGTGTCTAATGATGATCTGATGAATAGGGAAACGTCTGATAGTTTCAATGTAATACCAGGTGTTAGCAAAGAAACAGAAGTCAATGAGGGGCACATGTTGACATCTGAACAGTACCAAGAGTTTCTAAGCATGTTGACTGAGAGACAAATTGACAGCTTGCCAAATGAACACGAAGCATCGGTACTTTCAGCACAATGTACTGTGCACCTTGTAAGAATAATGGTAAAACGTTGGCTCAGTGTTTAAATGTTTGGATTTTGGATTTTTGTGCAACTAATCATGTAACTTATTCTATGTCTCTATTTTCCTCTTGCTTTCCAGCTTCAAACATGTATGTTACAATGACCGGTGGTAATTATGCTCATGTTTCACATATAGGTAATGTGGTTATTAATTCCAATGTTACACTTTATAATGCTCTATATGTCCTTTCTTGCACATTCAATATATTGTCCACCAGCAAGTTAACCAAGTCAGGCTCCATTTGTGTCTTCTTTACCATCCCATACTTGTTACACCTAGAAAGCCGCTACCAGAAGGATGATTGGTACAACTAAGACTCAAAAGAGACTGTATCATCTTATTGTATCCTCGTCTTCTGCATTTTCTGCTTCTGTTCCTGGCTCCTCTTTTCCAGTTTGAGGAACACATTCATCATACTCATCTTCTGACCATATATGACATGCAAGATTAGGACATATGTTTCATCAACGTATGAAAATGGTTCATCAATTAGACTCTTCTTTTTGTATTTCAAATAATAATCAATGTAGTATTTATCCTCTAGCTAAGTAAAGAAGAATTCCTTTCACATTACCTGTTTTTGTTTAAAACTCAACTTTTGATGGGATTCATGTTGATATTTGGAAGACTTATAGACACCCTACCCTACTCTTAGTGATTAATATTTTTTTTTGGTCTGCTTACTGCTTGGTCTGCTGCTATTCTATTTGCTTTTGCTGTTCATGTTTTTCTTCGGTCAAATAGTCATATTCTCTGTCATTACAGTTTCTTTAAACAAAATCAAAACAACATATTCATAATTTATAGAACGTGTGTTTAGCATTTTATTCCTTGACATACATACTAAACAAGATAAAAAGACAAACTATAATATGGACAACACAATCTCTCAAGTCCATAAGGTATAATTCATTTCTTATTTTAAAGAAATTCCATTAGTTCTAAGTTCAAATCCAAATATATCTGGGGTCTAGATAGATGCCACATTTTGGGGGGGGGGGGGGGGGGGGGGGGCGTGGTTTGCAAGAGAGAATGAGTTGTAAGGGTGTGAAGTCAGGACAAGTCATCTGACACAGCCAATTTTGTGTCAAGAATACTTAAGGGTGCACTCCCACGTGACAAAGGGGATGGGATGCGATGCCATTTTTGTTAATCCAGCCTGGCTTCTCATTCACCCAGTCAGAGAAGAATAAATGATAAATTTCTCACGTCATAGCTCAGTTTTTACTCGATTAGAATTTACTATAAGAAATTAAGAGTCCGAATCCAGCGACACCTATATTGTATGAGTGTTCCACTGCTGCTAGGTCGAAGGTCTGGTTTGCAGGGACATCTTCTGTGTCACTGTGTAAGTCCTCACCCAATCTAAAAAGTTGTTGGACTCTTAATTTGCATCTTCTACAATGTTCATTGGAGCTGGAGTGGTGAAACAATAAGAACCAAGGTAATGACCTTTTGTTCCTTTAATAAATGATAACTTTTCCATAAATAAAAATGTTACCTGCGGCGTCAATGTGCAGGACAAGTTTAAATCTTGAGCACTTAGACTAATGGAATGTGACAACAGCTCGTTTGGGGTTGAGATCTCTTCATCCGCATTTTCCCCATCCTCTTTGTGACCACGCGACACGTGGCACCAAGAGATGGTGATGAGGCTAGATGAGGGTCACTTGTATCTAGCCTCACCACCCCTGCTGACACATGTCGCGCGGTCACGCGTCACCTTACCTCCTTGCGGTGAGGGGATCCTATCCCGCTCGTTTCGGGCTTTTCTTGCATCTTTTCTTGAATCACATCTTCTAATCCAAATTATTGGTAGTCTATTCCTATTTCACCAATTAAAAAAATACTATATTATTTTTTATTTTTTAACGAACAATTAGTTACCCCCTCTAAAGCCTCAAATATAATTTTTTAAGACTTTGTATTAATTGAAACTGGAACGCTATGAATTTTTTACTCTAATGATTTGCTAAAAAATCAAATCAAATCACGTAGTCTTCTTATTTTTCCTTTTTCTTTTCATATTAAAACAAAACTTCCTGTCGGTTTTTATAAAATATGGGAATTCTTTCAAATAACTAAATCCTAAATTGCAAAATGTTTGCTGAACCATTTTCACAGGTATTGTCCCTATAAACATTGTGGATAGAGAGAAAATACGGACAAAAATATTTCATATAGGTGTTTGTAATTTCGGTTTATTTCATGGGAGGTATATAGCAATTGCCGCTAAAAATATACTTTGGTGGGTGGACTATAGTATATGTAAAATGTACTTCCTCTCCGAGGTAAATTTTATCCAATAAGGAAAAGAGATCCTACCCAATTTATGCTAAAATTCTTGAAAATTTATTAGTTACAAGGTAGGATCTTCTAGTGAACATCATATTCCATTGATCAATTTAAGTTGAAGTCTTTCCAATGTATGACAGAAAACAGAAAAAGACGCCTCAGGCATAGTCCGGTTGGTATTCGGGTTGAGATTTGCTCCAAGAGGTCAATAGTTCGATTCCAGGGACACTCACAGTGTGAGTGTTCCTCTGCTTCTAGGCTGAAGACCTGGTTTGTGGGAGAGACATCTTGTGTGGATCATTGCGTACGATCTCACCAAATCTAGAAGGCCGCTGTACTCCTGATTTACATATGCCATACATGCTCTTTGAGGCTGAAGTGATGAGGCCTCCGGAGGAAGGATTTTACCTTTTGCTCCAAGAAAACAGAGAAGGAACCACAATGCTAGTATGTGAATAAGTAATGCAACAACATATCTAATAATGGAAATATCCATTTCTGCGTAAAAAGACGTTTCCGCTGCACTAAACTTCTGCATTTGCATAGTATCCGGAATGAAGCCGGATTGTTTGCATCTGATGCAGCATTCTCCTACACTTTGTGAATAATAGAAATATTCATTTCCTTGTGATTTTCCAAATTACTAAATCTCAAAGCCATTTTTTATGTTTATATTTTTTCTCTTAACGCTTACTGTATAATATCTACGTTACATATATCAAATGTTAGGTACAAGTTAAAACACGAACCAATCAACCATAGTACCATTTCGCGTAGTATCTAACAATCAACAGACATAGACTAATCTTCTTGAAATTAATTACTAAGCAGTGTATATTTGTCATTTTCAGTTCTTGTTTCTTTTCATTGTCCTTTCAATTGTTGGACATCTTTCAACAAAATTTTGGCAATTATGGTACGCATGATAGGAATCGTGGACCTCGTTTTCTAAGGGCTTATCTGTCAATCAAACGGTCTTTCTTGTCTTCTTGCCGATTGATATGCAAATCAAACTTGGAGTACCTACCGTTTCAGTCCCAAGAAACATGTACAGATGATACAAATTAGGAGTCCAGCAACCTCCTAGATTAGACGAGATCTTACGCAATGATCTGCACAATATGTCTTCCTGCAAACTATGACTTCGGCCTAGCAGGAGGAACGTCATACCGTGCGTGTCCCTGGAATCGAACTCTGGACCTTTTGGAACAAATCCCGACCTTAGTACCAACTTAAAATTGCATTTTCTTGTAGTGCAAAAGAGGTTATACGCCGACTCCAGGTTTTTCTACCGTTATAGTTTTAAAAAACTTTGTAGATGATGTATATAAAAAAATTCAATGGTAACTTATGTGGATGGTTCTTACTTGGTGTACAGAAGGTGTTAATTCTAATTATGTTCTGATATAAGAATTAGGATTGCAGCTTTTGAATCAAATGGGGAAGGGTGGAGCCATTGAAAATGAACCAAGAAATTGCATTAGCCGTCTCCTTCGTCTCTTTCTTGATAGTGAAGTTTCCCGCCAAAAGTAGATATTAGTTCAAGTTATGAAGCTACCAGATCAATTATGCAATAAGTATTCAAGGACAAAGTTGAAGCTCTCTAGAGAGTACACCCAACTCACTGTAACTGCATAGTAAGAAAATATTAGGATGATTAATTGATAGGTTCGGACTAACTAATTAGCCAAATGTTTAGCATCAGTATAGTTTACATTTTACTTATTCGTATAAATTTTCTTATTGAACATGAATTTTGAATCAGTCTTTATATCTTTGAATATATGTAATAACCGAAAAGGGTAAAAATCATTCGCCTTCTGTTTTTTTTTTAAATATTCGTTTTCCTTTTGCAATATACATGTGTTTGTGTTTGTAAACTTGAACACGTAAACATACTTTCTAAAAAAAAAACACGTAAACATACATATATTTATACCCCCCCACATACATACATACATATATACATATATACATACATACATATACATATACATACATACATATATATACATACATACATACATATATACATACATACATACATATATATATATATACACACACGCAGAGATATATGTATATGAGGAATGTTCACTACAGATATTAGGTAAGACTTAAGAGACAACAGTTTCGGTAGGATCTTTTAATTTAAAGAGTGTTCTAGTGTTGGAAAAAACAGATAAAAATGCTTTAAAAAGTACTCTAAATTTTACAAAATCATGTAAGAAGATTGATCGAAGAATAAAGTGAAAATTGGATTGTATGGTGAGACAAAAATCTGAATCCTTTGAATTATGAGGGATCGAACGTTTGATGATTAACTCTGAGTGTGGTATCTGAGTTCGATCTAATTTTTAAAGTTTTTCTGTTGTCATCAAACGCTTCACCGAATGTTCTATAAAGTCATTTACCAAACGCTCGATCTAGAGTTCCGTGACAGAGTTCTGAGTTGCAGTGTTCGAAAATTTCGAATCCAGCATTTGGTAAAATTGACCGAATGTTCGGTGACTTCGGACAACAGGATTTTTTTGCTTTTTTTTTGATGAAATGATGCAGTTTTTGTAACTTGGGGCACCTCTGATCAATTTTGAACGGTCATAAACTAACTTTGGAAGTTAAATTCTACAGAGAGGTGTCAAATTAAATTCTTTCTTGTGAATTAAAGTCTATAGATACAAGGATCAAAAGATTCTGAAGATATACTTTTGAAATGGTTTTTAATATACTTTGAAATGATCTTTGAAAAACTTTTTTGTGTAATTTGTGAAAACCTGTAGAATTTCTTCCTTATCTTTCTTTTTCCTCCGGTATTAAACATTTCAAATAGGTAAGTTCAATCTTTTTTGTAGAGGAAACGAAAGGAAAAAGTCGTTATATCCTGAGAAGCATTTGTCGATAGGGCTGTTGAAAGAACCGAACAATTTGCGAACTATTCAAGCTTGGTTCGTGTTCGATTCGTATTCGTTCGGTAATTATTTGTTAACGAGCCGAATTTGAATAGGTATTCGGGTTTGTTTAGTTAAACGAGTCGAACTGTTCTCGAACTGTTCGGTTCGTTTAATAGTTATAAGGTTATCGAGCCGAACTCGAACTAATTTTAAAGTTTGTTTAACTAAACGAACCGAGCCGAATAGTTCGTTTAGATAAACGAATTTGAAAACCTAGTATTCGGTTCGGTTCGGTTTGTTAACGCCCCTATTTGTTGCATAGTCTACTGTGCTCATTGGTGGATGCAAAATTGCTTTTAATGATGGTGTAATATTTGTTACGTCTCGGTTATTATCTTCTTTTTTATTTTTATTGTTCTCTATTTAGTTACCATATTTTGCCTGAATTTCCAATACTTAGGCCCTCCACCCAAACCAAAAAAAAAATAAAAGAAAATAAGAAGAGAAAAGGTAGTAGTAACTAGGACATAAGGTGTTCAAGCATATTTCTTTTATAGAAGGAATCTAAATAAGATTGGACAAAAAAGGTAAAAGTAAGAATGGTGGAAACTGAAGGGAGAAAACATAAGAGGTAAAAAGTCGGTGATATTCGTCCCACAGGCAGCCACCAAGTCCAGCCTCCTCAATTGACATCTAAAATGACCCATCCCACTACACCTTTACCGAAAGCTTTGCTTCATACTCCTTGTTGAAAGTTGAACTTGCGATTTGAACGACCTTTTCTTTTTTCTTTTTTCTTCTTTCTTCTTAATTGAAAATATCTTTATCATAAGTTAAGTTAATAAGATCACTGATTAGTCTTACTTAAGAAAATCAAACTTTCTTGGAGCGGTAAACTTGATCCGCAATCACCATATACTTTAAAGAAGAAAGATCTGAAGTTAGCACATGAGAAAGTTAGACTCTACCAAAGCTCTCTGATACTTAATGAGTTTGAATTAGATGACAACGGCTACAAAGCATGTACTAGTAATGCGCTTCTTATATTGTGAAACATGAGTTGCTCGATATAGCTTGATGTATCATTATAGATCATCGGGAACAACCTCCGTGTGTTTCTAACATATGGATATGGTTGCATACATGTGACTCCTCATACCCCGCTATACGCGGAAGCCTCTAACGTAATGAGGGTAATGCTATTGTTGTTGTTAGACAGATTACCTCCAAATCCTTTCCAACTATGTCATCAGTATACACGCTATTAACCAAAATTTATATTTTCTATTTCAGCTAGTTATAATATAATGTGTAGGACAATGCTTCATACATCAGATCACAAAGCGATCCAATCTTTCCTCGAACTTTATGTAAACACATAAGGTGAGACCATCCGCCCCTATTTTCTCGTCCATATGTAACATGGGACAAGAGAGACGGCAAACGAAAACAGCAGGAATGAGATAACATTATTCAAATTTATTGTCATTTGACTTGTTTCGTTTTAGGTTTAGATTTCCATGAAATTTAATTTATTTTTATTCTCCAATCCAAAAACGCTATGCTTCCGGCTAAGCACCTAAAGTACGAGGTATGTGCAGTTTTCGAGTGTTTAGATGCTAAAGATTTTCTTGCTTGTCGTGTTATAATCTGGTTAGATTTATTTACAAAATAATTATCGGGCGTGGGTTGAGGGGGATCCTCATATAAAATTAATTTCACTTGGCTTGGCTCTAAAGAATGTCTTAATTAAAGGCATTTGTTTAATGAATGGAAGACTGTGCTGCACTATGGTCGTTTTAGGTTCTAACAAGCTGATTATATTTATGTTTTTTAGTCTGCTGCAACCAGATTTTGCTGACCACCACGTGATGACAGTGTTCTCAACTTTGACCACATTTCACCTTTATTATTATTTTTTTTATAACGAAGGCATAGCCTTCTTCCTTTATTTTATTGATGATCCCCACTTACGGCGGAGGAAAAACCGTTTTTATTACATGATATAAAAAGAAAAACTAACCTAGCATTACAATAAAAGAACGAAGTACCAATCTAAGAAAACCGAGTTCGGGGTATTATTTTTCCTTTACCGCGGGTTTCAACTTGTGAAGGAGGCGGAGGAGATATATCTTTTCTTGCACGCCGCTGCTTGCGAGCTGTCTTAGACTTATACGGTATGAAACCTTCATCATGCTGGACTTCCAAATCAATTTCTATTTCCCTTTGTGAAGTTGTGTCTGCTTCCACTCCCTTAGGTTCTGGCGTGTCATGCAAAGTTGAGGCCAGAATATCTCTTTTAGTGACACCAAGCATTTTATAGCAATAGTCATCGCACATATGAGCCGGGTTCCATGAATTTCGACAATTAGGATGAACCGGTCCAGCTTTAGATAATCCTCCCGGACTAATAGATATCACTGAAATTGTAGGTGTACTCTGCGAACATGTAGGGTACTCAGCCTGCGATAAGTCTCTTTCCAAAGTATTAGGCGGCAAATCAGTAGCAACATGCGTGTTGCGTCCCGCAAACCCAGCTGATTCCAGTTCCGCCACCTCAACAGGGGCGGTTTCTACAATAGCTGCTGTTGGAGTATTTGCAGGAGAATCCATAGTGGAAGATATATAAGTCTCTGCCAAATATGTCAAACCATCGGTTGGACCTTCTGGAGTGTGCACCTGTTGGTTCGCATGAGGGCTGCCCAATTTAGAGATATCCTGTGTATCAGAAATTAAAAGTGGCAGCTCAGAGTCTGATACTGTCGCATCCAATAAATCATCTGATTCATATGATATGCGTTCCAACGATGTTCCAAGTCGAGATATAGTTCGATGGAGTGAAACCTTCTGATTAATATCTGTATTTCCTTATGGTGCATTATTTCTTAGCAATGATGTTTCAAGTATGTCAAAGCGCGGCTGGGCTGTAGCATTCCCCACCTCATTTTCTGGCAACTGATTTGCAGCTTCTGCAGTTTGCGAGTGAGGGCGCATAGGTATATTTTCCTTCGGTTTCCAACCTTTTTGTTTATCATTCGATGCCCTAGACACAGGAGGTAGCGGTTTATCTCTATTGACTTGTGTTTCAGATCCTACAGAACAATCTTTTAGTTCATGCCCTAGTGTACGACATGATGTGCAAAATAGAGGAACATTTTCATACTCCACAGCAGGATAGATTTCATGATCTCCACTTCGAATATGCAAACGTGGAGGCAGAGCTTTGGAGATATCTGTTTCAATGCATAATCTTACCACTGATGGTCTGAGTCCATTCAATGTAGCTGAATCCATCTTAAGTGGAAATCCAATCATATGAGCAATATCCCACAATGCTGATTTATTGTGAAGATAAAGTGGCAAACCTCGGATAGAAACCCACAGAGGAATTAACTGACAAAGTAGCATCCTTTTCTTAAAATTGGAAAGTGATTAATTAATCATCTTCCCCATATAAGCACCCAGTAATAATAATACTCTCTTCCGCTCATTACTTTCAAAAAGACCCTTAACACTATAAAAGAAATTGGATATAAACCAGGACGAAAAATTAGTTAAAAATCCATAATTGAAATATGAAGAGAAAACCAATTATTCAATATGACAACAAAAGAAGACAAAACACCCTAACAGCACAAATTTTTAAAGTTTAAGAGCTCAATCTTTGCATGGAAGTGTAATTTCTACTTCCTAAAAGCATTAATCAAATCTTTTTATGTGTATTGTACATTTCTTTAACTATACAATAAAACATGATTAATGAAGCATAATCCTAAGTTTGAGAGACGAAAAAATGTTACCAAACCATTGTATTGGGAAACTTCTATGCATATTATATTCGAAAATTATTCATTCGTATATGTTCTGTTTAAGTCGAACTCAAGAAGTTAAAAAAAAAAAGTCTAATTCGTTTTCTCCCTTACTAAATAACATTAAACAAGTGAAAAAATTATGAGTTGTTTCAGGAAGCTTGCCGAGTGATATGGAACCGTAAGAATGATATTGTGGAGCGTCGTTGTTAAATATGCATCATTGTAAGTCTCAAACTTCAAAGAAATGTAGGGCAACCTCAACACTGAGAAAGCATATTTTTTCCTTCTTTTGAAGCACCTCTTAGACCCATTTTTTTCTTATAAATGTACTGCTGCTGACATTGAGATAATGGCATTTCCCCGCCTTTATTTCGGAAAACTTGAAACAACAATATTACCCTATTATCTTAATGGGGTTCGAATGTATGCAATTATACACATCTGTTAGAAACACACAAAGGTTGTTTTTCGATGATCCATAATGGAAATTGCGACAAGCTGTTTCGATCAACTGATACTTCACAATATAAGAAACGCAACTATTTTAGTAAGTCATTTTGTTGTATTCCATTATATTTCAAAGCCAAAGAAGAATGTGTCCTTAACTCTATTGAAAATGGAAAAAAAACCATAATAGGAACTCTTTTATTAGTTTCTTTCTATTGTTTTGGCTACTCTTTAGTTCTTGGACACAGTATAGGGGAACCAACTCATCTGTCACGGAAACAATTTTCGCCAATATAGTACAACCAACACACAAACTTTGAAAATACCATATTCCTTCAAAAGCAAAATAAATAGTATAAAAAATGTACATGAATTACAACTTTTGTTATTAGTAATGATTTATTAATTAGCCGGTCCATTTCTTAATAGTAAATATTCCAATTGTTGGACAGTAATTAATTAATGGATTGGACTTATGAAGGCATTTGTGGAGAAATTGCAACATCGTGCAGCCGGAGCGACTCCAAAAGTTACTCGCTAAATTCCTAATTCTTGCTTTTGTATTTTTAATCGCAAATAACTAATTTAAGTGGGGCTAGAATTAAAACTTTAATGATATAATATATTGGGTTCAAATAGCCATAAGTGTAAAGTTTTCTATTATTTATAGTGGGGTATTCTTTCTTATGTATTTTCTTATCTGATGGGCGTAGCTGCATTGAGATAAGGCATGAGCCACAAATCATCTCTAGATTAGCCCTACTTTCTCCATAATGACAAGTCAAACATATTTTTGATAAGGAATTTTGGTAGTATTTTAACTACTATAATCTAAGTCTCTACTAAAACCATGTAGAAGTTATTGATTCAAACGGCGGAGTTTTTTTTTAAAGATAAACTTTTAATCGGTTCTAACACGTGCTTCCTTTTGCAGATACCGGAATATTCTATGGTGACTGTTACTAGGCGTAACGCCACTTTATTATGTTGTAGTTTTCTATTATCACCATGTAATGTTGTTTTCATGATAGTATATTCCAAGTATAAAACAAAAGAATTAGATTCAGTCGTTCAAAAGAACATTTATACACATGTTACTTTTATTAAATTTTCTTGTTTTATTATAAGTTTCGTGTGAGTTTCCTTTCATTTGTAATGTGAACCTTAATACATACATATAAATAAATGTTCTTTCCTTTTGTGATTGTGTGCAAACAAAATAAAAGGGACAAAATGAATAAAAAAGTAGTGCTTGATGGCAATGTCACTAGTGAAGAGGAGGCCCAAGTTCCCAAAGAGATTGATGAATGGAGGTGGGGCTTTATAGTTTATACTGCGTTCCCTTTGTATTTTTCAGATTCGTAAACTCTTTCATCATTCCTTCTATAAAGGATGGCCACCACCATTAATGACAAATTGCTCGGCGCCTCTGGTCGCCTTGGTTATTTTCTTTCTTTTATCATGAAACCAAGCGTTTTCATTTACAATGAAGTCAATGACACATTCTTCTTGACTTTGGAATATGATGGAATAGAGTAAAATGATTCACTAAATTGGTTGTGCTTCTTATATTGTGAAGTAACAGTTGATCGACGTATAGCTTGACGCATCATTATGGGTCATCGGAAACAACCTCTGTGTGTTCTAACATATGAGTATAGTTGCGTACATCCGACCTCCCCATACCCGGTTATAAACGGTAACCTCTATAACAATAGGGTAATGTTGTATCATGAAACCAAAAAGCAAGGCCAAGAAAAAGAAAAAAGATATTAACAAAAGAAGGGTTTGGATAAAAGAAAAAGTAATTTGATGATAAATACAAGACTCACGTGGGCACCTTGTGGTTCATTTACGAACAAAAAGAAGCCCCTGCCGATCATTAGCTTGCATATAAGCCCACAAACAAAGGACAAGCGTTCTAGTCCTTTTTTTGATCAAGAAAAATAAATAAATAAATAACATTTTGTTTTTCATGAATGAATATTCACGTAGACAAGTTTCCATCTTTGGTTGCTACAATTTAATTGGGACCATTATTACATTCATGATTTTTTATTTTGATTTTTTTGCATGTTTAAATTTATTTGATTTAAATTATCTAACTTATACATCTGATATGACGAACCGAGCTTATCGGTAATATAAGATATTTAATATGCTACTGAGCTTCCTAGCTTGTAAAGTTTTTATGAAGCTGTCATTGTCTAAAAAGATCAATTTTGATCGGTATAGTTTAGCATTAAAAAAAGTTATATTATATGACTTTGTTCTTTCTTAAACAATATAGGCCCCTTACTAGATGAGGTCGGCTGCTCAATTCAATCCTGGTCAGCTCAGATCAGCTATGGTCAGTTCAGCTCAGCTCATTAATGAGATAATAGTTCGATACACTTTGCTCCATTAAACCTTCTACGAGACTTTTATTTTATTTTATTTTGCAAATATCATTTATTTGGAATTGCGGGTGAATATTTATGTGAAACAAGCTTATGTGCATTAGAACCCGAGATGTTAAAAACCTGAAGTAGAGAATTCGTAAGTTATTGCTTTTATTATGTGTGGTTAATTCAAATACCTCAGGTGATGAATCAAGTTTCTGCACTCACTTTATTAAAAATCAATATATCGAATTTAGAAAGAGAATTGATGCGAGTGCAAGAGCAATTGAGCAATTCGCTAAGGACAGAAAGCGAAAGGAGAGAGAAATTTTCAATGAACAGAATTTTTGGAATGGAAGAATTCCTTCTGCATTCAACTATACAGCCAAAACGTTTAAATAGTTACAATGAAGAAGAAAGAAAACAATTTACATAAAAGCCCCTATAACTGCCTCAATTAACCGTCTAAGTAAGGGCACAAAGGTAAAATTACACAATTCAACTAATATCCCGCTAATTCAACCGCTGCCAACGTAACCCAACAAACTCAACCAACTCCTTTTCTGTAGTCTGCGCAGTTCCTTCGTAAACTGGCCATAACACGCGGTCCCTGCTTCTTCCCGCTGATTATACTAGCTGCCTCAACTGCTTGATCATCTGCTGGCACTGACTTGCAGCTGCTTCTCTCAGTCCAGAAGGTGTTTGACGCAAATGACAAACTGTTCGACGTAATTCCTTCAACACCCTCAACCACTTCAACAGCATTCCTAGCAACATTTTCTTCTTGAATTTCAACACCCCCCCTCAAGCTAAGCTTGGAGTAAATGTTGCACACTCCAAACGCACGTATAATGTTGTTCAATCGCTTGGCATCAAGTGCTTTGGTGAAAACATCCGCTAGTTGCATTTCCGTCTTTACTGGCATCAGTTTTATAACATCATTCTGTACCTTCTCCCGTATAATATGACAATCTATCTCAATGTGCTTCGTTCTTTCGTGGAACACTGGATTTTCAGCAATATGCATTGCACTTTTCCTGTCACAATAAACACTTACTGGTGTTTGATTAGTCAATCCCAGTTCTGCCGCTATATATAACAACCATTGCACCTCACACGCTACACTCGCCAATGCTCTATATTCAGCTTCGGCAGAAGACCTCGAGACTGTGTTCTGCTTCTTTGCTTTCCACGATATAAGCGCATCTCCCAAAGACACGCAAAATCCCGTTATAGAACGCCTAGTCTCTGTACAACCAGCCCAGTCAGAATCCACGAAAGCTTTCAGTTTCAGATCAGTGTTGAATTTGAAGAGTAACCCCTGACCAATACTTGCCTTTAGATACCTAAGAAGCCTATGAGCTGCCTTCAAGTGATTAGTGGTAGGACAATCCAGGAATTGACTTAATTGTTGGACAGGGTAGCTTATGTCCGGTCTGGTTATGGTGAGATATATCAACTTACCAACGAGGCTTCTATATGATGAACTGTCTGGCAGCAGTTCAGAGTCATTATGAGTGAGTTTAAGGTTCATTTCCATCGGGCTTTTGGCCGGTTTGGAGCCAAGAAAGCCAGACTACTCCAAGAGTTCCATTGTGTATTTGCGTTGATTGATGAGAAGGCCCCCCTTTGACCTAGCTACTTCTATCCCTAAGAAGTATCTAAGGTCACCTAGATCTTTGATTTTAAATGTAGCATGCAGCTTGCTCTTAATGGTGTGAATAGCTGTCAAGTCAGAACATGCCATAATAATATCATCGACGTAAACCAGTAAAAGTAAAGTATATGTAGAGGTGACCTTGACAAAGAGTGAATAGTCCGTCTTTGACTGCACAAAACCAAGAGACTGAAGGTACTTTTTGAGCTTAGAATTCCACTCCCTACTCGCCTGTTTGAGACCATATAACGACTTTTGTAGTTTACACACCAAATTAGGAGATGGCAGGTCCAATCCAGGAGGTGGCAGCATGTAGATTTCTTCATGGAGATCTCCATGGAGAAACGCGTTATTAATGTCTAGCTGTTGAAGGTGCCATCCACTACTAGCTGCTAAAGCCAACACAAAACGTATAGTAGTCATCTTGGCAACGGGAGAAAACGTGTCCTGATAGTCAATACCGTACTGTTGCGTATACCCCTTTGCAACAAGCCGGGCTTTGTATCTTTCCACCTGCCCATTAGACTGATATTTCACCTTATAGACCCACTAACATCCTATAGGCTGCTTTCCTGCAGGTAAAGACACTAACTGCCAAGTATGATTAGCTTGCAAAGCTACCAGCTCAGCTTGCATTGCTTCTTGCCATGCTGAGGAGCTGGCTGCTTTAGAATAGGAAGCAGGCTCTGTATGTCTATGAACATTCAAAACAAATACTTTATACTGAGGTGCTAAGGATCGCATAGTGTATACCTTGTTAAGAGAGTGAGGAGTACTGGTGTATTTGGGAATATGGACTTGATTGCAATAATAGTCGGCTAGATAGGCTGGGGCATGCCTTTGAGGTCTGGATGGATGTGAGAGTGATGGCGATGTATCATTGAATGTGATGTTTTGAGGAGTGATTTGAAGAGAACTGGTTGGGGAAGAACCAGATTCGAGAGAAGAAGGCAAATTTAGTGGCGGTGACGTAGTTGGTACAGACTCTGTGGCAGGGCTTAGTGAGGAAGACTGTGTAGGAGAAAACATGGCAGGAAGGTTAGAAGAATGAGTGGGTGAGCCAAGTTGAGAGTATGTATTAGACGAAGAAGTACAGGGATGGTTAAACATGTCAAGGTTTGTAGGTTCTGGTTGATACTGGGAAGTTTGGCCATCAGGATTGTTGGGTGGAATAGGAAAGGTATTTGTGGAGAAGGGAAACACAAGTTCATGGAAAATGACATCTGTAGATATGAAAATGTCATGAGTAGACAGGTCCTGTAGGATGTAACCTTTTGTTGTATATGAGAGGCCAAGGAAAATACTCTTCCTTGACCGGGGGGCAAATTTCAGTTTGTGAGGCCTTGTGTCTGCTGCATATGCCAGGCACCCAAATGTCTTGAGATTTTGGTAGGATGGAGGTCTTTTGTACAATAGCTGAAAAGGTGTTTGATGAGATATAATGGGTGATGGAGTAATGTTGATCAAATAGGCGGCATATTGGATGCAAAACCCCCAAAACTTAATGGGTACATTGGACTCAAACTTCAGAGCTCGTGCAACGGTTAGAAGGTGTTGTTGCTTTCGCTCAACGAGCCCGTTTTGTTGAGGAGTGTAAGAGCAGCTGGTTTGATGTATTATCCCTTTGGATGCATAGAACGAATCCATTTGGAACTCAAGTCCATTGTCTGATAGGATCACTTTAACATTTAGATCAAATTGAACAGAAACGTAGTTACAAAAACTTTGAATAATATTTCGGGTTTCAGATTTGCTTTTCATCAGATATATCCATCAAAACCTACTGTAATCATCTACTACAGTAAGAAAGAAACGCTGTCCAAACATGGTGGGGTATTTGTAAGGTCCCCATATGTCCATGTGAACTAAAGCCATAGGTGTAACAGACACAGAAGAAGAAATAGGAAAGGGCTGCCTTCTTTGCTTGGCAAAGGGGCACACAGTACAAGGAGGAGGATTATTAGGGGTAACTACTAAGGGATCTAATTTGCTGATTTCTTTCATTCTGGAGTAGGAAAGATGTCCTAGTCTTGAATGTCAAAGACTGCAGTTCAAGGCTGGTGCTGAGAGAGCGACATTGGAGTTGGATGAATGGGCTTGTTGATCCATCAGACATTGCTGTGGTGAGCCATGAAGTTGATACAGCCCTTGGCTCACTCTAGCTAAACCAATCATCTTCAAAGACTTCTGTTCAAAGATCAGACACGAATCAAGATGAAAAAACACACTGTAGTTATTATCCAGTGTCAACTTTCTGAGGGAGATGAGATTGAAAGTAAAGGAAGGAATATAAAAGACATTGGACAACTGCAGAGAAGGATTAATTATTATGGTTCCAACATGGGTTACATCAACACAATGACTGTTGGGAAATTTTACTTTGAGTGCAGTGACTGGTTTATAAGTGTGAAAGAGGTTCAAAGCACAACATATGTGGTCAGTAGCACCTGAGTCTAAGATCCATGTATTTGAATTTTCATAAACGACATTACCATGTTTCATACCTGAAGTGCCCTGCTTCTGAGCAGACATCACCACATGCCCTTCCTCATGACCTTCCTTCACATTGTGGACGGATTTCAAATTTCTCTCCTGATGCTCTTGCATCATATGTATTAGCTGAGTATATTGCTGATGAGTCAACGCAGGTGAATCTTCCAACGTGGCCTGGTGGTGTATATCCATGTGTTGACTGGCTTGTGGCTCGTCTGTGGCTGCTTCATTCTGATAGCCATAGCCCTCATTGCCCTCTGCAGATTGTTCATAGGCTACATAATTCACCTGTCCTTTAGGTTGATACCCCGGAGGATATCCATGCTTTTTGTAGCATTTGTCAACCGTATGTCCCAAGAACCCACAATACATGCATACAGCACGTTTACCTCCTGACACACCATATCCTGCCTGTTGTTTGGGACCCTTATATGCTCCTTGAGGCTTAGAACCCCGATAACTCTGTCCCTTCTGAGGCCTAAAGCTGCTACTGAACTGCCCTGTGGCATTCATAACTGCAGAAGGGTTGTTATTAAAGGAAATTGAACCAGAGTTATTATTATATAAAATCTTCCGTTCATACTTCACCGCCATAGCAAAAGTGGCGCTTATATCAGGAAGAGGACTCATCAAAAGTACCTGCGACTTAACTGAATCATAATCATCAGACAAACCTTTCAGAAACTTGATAACCAGATCATTCTCAACGAATTTACTAATCTGAGCGGATACATTACACACGCATTTTCCACACGTACATACAGGAATCGATTTTAGGACAGTTAACTCTTCCCATACAGCCTTCAATTTAGTGTAATAGTCAGTTATAGAGAGATTGTCCTGCTTAATGGCATAAAATTCTTCCTGTAAATCGGATAGCCTAAAGGCATCTACGTTACCGTATCTTAGTTTTAGATCTTTCCAAATGTCAAGTGCATCATCAATCCACATTACACTTTGAGCAATAGAAGGAATAACCAAATTCATGATCCAAGATGCAACCATATTATTAGCCTTTACCCAACTAGAAAACTTACGGTCCTTCTCATCAGGTTTAACCACAGATCCATCGATAAAACTTGTTTTATTCTTCGACTCCAACGCTCTGCGGAACATCCTACTCCAACCATGGTAATTGTGCGCATTCAATAACGGTTGCACCAGCACCAACGCAGGATTGTCACTAGGATGTAAGTATAGGGGATCATCTGCTGGATCGGCTGTAGCTTGATTCGAATTCGAAGAGGAAGCCATACGTAATCCTATCAATTCAACAGTGCCAATTGATAGGCTCTGATACCATATTAAAAATCAATATATCGAATTTAGAGAGAGAATTGATGCGAGTGCAAGAGCAATTGAGCAATTCGCTAAGGACAGAAAGCGAAAGGAGAGAGAAATTTTCAATGAACAGAATTTTTGGAATGGAAGAATTCCTTCTGCATTCAACTATACAGCCAAAACGTTTAAATAGTTACAATGAAGAAGAAAGAAAACAATTTACATAAAAGCCCCTATAACTGCCTCAATTAACCGTCTAAGTAAGGGCACAAAGGTAAAATTACACAATTCAACTAATATCCCGCTAATTCAACCGCTGCCAACGTAACCCAACAAACTCAACCAACTCCTTTTCTGTAGTCTGCGCAGTTCCTTCGTAAACTGGCCATAACACGCGGTCCCTGCTTCTTCCCGCCGATTATACTAGCTGCCTCAACTGCTTGATCATCTGCTGGCACTGACTTGCAGCTGCTTCTCTCAGTCCAGAAGGTGTTTGACGCAAATGACAAACTGTTCGACATAATTCCTTCAACACCCTCAACCACTTCAACAGCATTCCTAGCAACATTTTCTTCTTGAATTTCAACACACTTAGATTCTCCCGTCTAGTATTACAAACACGAAATAAGATACTAGTAGAATAGAGTAAAACGGAAAAAATAACATAACATTTTACAACCACAACAATGTCACCTTAGTCCCTTAGAAGCTCCCGCCTATGACGGGGTATGAGAGGGTCTGATGTGCGTAACCATACCCATGTGTTAAAAAAACACACAAAGGTTGTTTCCCGATGACCCTCAATAGAAATTGCATCAAACTGTGTCGATCAACTGCTACTTCACAATATAAGAAGCGCATGTAATTTAGTGAATCATTTTGCTTTATTCCGTCATATTCCAAATTCAAAGAAAAATGTGTCGTTGAATCTGTTAAAAATAAAATTATAACATAACGTTTTACATATATAGTAAATCTGCTTCTGCTTAACATAACATTTTACATAACATTTGGCATATATGTATAGAAAAGCAGAAGCATATAGTAAATCTGCTTCTGCATTTCTATACATATATGTGAAATTTAACTGTACGAGTGGATTGTGACCTTAGGATCACTTGTAAAACACGGTGTAACATTCCTATATTAAAGGTTTAGCCATTCACATAAAAACTTGAACTGATCTAGAGGTGAATGTCGTTATACTTTCTGGAAAAATATCAGGGTTCGAATAATATCCTTACCCAGTATGTTACAATTTAATATTTTATCTAGTTATTTCCATAAGGAAAACAACTTGTCCCTGCCAATTTGATTATACCTGTAGAAAACATAAGATGGCTAAAAAGGAAGAGGGGGAAAAAAAACTGAGTAAAAGCTATTTCTAAGTGAGTGTTGTAACTTCATTGTCGTTTGTGCTTTACTTTCATCATATACCAATTACATAGGGGGCAATTAATCCCCACTTTTGGACAAATAAATCCTACTTTTCGTTCAAAAGGGTTGGTAAAGTATCTAAATAGGCGCTCCTCTAGATATCTTTTTGCCAAACTGAAGTTGACTAAGGCGCAAGAAATTTGTTTTGGATAATCATATTGCTTTTTATTCTTTTAATTGCATCATATTTTCAAATGAATAAGATATATATAGCCAAGATTTTCATCATAGACAATACTAAATTGCTCATTTTTATCATTAATGTTAACGTGTTCAAGCACAAGGTCTGCAACAAAATCACCACATCAAAAGTGCCCAAATCTAGAAAAGAAAACATGAGGATGATGATCCGAGGAAAGAGAGGGATATTTTAAGCGACAATTTTTGCCGCCCAAGCATAATCACCAAGTACAGAGGGGTTTTTACTCTTTTTTTATTTGAAGCTTTGTCTTTAAAGACGATGTATGTGCATGGTTTTCAATAAGTACATTTAAGACGATGTATATGCATGGTTTTAAAAGATCTGTTTTCAAAGTAAGTATGGTTAGTGTCTTAGACTAATTAAATTTTGTAAGTAATACTTAGGTCATTGTTAGAACATGATTTGATTTGGTTTTGATGATTTGCACAAGGTTGGCACCAGAAATTTTAGATTAGGCGCTTCAAGTTGTATGTTTGAAGTCAGTGCACTTCGAACACTCACTTCAGGCGCTTAATGTACCTTGGTGGAGTCCAGTACACTTCGAACGCCTGCATTAGGCGCTTTATGTGAAGTGTCTGGATGTGCGTACACTTCGAACGCCTAGATCAGGCGCTTCATGTGAAGTGTATGAAAGTCAGGGCACTTCGAACGCCTACATTAGGCGCTTCATGTGTCCTGATGAAAAGTGCGAACACTTCGAACGCCACATTAGGCGCTTCAAGTGTTTCACCAAGTCAAAAGTACTTTTCTCTGAATGGACACGCTTTCCCAAGGTCTCTTTCTGAGAAAATGTCAGTTTTAGTTCGAACTAGCATGAAGTGCTACATGAGGCGCTTCATGTCACTTCGAACGCACTCAGTTGCCAACATAAGGCGCTTAATGTGACTTCGAACGCATGTTCTTTTTCACATTAAGCGCTTCATGCTACTTTGAACGCCTATTCTTTAGACAGTTTAGGCGCTTCATGTGCTCAACGGTACAAATGTCTTTTTGCTTCATTTTCTAACCAGTTGACTCTTTGTACCCTCTTCTTTTAGTGTTATTTTTGCAGGTTTTCTCTCACACTCAGAGTTGCCAGTTTTCCATTCTTGGCCAAGGTTTTGCATCCTCTTCAAAATGTTTGCTACATGCCAAGAAAAGTTTCCCAAGAATGCAGAAGTACCTTCACAAGCTGCCAAATCCCATTATTGGCTGGGCAGAAGATTTCAAACGGGAAGAATTTTGAAGAATGATAAAAGAGGGGTTTTCTTCATTCTCTTCTCCAACTTTCTACATTGCAAGCTCTCAAGTTCTCTCAAGCTCAAGCTCTCAAAATATTTGTAATCTTTGTACATCTTTACTTTATTGTTGAGAGTGATTATTGTAAGAAGAAGAGTCTTCTTCTTGGTGAGATTATTCTGTGAGAGATTGGGTAGATTGTTGGTCAAGGAGCAAGGGTGCTCTTTGTTTAAGTTTTCTAGACTTTGAAGGGTTAGTTGATAGTGTGTGGTGCACTATTCTCCCTACAAGATTTCTTTGAGGGCAAAGAAGATCTTTGGAGGCTAAACTTCAAAGGGTTAGAATTCTTGGTTGTGGTCTAGGCAAGGTGCCTAGTTTTGTATTTTCTTGATTTTGTTTTGATTGTTGTTTCCCCCAAAAGAAATAACAATCCCCATTTCAAAATCCTTCTTGTGAAACATCAAGAAGGTAGAGGAGTAGAGTCTCTTGACTTGAACCTCTATACATACTTGTGTTCTTTACTGTCTTTCAAGTTTTATTCTTTCTAAAGAACACATCCAAGTATTGGTTGCACTCAAAACGAAAAATAGCCACAAAATATCCATACTTGGTGAACACACTATTCAACCCCCCTTCTAGTGTGTTCTAAGGGACCTAACAGTCATTTGTAATGATTAATCTCTATTCTTTTTTACTTGATATTTTTTCTTATGTAGTATGATTGGATTGTGTCAGTAGTCTGCTCTTTATTAACACCATAAAATAAAACCTCTTAGTCTATTAATGATATCCAAACAGTATCATAAATCAAGTGAATATTAGTTAAGGTAGAAGACCATCAGTAGACCACTCGATTTTATCATAAAAATAGTGATTAATTGACAAGCACTCTGATCAATAATTCTTTAAACTATGCAACGTTTGCACTTTTTCCAATTTCTACTTTATTTAACATCAATCGAGTCATGCACATAAAGGGAAAAAAAAATCGGGTCACGCGCGTATATACAATCAGCTGGAAAAAGTCTTCCCCTATGTTGGACGTAACTATAAAAAATAATACTATGTCCTATTCATTCTTGCCACATGCATCATATTTCTCGTATTTGATTGTTTGGTATTTCCATAAGTTTTTGGTTATCATAGTTTGAGGCGTCAAAATCCCATTTCAGTTGAATATTGGAGTAACTGATATTTTGATATTTTGTGATTTTGAGGTTACAGGTTCGAGCTACGGAAACAGCCTCTTACAAAAAAATGTAAGATAAATTTCACCGTGGATCACCAGACCATCCGGCTTTTCTAGCCACACGAAACATCAAGGCTTAGAACCGAAGAGCGGAGGAAAGGTGTATGATTCTACATTTTCTTTTCTCAAAAGAACATTCATTCATTTCGCCTTCTTGATTTACTATATTTGAGTCTTATGAGTACTTTGGTATTATATTTCGCGCCGAATGCAAATGAAAATTAAGTCAACTGAAAGATACGTAGATAGTTTTAGCCTAAGAAAATCAATCAACAGTGAGTTGATTTTCCAAGGGAGGGGGGCAACACATTCTTGCTGCATGTGCAGCCCAAAAGACTCCCCTGCGGTTCTTTTTGGGATCCTGTACAAACACGGGAGCCTGATATACCGAAAATGCTCTTTATTATAGAACTGACACCAGAGAAGGACAAGGTAGAAATTAATTTAGCATTGCCTAAAAGGTATATTTAGGTATTCCCGTATAAAATCCGCTCAGAAAAATAGATACGACGTATATTGCTTTGTTGAAATATAAAAATTTTAACTGTTACATAGAGCTTGAAGCAAGAGTAAATTGGGGTTGAAAACATTATGTGGAAAGATCGTCTTAAAAGATAATTATAAAATTACAGCACAAGAAAGAAGTACAATTGAACCATAAATTACAGCACAAGAAAGAAGTACAATTGCTTATCTCATGTTAAAAGAAGCATGCAAACCCTAAAGAAAGACAAAGACCCCACGTGTGGAATGCGAACTAAAGGTAATATACCATAGCTTTATGGGTATGTAGGGTATGTATGCTTGGGATTCCTACAATCTGGTGGGCCCCGTCTGATGACATTAGAGCAACCTTCTTAAGGTCATCAGGGTGGTTGATTTTCATCGATCTATGTTTCTTTCTTTTTCTCTCTTGTTTTTTTTTTTTTTCCTGCAAAGCACGCTCTTGTTAAAAAGAAAGGTTTTTTGGGGAATCCTATGCCCCCCATTCACATTCCCATTACGTGTCCGTTGCTGTTTTATTCCTTTTGTAATCTCCTGATTCCTTTTCTAAAGTATACTTTTATCTACAAACTTCATCGACTATTTACACTTCGTTTTCCACTTTAACTTTGGTCGCATTTATATTCAAATTGAAAATCACATCTGCCAATCTCTTTGATCACTCTTGTTTACCTTCTATGTGATTCAAAGATTGATATAACATAAAATTAACTTAACTAATATGCTACTTGAATGGATACACTACGTTGTTAATGTATTGTAGTCATGACATTTTATATGTTATACTTTTATGTCATCTTTTTCACCATGATCAAATTATATCTGGTCTTGACTTTATAATATGATGGAATAAAGTACAATGGTTCACTAAATTAGTTGCGCTTCTTATATTATGAAGTAGAAGCTGATCGACACAGCTTGACGTAATTTTCATTATGGATCATTGGAAACAACCTCTGTGTGTTTCTAACACATGTGTATGGTTGCATGTATCCGACCCCCATACACTGTCAAAGTTGCTGATCATTCTGGTGGTGAGACAAGTTCTGTGGCTGAAGGTGAAGGTTGTGGTGTGTGATCAATGTGTTGGTGGCGTGGCAATGCAAGGCGGATGAGGCAAAGGGAGAAGAAGGCTGGTTGAGCGCCAAACTGTTTTAAACAGTTGAAGTTACTTTTATACCCTTATGAATAAAGTAGTGTGCAGCTTTAGGTTAGGGACGTTTTTGTAATTTTCGTTGTTGGCAGTTGGTTTATTCGGTTTGTACAGTTTAAATGCTGGAGCTTGAGGTTGTGATCCTTAGCTTGTTGAAGCAATCCTCTCCACCGATTAAGAGCGGTTATTTTTCTTCATTGTGGTACCTTGTTCCTTCGGTACTTTTTCCTCTTTCATTGAATTTCTTCCTTGATCGTTGATTCACAAACTGTTGCTTCAGTAATTGAACATTCTCACATGGTATCAGAGCTTTTGAGCGAATGAACTTTGGAACGTTTATGGCTAACGCTGGATCCTCACCCTCTGCTTCCACTTCCAGTCACAACAATCATAATATGGTTGATCCTTCGGAAGATCCTTGCTATATTCACCCTAGTGATAGTCCGTCCTTAATTTTGGTGCAGCCGTTGCTCGATGGTAACAATTACCACGGTTGGAGCAGAAGTTTTAGAAGAGCGCTAATGTCCAAGAACAAATTAGGATTTGTTGACGGCTCAATTGAGAAACCGGCTGAAAATGCTAGGAAGTTTAGCATGTGGATTAAGGCTAATAATATGGTGGCATCGTGGTTGATTAACTCAGCCGTTTCTTCGATCAGTCAGAGTGTAATGTGGCTTGATAGCGCTGCAGACATATGGAATGATCTGAAACACAGGTATGGTACTGCGGATGCTTTTAGACTTTCTGATTTACAAGAAGAATTCTATAGTATTAGACAAGATTCGTTGTCTGTTACCGAGTATTATACAAAATTGAAGAGCGTATGGGAGGAGTTGTTAGTGCTTAGATCTATTCCAAACTGTACATGTAATCGGTGCTCGTGTAATATTGCAACTCAAATTAACAAGTTCATAGAAGATGATTGTGTTATTAAGTTTTTGAAAGGACTTAATAGTGACTTTGAAGCTGTGAAATCGCAAGTATTGCTCACTACACCGCTTCCTGATTTGAAAACTGCTTTTGCGATGTCTGTTAAGCTTGAGAGAAAATTGGCATATTCCAATTCACAAGTACAGTTTCATAATAATCCTACTGCTGTGTTGAGTGTTGGAGGCAATCCTAGATTTGGTGGTAAGAGTGGTTATGAAGGAATGCAGAAGGCAGCAGGGAGAGGATATAAGAAAGATGGTTTCAAGACTAATTCAGGGAGTTCAAAAACTCCTTATTGCACGTTTTGTAATATGCAGGGGCATACTGTTGATCGCTGTTATAAGAAGCATGGATATCCTCCAGGGTATAAACCAAGAGGACAGGTCAATTATGTTGGTAGTGATGAGTATTGTGTACAGCAAGATGAGTCTGTGAACCAGGATGACAAGGAATCAAAAGGTTCACAGGCAGGACATGGAGCACCTATGTTCACATATGAGCAGTATAACCAGCTAATGGCATTGCTTCAGGACAAGGATCAGAAGCATGTTGCTGATTGTGGAGGTGACATAGGTGGGCAACACTCTGTGATGTCTGCACAGTTTTCTGCTAATTCTGGTAAGGTGACAGGTAATACACTATACCAAAACTCTAATATATGGATTTTAGATTCTGGAGCCACAGATCATGTGTGTTGTTCATTGCTGCTGTTTGAATCCTATCAGCCTGTGCAGTCTTTGTCTGTTAAGCTTCCTGATAATTCCTTGGCCAAAGTCACTCACATTGGTACTGTAGTTATTAATCCCAGTCTGTCTCTTTCTGGTGTGTTTCACATTCCATCCTTTGCATTTAACCTGTTGTCCTTAAGCAAGCTGACTGCTTCCAAGTCATGCTTTGTGAATTTTCATTCTGATATGTGTACAATTCAGGACATGATGACCAGGAAGATGATTGGTTCAGCTAGAGTAACTCAAGGACTATATCATCTTCATGGATCACACAAAGCCCCAGTTTCTGCCTTTAAGACCCCAGTTTATAATCATTGTCAACTCTCAAAGACCTTTACAACCTATGTATCAGCCTCTATGCTCTGGCATGCCAGGCTAGGACACATGGGAGAATCAAGAATGAAGGAGGTCAGGAAGATTGATCCAGAGGTTGTACTACCTGATCATTCATGTAAATGTGACATTTGCCCTTTAGCTAAACAAAAACGTATTCCATTTCCTATTTCCACTTCTGTTACAAATAAACCTTTTGATCTTGTGCATATGGATATATGGGGACCGTATAGGTACCCCACAATGTATGGACAGCTTTACTTCCTTACAATAGTTGATGATCATTCTAGATTTTGCTGGGTGTACTTGATGAAGGCAAAGTCTGATACGAGGAGTATAATTCAGAGTTTTTATCAATATGTTACAGTTCAATTTGATGCGTCAATTAAGGTGCTAAGAACAGACAATGGCTTAGAATTCAGTATGAACAGTTTCTTTGCATCCAAAGGCATAGTGCACCAAACCAGCTGTGTTAATACCCCACAGCAAAATGGTTTGGTTGAAAGAAAGCATCAACATATATTGTCTGTAGCTAGAGCCTTGAAGTTTCAATCACACTTACCTGCCCAGTACTGGGGGTTCTGCATACAGCATGCCGTATATCTAATCAATATCACCCCTTCACCTATTCTAAACCAGAAAACACCCTTTGAAGTTCTATATAAATCCAAGCCTAAATACCATAGCCTTAAAATTTTTGGTTGTCTTGCATTTGCTACCAATGTCCAGAACCACAAAGAGAAGTTTGCCCCCAGAGCCAGAAAGGCAGTTTTCTTGGGAATGTCATGCAATACGAAAGGCTTTGTGTTACAGGATCTTGACAGTAAGGATGTGTTTGTTTCAAGAGATGTAGTGTTCCATGAAACTGTGTTTCCAATGATGACAGAATCCACATATGGACCAAATAACCATAATGCACCAGTGCCAGATCTTGTCCATACAGCCATGCCAGGTCCTGCCCATCCAGGTCCTTCTGAGCTGGTGCATGAAACATGTACTGCTGAGCCTCCATCTCCCTTGAATTCACACCCTACCTTACCCCTAGAGTCTAATACTACACCATCGTTCTCTGAGTCGCATTCTAACACATCTTCACCCACTTCTCCTGCTCAGCCAATTTGTCCTAGTTCCACAGTTACTCATGATCTCTCCAGAGGACAGTTAGTCGTAGAGCTTCCTGTTGTTACTTCAGACAATCAAGCTCACTCCAATTCTCCACTACTCACTAGATCACAAAGGGTCAGAAAACCTCCATCTTATCTAAATGATTATCATTGTAATCATTTCACAAGTTCTGAACACTCCAATCTTCACAAACGTGAACACACCAGTCCTCACTCCTTGTGCAAAACATACACGCTTGCATCTTTGACTCCACAATATAAAAATTATATATTGAGCACTGGTATACATGTAGAGCCTCAGTCTTATGCAGATGCAGCAGTGTCCCCAGCATGGCAGGAGGCCATGGCTATTGAAATTGCTGCCTTAGAGGCCAACCACACTTGGGAGATTGTCCCCTTGCCACATGGGAAGAAGGCTATTGGATGTAAGTGGGTTTATAAAGTTAAGCATAAACCTGATGGCTCTGTGGAAAGATACAAAGCCAGGCTTGTGGCAAAGGGTTATACGCAACAATACGGGGTGGACTATCAAGATACATTTTCTCCCGTAGCAAAGTTGACAACAGTGAGGATTGTTTTGGCTATGACAGCAGGATTACAGTGGCCCGTTCACCAACTTGATGTCAATAATGCATTTTTGCATGGGGACCTACATGAGGATATCTACATGGTGCCACCTCCAGGAATGGTTCCAGCTAGACCTGATCTAGTATGTAAGCTTGCAAAGTCGTTATATGGGTTGAAGCAAGCTAGTCGAGAGTGGAACGCAAAATTGTCTAAGTTTCTGCAAACACTGGGATTCTCTCAATCAAAGAATGACTATGCCCTCTTCACTAAGGATGTGCAGGGATCATTACTGGTGTTGTTGGTTTATGTGGACGATATAATTGTCACTTGTGACAATGAGGGGGCTATTGAGGATATTAAGAATGCGTTGCATCAAGAATTTCAAATTAAGAATTTGGGAACCCTGAAGTACTTTCTAGGAATCGAGGTGGCAAGATCCAAAGAGGGGATGGTTATCAATCAGCGAAAATACACTTTGGAGTTGTTGGAGCAAGCTGGTTTTTTGGATTCAAAACCTGCTAGGACTCCAATGGAGACTCATGCCAGTTTCACACATGAAGATTCACCCCTGATTGCAGATGTTTCGATGTACAGGAGGCTAATTGGTAAGTTGATTTACCTTACTATCACAAGACCAGATATATCGTTTCCCGTACAACAATTGAGTCAATTTCTAGACTGCCCAACGGAGAATCACCTTAAGGCTACGCATAGAATTCTAAGATATCTTAAGGGAACTATTGGGCAAGGCTTGATGTTCCCAAGTTCAGGAGATTTGAGGCTTAAGTGCTTTGTGGACTCAGATTGGGGAGGATGTAAGGAAACTAGGAAGTCAGTAACCGGATACTGTGTGTTCTTAGGGAGAGCCTTGGTTTCGTGGAAGGCTAAAAAGCAATCTACTGTGTCTAAGTCATCTGCGGAGGCAGAGTACAGAGCTATTGCAGCGGTGGTATGTGAAATACAGTGGTTGCTTTACTTGTGCAGAGACTTGAGGATAAAGAAACAGATTCCAGTTGAAGTATTTTGTGACAGCAAAAGCGCGATCTACTTGGCAGAGAATCCCGTATTTCATGAGAGGACCAAGCACATAGAAATAGATTGTCACATTGTTAGGAATAAGGTGCAGGAGGGATTGATTAAAATGATGCCAGTTAGAACTGATCTTCAATTGGCTGATTTGTTTACTAAAGCTTTGGACATGAGAAGGTTGCAGTGCCTGCTTGACTCACTTGGGATATGCAATCTTTATAACAAGCGTGGCTTGAGGGGGGGTGTCAAAGTTGCTGATCATTCTGGTGGTGAGACAAGTTCTGTGGCTGAAGGTGAAGGTTGTGGTGTGTGATCAATGTGTTGGTGGCGTGGCAATGCAAGGCGGATGAGGCAAAGGGAGAAGAAGGCTGGTTGAGCGCCAAACTGTTTTAAACAGTTGAAGTTACTTTTATACCCTTATGAATAAAGTAGTGTGCAGCTTTAGGTTAGGGACGTTTTTGTAATTTTCGTTGTTGGCAGTTGGTTTATTCGGTTTGTACAGTTTAAATGCTGGAGCTTGAGGTTGTGATCCTTAGCTTGTTGAAGCAATCCTCTCCACCGATTAAGAGCGGTTATTTTTCTTCATTGTGGTACCTTGTTCCTTCGGTACTTTTTCCTCTTTCATTGAATTTCTTCCTTGATCGTTGATTCACAAACTGTTGCTTCAGTAATTGAACATTCTCACATACACCGCCATAGATGGAAGTTTTTAAGACAATGATGTAAAGTTGTCGTTGTTTCCACTTTTCAGTTATTCTTGATACAACTTTTATATATTTGAAGCATAGTTCAAATTAAATATATGAAAGCAAATATCACACTGAATAGAAGCATAGTCAATACAACGATTCCATATTTGTTACGCTTGTCTTTGATTATTAGAACTCCGAGCAGAGAGAAATTGAAGGCATATAACCGAACCTTTTTCACAACTATATTGCTTCACAATTGGTTTGGGCAAGCCACACATTAAGTTATGTTTTTTTTTTTTTGGGGGGGGGGGGGGGGGTTGAATGAGATAACGTTTTTACCAAATGATCATGCTGCTTATAATGAAGGGGTCATAAAAAGGGGGAAGAATTTAATAAAATATTGATATAAGAGTTGAAATTGAAGAAAAAATAGGACCCAAATAATAATAAAGGCAAGAGATATTATTGTTAAGTATGAAGTGCAACGCTACATAAGGGGCTACAACCCTAAGCAATTATAGAGATTATTCGAGGGGCCTGCCTCAGATTTCAAGTTTCAAAAGAGGATGATTAAAGCCGACCTTGTAATGTGCCTGTTGCTCCACATCCTGCAAACCCCGCTCCTATTCTTTCTTTCATTTCCTCTTTTATTTGTATTTTACCAATTTTATAATAAAAACATTAAATAATAAGCATCCTTTCCTAATGCATGAGCCCATCACTTTAACACAACTTATCCAAAATATATGACAAATGGATTGAATATATTCTTATTGGTTCATGATTCATACAGCTCACAAGATCATACGTCCAAGTAATGTTTTTGGTTGTGAGACATTTTTCTCTATTTATGTCTATGATTCTTAGTTGTGTTTTTCCCTATGATTCTGTGACGTTGTCATAAGTATCAATATATCTAAACTGATGCTTGAGGAGATGATACAAGAGTAACGGTTTGAGATGCTATGATCATGTCTCATTAAGCTCACATGATCATACGCCATAGTAGCATGTCTCATACAGCTCACAAGATCATAAGTCCTAGTTGTGTTTTCGATTATATGACATTTTTATCTATTTATGCCTATGATTATGTGAAATTGTTATAAGTAGTAAGAAATCTTAATTGATACTCTGAGGAGATGACATGAGAGATAATGGTTGAGATGATATAAACATATACAAAAGCGTCTTACAAATACACCTGCATTGTATGATACAAAATGAAATGCATGTTAAATGTGAGGGTGGGAGACAAAAGACTTGCTAAAAAACAATTAGAAAAGATGTGACTTATATGATAAGTAAAGATAACAGTCTCTCTGTCCTAGAAATGTTGTTCAACACATAGTTAGTTAAATATCGTTTAAAATCAAAATTGCAAAGTATTTTACACTTTAGTCAATGAAATTTGGTCATAAATTTGTATTGAATATTTGATTTTAGTTGATGTTTGAGCAACCACCTATGTTGACCAACTATAAAAATAATTTTAAAATAATATTTTTGGAACGGACAAAATATGATTTGTGATGTAGCCCAATAGAGAGAAAAGATCAATATAGCCAACCTCACCTAATGGAAATACAGGTTAAATATTTAGTATTGTTGGTATTATACATCTTTAACTGTCTTGAACCTGTCTTATTAGCACATGATCATGACAAAGACATTGGATTAATTCTTTCAGCTTTATGAGAGATAGATACACATCATAGATACTCTATTGGATCCTCCATTTCCAACAGTGCCACCGTTTATGAGACAGTTTTCCTAGGGACAGATGGTCCATACTTGTTCAAATACTTGCAAAATCAGACTGGTCTACAACTCTGCGACAGCTTTGACTAGATACCACACACAGTGACTATATATCTCTTCTCAAACTTTAATCAGAGATTCACAATTATTTTTTTTTTTTTTTTTTTTGCTTTGGTAAGAATATTGCTGGCAACTGGAAAAAGAATGAAGCAGAGAATGAATTGTGGGTCAAAAGTGTTGATGAAGGGACATTTCCAGCCCCTTTAAAGCCATAAGCTGGTCCATTTTTTTTCCCTCATCTATTCTTTTAATTAATCTGACAGATAGTGTAGGGTATATGACACAGTATCAGCAAGGAGGCAATAGATATGGACTTGTCAATCAAATTCACTATGAAAGATCAAACTTCATGCGTCAAAAGTACCTGGCAACTTGTAACATCTTATATGCAGGAGAAAATATTAATCTTAATAGTTTCTTGAAAGTTATATAACCATGTATGAGTAGAAACATTTCATGGCAAAGCGTCTAGGAATGGAAAGGGTTCAAACTTGGTACATAAAACTCAATAACTAGTAATACTGAATACATCTTGGTACATCAAATAACCAAAGACCTAAAGCATATTTACAACTCTCATAGTCAGCTAATATTGTCAGTTGATCGACAAAGCTTGAAACAAACTCTGTATGTTTTTAACACATAAGTATGGTTGCGTACATCCGACCTCACATACCTCACCTTAGACGATAGACTCTTAAGTCAATGGGGTAATATTGTTGTTGTAAAGTCGGATACTCAAACTAAAACTTCCAGCGTGGGATTTTGAACCACTAGGACGAAATGTGTGGAAGGTGCTCTAATCAAACTGATGATATGAAACATGCCCAAACGAGTGAAATTACCATGTGTTTTCCCATTCATGATCCATTAACCTGGAAGTGTAACTGTTTCCAAATCCTTCACTAACACACTAGCACACTATATCTTTATTATTGTGTCATCTATGTAGGTACATATAGAGCCGGAGATTTCACTGTAAGCAAATTAAACTCTCTATTATTTAGGATGGAAGTATTTGTCTGCCGCTCACCCTTCTCAGACCTTAACGATAGCTTTTACTGTCGTTCGGATATACTGGATACGTGTTGTTGTTGTTGTAACTGTTTCCAAAAACATGAAAAAAAAAGCAATGGACATTTATTCTACTCATCCAGAAAGAAAGGGGAAAAACCTAAATCCAAAAGCATGGCCCAATTATTGATAAATAAACTACTGTCCATTTGGAACGCAAAGTGAAGACAGATCATCTTCTCTTAAGGGGCCTAAAGTTTTCAAATCACGCATATATAGAAGTAAGTCCATGAAGTTGCCAGTCGAGCAATGATTTTCTAAGATTTTACTTATGTTATAAATGAGTAATTTATATGTCAAAAATAAAGATTGAAGTTACGTTAGTATTGAAGTTATATTATTAAATCTAGAAAATGTTACTGAAGAATCTGGTCAAATAAAAACAATAAACACAGATTAGCTAAACAACCCCACCTCCGCCCCTCCTTTGTTTCCCCTCCATCCGGATGGGTACTGTAATTATTATCAATATTATTTAATAAAAGCTAGGAGTGTAAATTTTTGGCAGTTACTAATTAACACAGGCATTGTAAATCCTTCTTAAAAGTTTCTACATTTTGCCTTTAAAAAATTGATATTTATCTACCCTTTAAGTTGACTTCACACTTGTTTGTTTATGTTTTACCGTTGTTTTGTATTACATGCACATATACACATTATCTATATTTTAATATCGAAAGCCTCTTTTTTGTATTTCCTGAATTCCCTCACTAACATACTAGCACATCATATCTCTATTATTATATCATTTATACAGGTACATCTAGAGCCGGGGGGTCTCACTGGAAGCAAACTCTCTATCCTTTGGGACAGAGGTATTGTTTCTATCCTCACCAAACTCTAGCGATAGCTTTTGCTGTCGTTGAGATGTACTGGGTACGGATGGTGATGAGGAGGTAGATAATGTTAAGATGGAGGTTTCCGGAAAAAAAAATGTTAAGTTGGAGGCTTGATTTACGCGATAGCCCAAAAGTTCGTGGACCATTTTGGGTTTTAATTTTTGGTGGACTATAAAGAAATGAATGGGCTGCTTGGTATTATCAAATGGGAACCTTTGTTATGGCCCATGGGATTTTCAAGAGACTTATTGCAAATTCTACTGGTTCCCTTTGCAGCATATACATTAATTCTTGATCTATTCTTCAGAAGAAAAGGAGAGAAATAAATAAATTGTTGATCTGTATATAAGCCTAATCGTATATTTTCATTCAATATATTACAATGCTTTTGACGTATAATATCATTAAATTGTCTACGCGATTTTCTTATATATCACTCTTAAAGTAAGAGTATTTGTTTGTATTTTTAGGGAATTAAACTTAATTTTTGTCGGCTCAGTGAGGACACTTTGGCTAAGATCTATTTATATTGTGTTGTTATAGTATCCTACCCACATCATAGAACATTTTGAAAATAATGAAATACCAATATATATATTGTGGAGAATGGAGAAATCGAGCAAAAATACCAGAGACCACAAGAGTATCATACCATGCACTTTGATTGCCTTGAGATCCAGTCAAGGCTAAATGGAAACACAGACATGAGAATTTTTGTTACCGGTGCTTTCTCTTGGAGAAATTTCATATTTTATTTTGGTTGGAAAATTTTCTAATTTTCTTAAAGTTTTTTTTAACCAAAAAAACAGATCTAAAATAGGTACGAATGGAAAGTTCTTCAACAATCAGGATGTAAATGGCGGTGCCGTCAAAAATTTTTGTTCTCCGTATGCTTTTGCTGAGAGAAATTTCATATTTTATTGTAGTTTTCAAATGAAAAATCCAAACAGGATATAAATGGAGAAAATTCATCAAGGACGCAATTGGGAGTGCTATCCAAAGAGACCATGGGCGGCACTACCAGTAGTGTTCAAAAAACCACCCTTGGACGACACTGCTAGTTGCGTCAAGGAGTAGGCTGTTTTCAAGACAGAAAAACTGTTTTTGTAGTTATAAAACCGTCCAAACCAGAATGACACTCGCAGCCGCATCCTAAGCCTGGATGAAACTGACATGCACGTCCAAGCGCCTGGACGGCACTGCTTACCGTGCCCAAGGCCTTGGGCGATGGCCAGGCCCGTCCTGGGACGCTGGACGCTAGAAATAAAAAATGGTCGTGTCCTATCGTTTCGCGTACATCAAAACATTTTCTAAAATTTTTCGCTTTTCGGGTTTATGAGTAGGAAATCTTGAGGGACAAAGGAGCCACTGCTGAATGAAGCTACGATCGGAGAAACAAGTAATTTTTTCATTTAATTTGTTTTAGGTTTGATATTTAGTGTGTTGTTGTTGTTGTTATTATGTTGTTGTTGTTGTTGTCGTCGTCATGTTAGTATGTTATTTGTATGATTATTATTCTTGAGTTAGTGTTATGTTATTATGCTAGCATTCTTAAATGCTATTATGTTATAAATATTATGTTATTATTATAATTATGTTATTGTTATAATTATCATATTATTATTATCCTATATATTTTGTTATTATATTTGTATTGTTATTACGTTGTCATCATGTTGTTTTTATTATTTTGATATTGTTGTTATGTTTTTATGTTATTATTGTGATTATTATTATTTTATAGTTGATATTTAATTTGATGAATTAGGATTTATAATAATTGACCATGTAAAATTTGATACTCTTTTGTTTAATTTTGTTACGTTAAAGCGATATGTTTTTAATATATAATAATTTACGTGATTGCAAATATAGGTGTACTTAGGATGTCACATGCTAGTGCTATTAGCAATGATATAGAACATATGCGGAAGTTGAGACATGAGATTGATGAATTATTGACTCTTCAGGAAGAGCATTTACCTTATGAGTAATGATGATTATAAGACCTCAGATCGTATACTTAAAGTACACATGTATAAAAAGAATTTAAACATCCCATTTAGGTGAATAATAATAAGAAAAACAACAAAAATAAAGAGAGATAAATTAAGAAAAAAAAAGTTAAAGGAAATGATGGCTTCTTCTTAGTTCTACACAAAACATTTTAGGAGAGTAATATAATTGTATAGATACTGTGAAAACGATATCTTTAAAATGAATTATTGAGACAAAAGCAGTTGGCAAGAAAAGGATTCAATCATCAGAGCTTTTTCTTTTTCAAAAATAATAAAATAAAATCAACAAAGAAAAAGCAGTAGGCAGTATTTTATTGACTTCAGTGTTTTCACTTGTCTAGGTTATCTCAAAAAAGATGCCACCCTAAGACGCCAATAAAGAAAGGGACTCCATTCAGATATGCTATGGAAATGATTGGTTGCTATTAACTTCCTACGTAGAACCTTAAATTTCGATGATCAATTGTTTGTACTCCCTTCCATTTATGTCTAAATTATGACAATAATATGATGAAGAGATTCTTTATCCTTAAAAGTCAGTTGAAAACCTCGTTCTAGATCGGAAGAGGGGTAAAGTCAGGCTCAAACTGACATGGAATGAGCGGATTAAGCATGACCTACTAGATTTCCACTTATCTGAGGACATGGTCTAGGATTTAATAGAGGCGGATGATTAAGGTTAACGAGGTTTATGCCGGATATAGGGGCATCTTAGAGTATATTGAGGGGCTTAGATAGTATCTACGGTTTATGTGGACTTGACAATTTTTTTTGTTTTGTATTTTTTTGTATTATATGTGCGTATACACGTTTATGACCATTTTAATATCGGAAGCTTCCTATTTGTATTCACTGAATTCTCTCACTAACACAGTAGCACATCATATTTCTATTATTGTATGATTTATGCAGGTGCATATAGAGACAGAGGTTTCACTAGAATCAAACTCATAGAGATATTGTTTGTCTGCCGCTCACCCTCTTCAGGCCATTGTCGCTGAGATATACTGTATATGATTGGTTGATTGATTAATATTCTTTATCGTTAAATTAAAAAAAAAAAGATATTGCATGCTGCGCGAGAAGTTGAAATAAATTATATAGGAAAAAAAGGGACGGATCAAGTATTTCTAGAATTTTGAAATTCGATAAATTTTCTGCGACTGCCAGCAACATGTCAATTGTCATGATATTGCAAACAGAAAATGCCACAATTTCTTTATATTCTGCCAACATTGATTTATAATTTGTAGTACTCTTTCTGTATTACTAATGCTTCAAATGCACTGTGCATGTGGGCACCAACTGGCTATACAGTTCAA
The DNA here is from genome assembly GCA_036186865.1 of Eustoma russellianum. Lineage (NCBI taxonomy): Eukaryota > Viridiplantae > Streptophyta > Magnoliopsida > Gentianales > Gentianaceae > Eustoma > Eustoma russellianum. The sequence goes on along the minus strand of AP025053.1, from coordinate 28,885,347 downwards.
ATAAGCATTCAAATATGTTTAGTGGGAAGAAAGTTGTGGACAAGTTGTGATATATAAACACAATTAATCTGATAATTAACATCAAATACAGTAGAGTGCAGACTGTCAGAATTATTTAAAGGTTTTCACATGATCCCAGAAGGTTAGATTAGCTAAAGTAAGGCTCGATTTACGATCTTGATCTTATTGGCATTTTCTGATTAAGTTTTATTAATTGGCAGGGATTTCTGTATACAGGTGACAGCACATGCTGTTTCGTAATTTAAAATTGCCAACTTGTTTCCTTTTCTTTTAGAACCCAGAATGCATTATAACCTATTGAGGTTACACTATATAATTAAGGTCTTTAATGATGACATAATACAAAGTTCAAAATGCCTCCGTTTCTTTCTAGGACGGGTTTGAGCATGAAATTCACATCTTATCCGTTTAATCACATTTATTTATATTTTATTTGTAAGTCATGTTGGAAGATATGATTGTTATAACCAGAGGATGTAATGATAGCAATCAAGGATAATTGAATACTTTGTCATTATTGTATTAATTACATTTATTTCATATCATTTGTAAAAAATATCATGTACTATAGATAGAAATGATGTATACCTGGAATACTTGAACCACAATGTATCCACAATCAAATCTTGATCCATACTATACAGATTGATAAGGTATCAGAACTGTGTTAATTTTGAAACTCTGAACGAAATCATCGTCTCTTTACCTTTCTCAGTCCATTGACCATAAAACACAACCGACATCAAACAACTCAATGTAGCTTCCACAAATACATCAAAACAACTAAGCACCCCAACCCACATAACAATCAAACAATTTTAAACAGCCGCCTGCAAATTCAACTAAAAAAATCATGTCAAACACAAGCATCAACTCAGACAATAAAATAAATCCAGGAGCAAGTAACCTTCCTGATGAGAGTTAACACTGCAATCAGCAAACCTACTACGAAATGGACCTGGCACACAAGCCACACGAACCAACTCCGTGCACTTCAAGCACGAAATTAAACTCAACATTGAAAATTATACACTATGGGTCACCCTAATGCGCAAGGTAATCGATGAAATGAGAGAGGTTCCTATATCACTAGGGTACCTCTAGCCCTGCCAACAATCGATCCAACCTATGCACGATGGGAGCAGAATGGCCAGTGTGTATCCACATGGGCCATTCAGAATATAGAGAGAGTCTTGTCAAAAATATCTTGCAGTACTCAACCACAAAGGCACTTTATGACTAACTCGGGGTTACACACGGGGCTTGACACCGGCTCGCCACAAATCTTTGACCTTCACAAGCAGACCAACTCAATTAGATAAAACACAGACACACTTGAAGAGTATTGGAATATACTCTAAAGTTTGTGGATGACGATCTATAGAAAGGACCTAAATCCAATGAAGGACCTCAAGGATATCACAATTTACAACACCAAGATTCAAGAACAAAGATTATTCCAACTTTAACCGCAATATACAAATTTGAAAATATAAAAAGAGAGATGTTAAAAAAAGAACTATTGCCGCAAGTGGAGACGACATATGATAAGGAATCCCAGATGGCAATACAGAAATCAATCCCTTCAACCGAAATAGATGCATCATCATAAACATGTCTCGGATTGGGAATGAGTGTAACAGCCGGTGAAGAAAAAAATAAAAAATAAATAAATATCTATTAAATCTCACAACCCCCACTACCCCTTAACTTTTCCATAACCCCCACCATTACTCTCATTAACCCCACTACATAATCTTAACCACCTTTACTTAAACACCCCAAAATCCTCCCCTTTTCCAACAAAAACATTCGACCATTACCAAAAAAAAAAAAGAGCTGTGAGGAATTGTATGAGTGATGGAGAGAAAAGTAGAGGGAAAAAGAGAAGGAAAAAAAAGAAGAAGAAGAAGGTTTTGTTCAAATCCAACCCCGATTTCAACTACGATATAGTATAACTCAAGCATTGCAAGTACTTATCTATGATTTCAATGTATTTTCTAAAATTGTTTTTATTTTCATTTATAAATTGGATAATATATATGTATTTTCCTGTAAATGATTGTATATAAAAAGTATTGTGTGTGCGTGTACCGCATGTTTTCGCACGTGTATGTATGTATATATGTGTTATATGAGTATTTAAAATATTTGGCCAAAAATTTTGTAATTATATGAATACGTGTGTTATGTGTGTGTATATGTGTATTCTAATTATATTTTTTGTATACCTTGTTATGTGCTTATATATATAAATATATATGTAAATGTATAGGTTGAATATTGTTTTCATAAAAATATGATTTTATTTATTATTTTCGTAAATTTAATTGTTAAAATAAACTGCGTTGTGTAAAATTATGAGAATTGATGTGGGTATTTTCGGATTTATTTATATATAAAAATTGAAAACTGTTTTTCCTACAAATTATATGGATTTATATATGTAATTTTGTATTTAAATATATGTAAATATGGAAAACTGTTTTATACCAATTATATGGATGCATAAATGTATTTTCGTATTAAATCATATATATGTGTGTGTGTGTGTATGTATATATATATATATATTGAAAAACTGTTTTTATATAAAATATGTGGATTTATATAAGTATTTTCGTATGGAATTATGTATGTATAATTATAAACTATTTTTATATGAAATATATAGATTTATATATATCTACTTTCATGTTAAATTATATATGTATAAAAATTAAACAGTTTTATTTTTCTAGATAGAAGTAGATGTACATATTTATATTACTTTCGTATTTAAATCTATATATATTTATAAACAGTTTTTAAATTAAATATATATATATATATATATATGTGTGTGTGTGTGTGTGTATGTTATTTTTGTTTTTAAACATATGTATAAACATAAAAGTTGTTTTCAATAGAATTAAATGCAGTATGTATGTTATTTTTGTATTATATATATAAATTACAAGAAACTGCTTTGGCAAAATTAAAATTTATATAAAGTTTTACCTCATTTATATATAAGTTAAATATTGAAATCTGTTTTACTGTTTTGAATTTATAAATAACTTAGTAAACTGTTTTTGGAATTATAGTTATATAAAATGTGATTTTTTAATTTAATTGTATTTATAATAGTATAAACTGTTTTTTTGGGTATAATTATGTATGTATATGCAGTTTTTGTATTTAAATATATGTATAATTATATAATCTATTTTTGAATGAATTTGAATATATATATATATATATATATATATTATGATATTATCGTATTTATATATATAAAACACATAGAAACTGTTTTTTATAAATTATATTTTAAGACATATTATTTTCGGAATTAAATAATATATAAATATATATACTGTTTTTGGATAGAATTATATATATATTTATATTATTTTCTGATTTAAAATAAATATAAATACATAAACTGTTGTTCGGATATAATTATACAATAATTTATCATATTTTCGGATTTAAAAATATATATAATCATATATACTGTTTTTTTTTTGTCAGAATTTTATATTTATTCATATTATTTTTGAATTTAAATATATATATAATTATATAAGCTATTTTTGGATAAAAATATATATGTGCTTGTAGTATTGTCAGATTTAAAAATATATATTATTATACAAACTATTTTGGAAATAATTACATATATTTATTTATATTTTTTAATTAAGAACATATATTAGCAAAGGAATTACTTGGACCGAAAAGGTAGATATATACTTACTTATATGATAATGGTGAACAAACTATTTTGCCGAAAAGATATAAGTTATACATTTATTTATATTGTATTGGTGAATAAAGTGGTTGGCCTAAGAGATAAGTGGTCTATCTATGTTCGTTATACTGTCATACATCAGAGGTAAGTGGTCTATTTGTACTTGTTACGTTGTCATGCATCAGGTGTAAGTGGTCTATTTGTGCTTGTTATGTTTATCATGCATCAGTGTGTTGTTTGTTGCGTATATGTAATTGAATTTTCTCTATATGCGAGTTGAGCTTATTATGTGAGATATGTGATGGCATATGTGAATCAATCACACCTGTGTACATGTAAACTGGGTGTATGTATGGTTGCGCGATTTTAATGCATATTGGATATGTATATGGATGTGTGGAGGTATACATGCACGTATATATGCACGTGTATGGGCGCGAACATATGTATGGGTATGGATGCACCAGATTATGAGAGATTATGCATTTGCATTCATGGCATGAGCATTGCATTGACCTATGTGCCGTGTGGCCCTATGAGGGTGTGGTCTTACGGGACGTGTGGCCCTATGAGGCGTGTGGTCCTACGGGACGTGTGACCCTATGAGGCGTGTGGCCCGACGGGGCGTGTGGCCTGACGAGGCATGTGGTAGGATCACCTCGAGGTTCATGCATTACACGGTAGAGATATGAGCATCCTGCATGACATGAATTTTGTTGTGTGTGACATATAGGGAAAGGCATGCATCATGAAGTTGCGCATTATTATGTGGAGTGACTTACTTTCCACAGTTTATTTACTCCCATTGGCATGTATTGTTCTCTTCTTTGTTTATGTATTTATTTGTTTGTTGTGTATGTCATATTTGAGAAGAGCATGCATCATGATAATGTAGATTGAGCTGACGGATTTACCTATCTTGTTTGAATATTCTCGATATGTCAACTGTTAACGGTATTCAAGTGAATTTAATTGTGTAACATTTATGTTGATGTGTAAATGTTATTTGTAATTGTTTCTGCATGTATGATTCCTATAACGAGTATAAGTAGGTTTCTTACTGAGCCCGTTGATTTGGATCACACCACTCACCAGTATTGCAGGTATTAGAAGTTAGGGTATGCTTGCGTAGGAGTTAGTGTACCCTGGAAGATCGGGGTTGGAGATTTCGAGACTAAGTATATTCGGACGTGACTTTTGAGGATTTAGTTAAGACAATTATTTCGATATCCGATGTTACGTATTTTAGAGATTAGTGTTTATCTACATTTGACCAGTGTATCGGTTTGTATTAGCCTAGACATTGTATTAATGATGATGATTATTTTATTCGAGAGTTTTAGTTTATGACTTCAACTGACATCGATTTACGTTATTATGATGACGTGTAATTGAATTGTATCGACGCCTTGTAGTCCTCGTAGCAGGCTACGGCGGGTGCACCGTTCTCATTGCTAGGGTTTGGGAGCGGTTCGCTACAGGTGGTATCAGAGCATGGCTCTAGATCCATGGCGGAAGCATAGATTTAGGCCATGATCTTAGAATTAAGTGACAATCTATACGTAAGTGATGATCTTGAACACAAGTCACGATCCTAGACATAAGTGCTGATCATAGACATAAGTATCTTACAAAATAGGTGATGACCTTAGATTTAAGGAATGATCGGTTAAGGGGTATACATACCTAGGGCAATGTTATGCCTACATCATAAGAGCTTGACTTTTATGGCCGGGTATGCGGTCTAACATGTAATCATAGTCACTCGGGTTGATAATTTGTCTGTCTACCTACCGGTAAGATGAATTCACCCTGGAGTACAGTCTTTTAATCCGTCCCTCGGATGCTTAGAGAGACTACCCTGGTACAGCAACCATAAAAAAATGTACTAAGTTTCGCCATTAATTAATTAATATAACCACCTATAGAGGAACTTACAAAATTCATAGATATAAGTTAAGGAAGCAAGGTTCACATATTAGTCTTCGCAGGGATATGGGCTGACATCCTTAAATTGGCAATGACCGTAGCTGGCATACAAAATGAGTTATCATTAGGAAAGTTTCTATTAGGTATTAGTACTTAGCAACAACGAGCTATTTGGATGAACCTAGTATAAATAAGTTTAATTTGGAACTATAATTGCAGTACGTGACCTAAGATCAGAAATCAACATGTCAATGCAAATAGGATTTAGGCTAGACGGGACGTAAACAAATAGTCTTGATAAATGATGTTGTCCGAATAGGTTTAGATGGTGGTTAAGATGTAGATATTAGAATTATTAGGATAAGTTAATGATACCTGTATCATTAAGAAAAATTAAAGTGAACATAGGGACATGTAAGTGTTGATGAATTTAGTAAGCTTGAATTGAAATATCGTAAGCATGAACAACGGTGGTCGCTATTCATGTGGAATTCAATGGGGTAAAAGTTAGCAGTTGAAATAACCAATTAAAGAAGTACAGTAGGTTTGTGTGGTGCGCAGAAACATGGTGAATTAGGATGCTATGATGCTTAAGTTAATGACCGCTTAAGTTGAACTTTAGAAGATAGAACGGATAGGGTAAACTATGAGTATGCATTGAATCAATAAGTTGAAGGTGTCACTGGTAGGAATAATGACCTATATAGACAAGTAGGCTTGAATACATATGAGGGTATAACGAAATTATCTAAGTTACAACTATGGAGAATGAGTTAGGGATTGAATCCTATGAGTACAAGATCATCTTGTAAGATGCTAGCGATGACTAAGTTGAATTGTATTAGAGTACACGTGTTTTAAAAATGCATACTGTTTATTGGAAGTTTTGTGGGTAAGATACTTAAGTTAAGATGGTAGTACATGTAAGTATTGATTATAGAGGATTGTTGGTGACAGCAGATAGAAATTCCACTTAGACTGACAACCGGATTATGGAACTCTCAGTATGGTGACAATACTTGTAAGTTTGATACTATAGTTATAGAAAGATTAAGTTATGATGTAACTAGCGGTAGATGATGAAATTAGAAATTACCTTGTCAGTATACAAGAGATGATTCTTGGGAAACTTAGTCGTGAGGAGCAGCATTTGTAATGATGTCAAAATACCAATAGGGAGTCAGTTGACCTAGGCACTCGAACAGTAGGATTAGTTATAAGTAATTTGAACATAGAATACATCTACATAGGTTCAACGATTTGTATTCAGTGGTATGAGCTGGACGATACATCTATGATTACCTAGCGATGAGAGTGATATGTTAACTGTTTGGCATTAGCAAGTGAATAGAATGAGTCAACTTTATAGTAGTATTCTTTGAAACTAAGAAAAATGATTGGTGAGAAGAGTTATTGGTGGTGTGGTATAAAAAGACACGTAGCTGAGTATGTTAGAGATACATAGCATGTCAGCAGATGAGAGCAAAACATCATCGACCTGAAGTACTGATAATGTCATTGCATGTACCAGAATAGAAATAGGAGCTCAAAGAAGAAGTATCTGCATCTTTCCAGTCAAAGTGCGCAAGTTTCGAGGACGAAACTTGTTGTGAGGGAGGGAGTATGTAACAGCCGGTGAAGAAAAAAATAATAAATAAATATCTATTAAATCTCATAACCCCCACTACCCCTTAACTTTTCCATAACCCCCACCATTATTCTCATTAACCCCACTACATAATCTTAACCACCTTTACTTAAACACCCCAAAATCCTCCCATTTTCTAACAAAAAACATTCAGCCATTACCAAAAAAAATGTGATGTGAGGAATTGCATGAGTGAGGGAGAGAAAAGTAGAGGGAAAAAGATAAGGAAAAAGAAGAAGAAGAAGAAGGTTTTGTTCAAATCCAACCCCGATTTCAACTACGATATAGTATAACTCAGGCATTGTAAGTACTTATCTATGCTTTCTATGTATTTTCTAAAAAAGGTTTTATTTTCATTTATAAATTGGATAATATGTATGTATTTTTGAATCTGTAAATGATTGTATATAAAAAGTATTGTGCGTGCGTGTACTGCATGTTTTCGCACGTGTATGTATGTATATATGTGTTATATGAGTATTTAAAATATTTGGCCAAAAGTTTTGTAATTATATGAATACGTGTGTTATATGTGTATTCCAATTATATTTTTTTGTATACCTTTTTATGTGATTATATATATAAATATATATGTAAATGTATAGGTTGAATATTGTTTTCATAAAAATATGATTTTATTTATTATTTTCGTAAATTTAATTGTTAAAATAAACTGTGTTGTGTAAAATTATGAGAATTGATGTGGGTATTTTCGGATTTATTTATATATAAATATTGAAAACTGTTTTTCCTACAAATTTTATGGATTTATATATGTAATTTCGTATTTAAATATATGTAAATATGGAAAACTGTTTTATACCAACTACATGGATGCATAAATGTATTTTTGTATTAAATCATATATATATATATATATATATATATATATTTATGTATATATATATATGTATATATATATATATATGTATATATATGTATACATATATATAAATATATTGAAAAATTGTTTTTATAACAAATATGTGGATTTACATAAGTATTATCGTATGGAATTATGTATGTATAATTACAAACTATTTTTATATGAAATATATAGATTTATATATATCTACTTTCATGTTAAATTATATATGCATAAAAATTAAGCAGTTTTTTTTTCCGGATAGAAGTAGATGTACATATTTATATTACTTTCGTACTTAAATCTATATATATTTATAAACAGTTTTTAAATTAAATATATATATATATATATATATATATATATGTGTATGTTATTTTCGTTTTTAAACATATGTATAAACATAAAAGTTGTTTTCAATAGAATTAAATGCAGTATGTATGTTATTTTTGTATTATATATATAAATTACAAGAAACTACTTTGCGCAAAATTAAAATTTATATAAATTTTTTACCTCATTTAAATATAAATTAAATATTGAAAACTGTTTTACTGTTTTAAATTTATAAATAACTTAGTAAACTGTTTTTGGAATTATAGTTATATAATATGTGATTTTTGAATTTAATTATATTTATAATAGTATAAACTGTTTTTTTGGGTATAATTATGTATGTATATGTATTTTTCGTATTTAAATATATGTATAATTATATAAGCTATTTTTGAATGAATTTGAATATATATATATTATGCTATTATCGTATTTATATATATAAAACACATAGAAACTGTTTTTTATAAATTATATTTTAAGACATATTATTTTCGGAATTAAATAATATATAAATATATATACTGTTTTTGGATAGAATTATATATATATTTATATTATTTTCTGATTTAAAATAAATATAAATATATAAACTGTTGTTCGGATATAATTATACAATAATTTATCATATATATAATCATATATAATGTTTTTTCGTCAGAATTATATATTTATTCATATTATTTTTGAATTTAAAAATATATATAATTATATAAGCTATTTTTGGATGAAACTATATATGTGCTTGTAGTATTATCAGATTTAAAAATATATATTATTATAAAACTATTTTGGAAATATTTATATATATTTATTTATATTTTTTAATTAAGAACATATATTAGCAAAGGAATTACTTGGACCGAAAAGGGAGATATATACTTACTTATATGATAATGGTGAACAAACTATTTTTGCCGAAAAGATATAAGTTATATATTTATTTATATTGTATTGGTGAATAAACTGGTTGGCCGGAATTATATATGTTATATATTTGATTGTTTCATTTGCAGAATTAAAAATATATTGGAGAATAAACTACTTTGACCGATAAGAGGTAAGTGGTCTATCTATGTTCGTTATACTGTCATACATCAGAGGTAAGTGGTCTATTTGTACTTGTTACGTTGTCATGCATCAGGTGTAAGTGGTCTATTTGTGCTTGTTATGTTTATCATGCATCAGTGTGTTGTTTGTTGCGTATATGTAATTGAAGTTTCTCTATATGCGAGTTGAGATTATTATATGAGATATGTGATGGCATATGTGAATCAATCACACCTGTGTACATGTAAACTGGGTGTATGTATGGTTGCACGATTTTAATGCGTATTGGATATGTATAAATGGATGTGTGGAGGTATACATGCACGTATATATGCACGTGTATGGACGCGAGCATATGTATGGGTATGGATGTACCAGATTATGAGAGATTATGCATTTGCATTCATGGCACGAGCATTGCATTGGCCTATGTGCCGTGTGGCCCTATGAGGCGTGTGGTCCAACGGGACGTGTGGCCCTGTGAGGCGTGTGGCCCGACGGGGCGTGTGGCCTGACGAGGCGTGTGGCAGGATCACCTCGAGGTTCATGCATTACACGGTAGAGATATGAGCATCCTGCATGACATGACTTTTGTTGTGTGTGACATATAGAGAAAGACATGCATCATGAAGTTGCGCATTATTATGTGGAGTGACTTACTTTCCACAGTTTATTTACTCCCATTGGCATGTATTGTTCTCTTCTTTGTTTATGTGATTATTTGTTTGTTGTGTATGTCATATTTGAGAAGAGCATGCATCATGATAATGTAGATTGAGCTGATGGATTTACCTATCTTGTTTGAATATTCTCGATATGTCAACTGTTAACGGTATTCAAGTGAATTTAATTGTGTAACATTTATGTTGATGTGTAAATGTTATTTGTAATTGTTTCTGCATGTATGATTTCTATAACGAGTATAAATAGGTTTCTTACTGAGCCCGTTGATTTGGCTCACACCACTGACCAGTTTTGCAGATATTAGAAGTTTGGGTATGCTTGCGCAGGAGTTAGTGTACCCTAGAAGATCGGGGTTGGAGATTTCGAGACTAAGGATATTCGGACGTGACTTTTGAGGATTTAGTTAAGACAATTATTTCGATATTCGATGTTACGTATTTTGGAGATTAGTGTTTATCTACATTTGACCAGTGTATCGGTTTGTATTAGCCTAGACATTGTATTAATGATGATGATTATTTTATTCGAGAGATTTAGTTTATGACTTTCCTGACATCGATTTACGTTATTATGATGACATGTAATTGAATTGTATCGACGCTTTGTAGTCCTCGTAGCAGGCTACGGCGGGTGCACCGTTCTCATTGCTAGGGTTCGGGAGCGGTTTGCTACAATGAGAATCCGAGGGAGAACCAATGGGACACATGCGGCCCAAAAAACACGGCATTGCTCAGGAGGAAAGTGAAAAAGAAGACAAATCCAAGCTCTATTGCACACACTGCGGGATAAAGAAGCATACAAAAAAATTGCTTTCAAATCATATGTTACCTAGAGTGGTGGGAGGACAATAACAAGGCACCACGAGGACGAATAGAAAATGAAAAGGAAGCCACTGTAGTGGGCATCCCATGGCCGCCAACAACAATGATAGCGTCTTAGAGGAGGTACACAAAAGCAGCGGAGTGACCGAGGGAGATGGAGACAGAAGGGTCAGGAAAGAAAGCAAGGCGAAAATAGAAGGTAGTGGGATTAGGGATTTTAATCCCAAACCTTTTATAATTTATAAAATATGTCCCCCTTTTTTTTGAATTTTATTAATCTGCCCTAAAATTTCACTGTTTTTATCGATCTGCCCCAAAAGTATGGAATATTTTCAGATTTGGCTCGAGAATCCTTACACTCTACAGAATTACCTCATGAATCCGTAAAACTTGCGTATGCATCCAAAGCCCACAAATCACTCTATTAAAAATCTTGTTAAATCTAATGAGTGGATTCTTGACTGAAAAGCTACATACATAATGACATATGATCTTAAAGACTTTCTATACTTGCCTACTGTAGCGATCCGTCTCGAACCCTAGAATTCGAAATGATTCACTCGCCGTATTCCACTAAGGAAAATACAAGGCGTAGATACAAATCAATTACAAGGCGGCAGAATGACGTAAACTGATATTAGCAGCAGACATAAAATAAAATCCCAAATACGCTCCAATATAAAGTGTCTAGACAATAAGCATAATTATTACAAAGTCTAACTTAATAAAATTACATCCCGAAATAAACTAAAACCCATAAGTACAAAGTTTGAGATGAACACATGAAGAACTCTTCTACAACCCTCGTGTCCTCAATACCAAACTCTAACAAGTCCTTTACGTACTCCAGATCGTAGCCCTGATTACCTGCAAGCTTGGGGAAAAATATAGGGAATGAGCGACAAAACATCGCTCAGCAAGTAACCTGCCAGTACTCGCTACAGGATCATACACGTGGAAACAGGTGTAATAAATAGAATAACAAATAACATATAAAATAATCAAGTTTCCATTCACAAATAATTTTACCTTTGTAATCTTACGATAATACTGCATAAAAATCAATGATATCAAGTAATGAATTAAACAAACAGAGTCAGTCTAAGGTTAGCCACGGTCAAAATCCAATGATGCGATTTTAAAACGATATAATGCAATCCGATAACGATGCGATGCGATAACGATAACGATAACAATAACGATGTGATATCGATAACGATAACGATGCGATGGATATCACACTTTTCTTACAAGTGACTTATATCGCAAGACTTATGAATTGATCATCCAATGGTCGATGTGTCCAGACGGCCTATCGATATAGTCATATGTGGCTGGACGACTCAATTAGCGGTCATATGTGTCCAAGTGTCCTATCGATATAGTCATATGTGCTCAGACGGCCCGTTTGTTCGGAACCAATCCAGCTCAACAATATATTTCTTTTGTAATGTGAATTTCACAATATGCATGATTTTCGAAAACGATTTTCAAAATATGCAATTTTTCCAAAACAATTTCAATTATCGATAAATTCCAAGTACGATATTCAATACCGATCACCAATTTAACAAATATCACAAATTACAAATTGAAAACACATATGTGAATACATATGATAACGTTTACATGTCTTATATACATAAACATATATATCATATACACATAAATTTGGAAGTATTTAGGAGAGGAAGGGGTCCAATGGCTAACTACTCTGTTCAACCGCATTTACAAAACAGGGAAAATGCCAGATGAGTGGAGAAAGAGTGTCGTAGTCCCCCTATATAAGAACAAAGGAGACGCACAGTGTTGTGGGAACTATAGAGGGATTAAGTTGCTAAGTCATATCATGAAGTTATAGGAGAGAGTAATCGACACTCGAATTAGGAGAGAAACTCAGGTTACGGTGAACCAATTTGGTTTTATGCCAGGAAGGTCAACTACGGAAACAATACACATTCTCAGGAGATTAATGGAGAAGTATAGGGAGAAGAAGCGCGATTTACATATGGTTTTCATCGATATTGAAAAAGCATATGACAGTGTGCCACGTAGCCTGATATGAGATAGTCTGGATGCAAGAGGGATCCCTATGAAGTATATATACATAATTAGAAATATGTATGCTAGGACAAAAAACAACCGTTCGTACGCCTGTGGGGAATACAAACTTCTTTCAGGTGGAGGCCGGTCTCCATCAAGGGTCTGCGTTGAGCCCATTTCTTTTTGCAGTTGTCCTTGACGAGTTGTCAAAGCCAATACAGGAGGCAGTTCCGTGGTGTATGCTTTTTGATGACGATATTGTATTAGTTGCAGAAAGTAGACATACCCTGAGTATGAGACTAGAGCAGCGGAGAGGTGTTTTAGAGAGAAAAGGCTTAAAGATTAGCCGTTCTAAGACCAAGTATCTGCACTACGACTTCAGCGGCGCAGCAGACATTGAGGATAGCCAGCTCACCATCGATGGTCAAGTGGTACCATAGGTAAGTAAGTTTAAGTACCTAGGATCATTTATGCTGCAGAATGGCGACATAGATAATGATGTAGCACATCGAGTTTAAGCAGGCTGGTGTAGATAGAAGGCGACCTCAGGGGTGCTGTGTGACAAAAATTTCCCAACTAAATTAAAAGGAAAATTTTATAGGGTGACAGTGCGACCAGCAATGCTATAAGAGACAGACTGCTGGGCCATCAAGAGGCCACAATTACAGAAGATGGAAGTGGCAGAGATGAAGATGTATGGATATGTGGACATACAAGGCTAGACCGGATCAGAAACGAGGTGATTCGAGAAAGGTTAGGCGTGGCTAGTATAGCAGATAAGATAAGGGAGGGCAGAATGAGATGGTTTGGGCATGTCAAGCGGAGACAGACAACGGCGTCGGTCAGAGCAATAGAAATCCTCATTGTAGAGGGGAACATGAGTAAAGACAGACCCAAACTGACTTGGGATTAGCAGATAAGGCACGACCTACTAGATTTGCACCTCTCTGAGGACATGGTCCAGGATAGATGTTCATGGAGACATAAGATTAAGGTTAACGAGGTATAGGTCATATATAGAGACACTTTAGAATATATTTAGGGACATAGATAGACGTAGACACTATCTACGTTTTAGGTTGACTTTCCACTTGGTTGCGTATGTTATACCGTTGTTTTACATTACACGTACATATACACATGATGTGTATTTTTAATATCGAAAGTCCTTTCTTTGTATTTCTTGAATTTTCTCACTAACACACTAGCACATCATATCTCTATTATCGTGTCATTCATGCAGGTACATACAGAGCCGGGGGTCTCACTTGAAGCAAACTCTCTATCCCTTGGGATAGAGGTATTGTTTGCCTACCACTTACCCTCCCCAGACCCTAACGATAGCTTTTGCTGTCGTTGGAATATACTGGGTTCGGATGATGATGATGATACACATAAATTTGGACAAAACAAGACTGTCATGACATGGATAGAATTCGGCCATATATATACTTAGGTTTCCAATTGACAATTAAATACATTTATAGAACATATATCTATAAAATACATATAAGCACATAAAAATTCAGCACTCCCTCCAAGAGAGTTTCAGCCACCCTTATTTTCTTTTCCAGCACATGAAAATATCTCCGCCATATATAAATACAATCAGTATTTACGACACAATATCATAATAACGTAATTTAAACACAACACTGGAATAATACTAATTGTATATGACGTTTCCTTTTTATACATTATGTACATATACATGGTAATCATACAATAAACATTAGTATTATTTTATAAAACAAAGTATGCATAACGTGTATATAAATCTGAGTGATAACATTTATTAGATACAAGAACTTATTACTGTGTACACAACTTTTACAGATGCATTTTAAAGATTATTACATGAAATATTATCTATACATACCACATATGCCATATATATAAGTAATCATATACGGTTGAGATCACAAGAGGCAAAAAGTGAGGCAAAATATGAGGCCTCCAATCACGTGTTGCCACGTGTAGAAGTAACTATTTTTTTAAAACAAAAAAATTTTAAACTTCTTCCACTTTTGTACACATGGCAATCTGTGATTGGAGACCTCATATTTTACCTCATTTTTTACCTCCTGTGATCCCAACCGAATCATATACCTATAAAAATACATCACAGCCTATACTAAAATCAGTTTGCTAAATTTTCTATTCACATGAGTTACACTAGGCCATGTATATGAATTTCTTACCAATTTGCAATTCAAATTCACATATATTCGCATATGGTAATATATACCTATAACATCACTTTAACACCATATAGAAAATCATATATCATCAAGTACATATATGAGTAGGCGAAAATCAACTTTATACAGTTACAAATAAAAATCGGCCATGACTATGAATTTGACATCAAATAACAATTCAAATGCAAATACATATACACATAATAATCTATACATATTTTAGCAACCAAATATTATATATTCCTAAAACAAACACTCCAACGTGTACGAATAAGGACTTACACAAATTGTATCCTTCGTCAAAATGACCTGACACACACACACACACACACATATATATATATATATATAAATATTTAAAACAACTAATTGCACATATATGCAAGACGCTATATATACATATATGCATCCATCTATGCAAATAAAAATACTTATGCATGATCCTTAAATTTATATAAAAATATACATATAAAATTCGCAAAATCATAACGAGTACGATTAAAGTACTTACCTATTTTTCCTTTTTCTTCTTCTCTTTTTTTTTTCCTTTCCTCTTCTTTTCTCCTCTCTTTCTCACGTTACCCTCTTGCTCTCAAATTCTACAATTTCCTTTCTTATCTTTGTGCCCTGCCGAATGGTGTAAAGTGAGGGGAAATGGAAGAGAATTTGTGTGGTTATGTAGGGAAATAATGAGGGAAAAGTAATGGGAAATAATGGGGTATAATGAATAGGGATTATGGGGGTTATAGAAGGAGAAAGGGTGTGGTGGCAATTATGGCATTTTGTGACATATATAACATGTATGTATTTATATCTATAAACATTTTTCTTAAAGTGGGGGTATAACATACTCTCTCATTACAAAAAGTTTCGCCCTCGAAACTTACGTACCTTAACCGAAAAGATGTAGACACTTCTTTTAACTTGACTACCTATGAAAATCCCCAACCTCAAAACCTCGCTACAAATATTGGCTACTCAGACTTCAATTTTCCGCATTCTCACCCTCCCACTATATCTTCAAGTGCTAAGTCTTTATACACATTCCAAAAATGGAGTGCTCTAAACCAGACCCATATGCTGAAAAATATGTGTTCGTCAGATACGCAACTCATCAGACTGGATATCAATGTTATAATTCAGTCACTCGTTGCATCCATATCACTATGAATTGCGCCTTTTTTTGAGTCTGAATACCTTATGATCACCATCCTCGAATTCGGGGGAGCAGATAAAAGAACCACTAGGGTAGTTACACAATCTCAATTGCCCACCGACTGTTCTTACAAAACAAGTAGAATAATATTTTTGTATCCTTCACTACCATAATTAGTCATCTAATATGTAAAGTTCAACTTAAGTTGAATTTAGTTTTGGCCGCCTTTTTAATTTAGTGTGCCGTCCATCTTGCTCGTTGCATCTCCCCCATGGAACGGCAGTAACTAACTAACGTAAAATTTGTCGAGGAATCAAATTCAGTCCTCTCTAACTAGCTATTCGATTTTTTTTAAAAAAAAATTTTATTACGTTCAACTTGTAATTATTATGCATAAATAACTAATAAAAGATATATACAAACAAAGATAATTGATATATCAACAGAGGGGTGTGTATTATTGATTAATGAACAATCAATTGATATGATGTGTAGTAGTAGTTTATTGACTCCTATAAAATATATGATCAGTGTTTTACCATGTCACTTGAAAATATCAATACTTGTACTAAATTTAATGTGCTTCATATATCTTTAATTGGAGCTTTACATTAGAACAATCATCTGAAAAACTAAAAGAACATTTGTGAGATGATGATCAATAAAACAAGGAGATGAGAAATACAAACGCCCTTCCTCTATACCTTTATTTTTCTAATTGATCTAAAAGTGTCTTATATTGTTTTTTCTAAGGTATTCCAAAACATTTCTCAACCAGTGCTGGGGTGAGATCACTCCAAAATCCCCCACCCTCTCTCTACCGTCTGCCATGTGGCAGTAGGAGGGGATTGGTGAGGCTACATGAGAGATGACCAACAAGAAGCGTACAAGGATGGAAGGAGGACACGTGGCAAATAGTAAGCACCAATGCTATTCCAAGGATTAAACCCAAACGAATACGAACTCTGATGTCGACAATCCAGCAGAAAAGCAAAATGAATAGGGAAGTGCGAAACTATGAGAAAAAGAATAAGGTGTGAAAGGCATAGGAGTACTATGTACTAGTAGTAGGAACAAGAGAACGGGCCACGGTATTACCTCTTGTTGTTGGCAAAATGTTGAACACCAACCCAAATGGCTTTCACTGTCTCAGCCTCAAGGAACTATGTGGAAGATGTAAATCAGGAGTCTAGCGGCATCTTAAATTGTGCGAGATCTTATACAGTTACCTACACAAGGTGCCCCCAGAAACCAGGCCTTTGCACTGGCAGTAGAGGAACACCTACACTGTGCGCATCATTGGATTTGTACTCATGACTTCTTGTTGGCAATCTCCAACCCAAGTACCAACTGGACTATGCCTTGGCGGCAAGTAAAAAACAGTGTTGGATAAACTTTTTAAAGTGACTGGCCCCACCGCAGTACGACCTCGTACTCCTGAAACCCCCTCTCCGGCCTGGCCATAGGGGTTATTACCGCTTGACCTTACACGTATGAGGGATTTTTTTTGGAGAGACACAGTTCCACTAATCTACTGATAAGAGGACCCGAACACGGAACCTCAGTCATCAATATCTTGAGTCTTTACCATTAGGGCCACGGTATTACCTCTACAACTAGAGAAAGAGGCCTAAGTCTCTAATAGAGACTATCGGTTTTACTTTTGTGTGATTATTAGAATATTATCGTCATTTTAATATCAAAATAAGCTTTAGCTTAACAATTTATAGGCATCAAATTGTTATAAACTCGAACAATAATATAAAGAAATAACACCAAGATTGTATATTATATCTTCTTCAAAAGATGTCCAAATCCATACAAGAATGTGTCCTATTTATAGGGCATAAAAATTGTAACATCTTCTCAATGTTAATACCCACTACCACCATGATCCTTAGTGGGTGTTAATGTCCTTAGTGGGTGTTAATGTTTGGACATCCACTATCCCCACTAACACACATACTAATTCACAATACTCCCCCTTGGATGTCCAAATTTTATAGAATATGCCTCGTTAAAACCTTGCCAAGAAAAACCCAGTGGGATAAAAACTTGGTCGAAGGAAAAAGAGTACAAATTCATAAAATTGGTAAGTGTGATATACTGCCTCATTAAAACCTTGCCAAGAAAACCCTGTGGGACAAAAACTTGGACGAAGGAAAAAGAGTACAATATGTATAGTAATCACACTCCCCCTGATGCTGACAAGAGGTCTTTGAGTTGACGCATTCCAATGCCGTAGACCATCTTTCTAAATGTAGTTGTTGGTAGTGCTTTGGTGAACAAATCAGCAAAATTCTTATTTGATTGTATCTGCTGGATATCAATGTCGCCATTCTTCTCAAGATCATGAGTGTAGAAAAATTTTGGCGATATATGCTTCGTTCTGTCTCCTTTGATATAGCCATTCTTAATTTGAGCAATACATGCAGCATTATCTTCAAACAATATCGTCGGAGTCTTTCTTAGTGAAGATAATCCATATGATTCTTGAATATGTTGAATCATCGACCTTAACCATATACATTCACGACTCGCTTCATGTAATGCTAAAATCTCGAAATGGTTAGAAGATGTGGCTGTTAATGTCTGCTTCACTGATCTCCATGATATAGCTGTACCTCCACAAGTAAAAACATATCCACTCTGTGATCTTCCCTTATGAGGGTCAGATAGATAGCCAGCATCAGCATATCCCACCAAGTGTGACTCAGAATTCTTTGAATAGAATAAACCCATGTCTATTGTTCCACGAAGATAGCGTAAAATATGTTTGACACTATTCCAATGTCTTCGTGTTGGTGTAGAGCTATATCTTGCCAATAAATTCACTGAGAATGATATATCTGGTCTCGAACAATTTGCAAGATACATTAAAGCACCAATAGCACTAAGATAAGGTACTTCTGGACCTAATAATTCCTCATTATCTTCTGGCGGTCGGAATGGATCTTTCTTTACATCTAATGATCTTACTATCATAGGACTACTCAATGGATGAGCTTTATCCATATAAAATCTCTTCAAGATCTTCTCCGTGTATGCAGATTGATGAAGAAAGATTCCATTAGGCAAATGCTCGATCTGCAGGCCGAGACAAAATTTGGTTTTTCCGAGATCTTTCATCTCAAACTCTTTCATGAGATAATTAGCAGTTTTGGTAAGCTCTTCAGGAGTTCCAACAAGATTCAAGTCATCGACGTACACTGCAATTATAGAGAACCCATTTTCAGATCTTTTGATAAATACGCATGGACAAATTGGATTGTTTACATATCCTTCTCTAATGAAATACTCACTGAGACGATTATACCACATCCTGCCAGATTGTTTTAGTCCATATAAGGATCTTTGTAATTTGATTGAGTATAATCCATGTGCCTTTTGATCACATTTTGTAGGCAATTTTAATCCTTCAGGGATCTTCATATAAATATCATTATCTAAAAAACCATATAAGTATGCGGTAACCACATCCATTAACCGCATATCAAGGTTTTTAGCAACTGCCAGGCTGATTAGATATCGTAATGTTATGACATCAATTACTGGGGAATATGTTTCATCATAATCAAGCCCAGGTCTTTGTGAAAAACCTTGTGCAACAAGACGTGCCTTGTATCGCACAATCTCATTTTTCTCATTCCGTTTTCGTACAAAAACCCATTTATATCCAATGGGTTTTATCCCTTCGGGGGTTTGGACTACAGGTCCAAATACTTTGCGACTTTCTAATGATTTCAGTTCTGCTTGGATTGCATCTTTCCACTTTGGCCAATCATTTTTTTGTCGACATTGTTCAATGGATCTCGGTTCAGGATCCTCATTTACAATTTCACATGCAATACCATAAGCAAAAACATGATCAATAAAGACCTTTTGTCTATCCCAATTTTCTCCTGAACTTGCATAATTCAAAGAGATTTCTTCAAAATTTTGTTCACTTGCTTCTTCAGGAGCAACTTGTTTATCAATTTTAGACTGATCAGTTTCAATTTCTATAGCGCTTTCAGGTTGTGAACTTCTTTGCTCTTCTGGAGTATTCTCTTCCGGAGCATTAACTTGCACCCTTCTCTTTCGAGGGTTTTTATCTTTTGCACCGACAGGGCGCCCACGTTTTAGACTTGCTTTTAGTATACCATTATCACGTCTTTTAGAGACATCAAGTCGAATTGGCGTATTCATCGCCGGAACGTGGGATTTTTTTACCTTTTGACTATCAGTAAATGCGTCAGGCAACTGATTTGAAACATTTTGTAAATGAATTATCCTTCTTACTTCTTGCTCACATTGATTTGTTCGTGGGTCAAGATGAGAAAGTGAAGGAACGTTCCATTTAATTTCACGTCGTTCTTCAGGAAACAGTACTTTATCTCCCCCTAACGGCGGGAAAACTTTCTCATCAAAATGACAATCAACATATCTTGCTTTAAATAAATCACCCGTCAGGGGCTCAACATATCTCACAATAGATGGAGAATCAAAACCCACATATATGCCTAGACGTCTTTGAGGACCCAATCTTGTCCGTTGTGGTGGAGCAATCGGAACATAAACCGCACAACCAAAAATCTTTAAGTGTGAAATATCAGGCTGCTGGCCAGATACCATTTGCAATGGCGAATATGGTTGAAATGAATTGGATCTAAGCCGTATTAATGCTGATGCATGCAGAATTGCATGTCCCCAAGCTGTCATGGGTAAATTAGATCTTAAGAGCATAGGTCTAGCAATCAGTTGTAAACGTTTTATAAATGACTCTGCCAGGCCATTTTGAGTATGCACATGTGCCACTGAATGCTCAACATCAATCCCAATCGACATGCAATAATCATTAAAAACTTGGGAAGTAAATTCACCAGCATTATCAAGACGAATAGATTTAATTGGATAATCCGGAAATTGTGCTCTTAAGCGTATAATCTGAGCAAGAAGCTTGGCAAATGCTACTGTTCTTGTCGAAAGCAAACTCACATGAGACCATCGTGAAGAGGCATCCAATAAGACCATAAAATATCGAAGTGGTCCACAAATATCTCCTTGTATTCTTTGTAAAAATATAGGAGATTCAACATGAACCTTCATCGGAGATGGCCTCTTGATTAATTTCCCTCGTGAATAAGCAACACACACACAATCACGAGGTAAAAGAATCTTCTGGTTCTTTAAAGGATGTCCATGTGAGTTTTGTACAATTCTACGCATCATTACCGATCCCAGATGGCCAAGTCGATCATGCCATAACATGAATAATGTTGGATCATTGAACTTCCGGTTCATCACAATATTAGATTCTACTGGATGTATAGTCGCATAATACAATCCAGATGAGAAAATTGGAAATTGTTCTTTTACAAGCTTCTGGCCTGATTGTTCGTATGTAATACATAAAAATTCCATATTCCCTTTATTCATGGTTTCAATATGAAAACCATTAAGACGTATGTCTTTGAAACTCAACAAGTTTCGTTTCGACTTGGTAGAAAATAACGTCATATTTATCAATATATGTGTACCACCCGGTAGTATAATAGTTGCTCTTCCAAAGCCCTCAATCAATGATGTAGTGCCTGAAATTGTACTAACATTTGCTTTTGTCAATTGCAATGTCGAAAAATATTTTCGATCACGAAGAATTGTGTGTCCATGTGAGTTTTGTACAATTCTACGCATCATTACCGATCCCGGATGGCCAAGTCGATCATGCCATAACATGAATAATGTTGGATCATTGAACTTCCGGTTCATCACAATATTAGATTCTACTGGATGTATAGTCGCATAATACAATCCAGATGAGAAAATTGGAAATTGTTCTTTTACAAGCTTCTGGCCTGATTGTTCGTATGTAATACATAAAAATTCCATATTCCCTTTATTCATGGTTTCAATATGAAAACCATTAAGACGTATGTCTTTGAAACTCAACAAGTTTCGTTTCGACTTGGTAGAAAATAACGCCATATTTATCAATATATGTGTACCACCCGGTAGTATAATAGTTGCTCTTCCAGAGCCCTCAATCAATGATGTAGTGCCTGAAATTGTACTAACATTTGCTTTTGTCAATTGCAATGTCGAAAAATATTTTCGATCACGAAGAATTGTGTGTGTTGTTGCACTGTCAACCAGACAGATGTCTCCACCATTCATCTTGAATATATGTCTAGCAGAATATATCCAATTTTCATAATCAAATTTAATTCCAAAGAATCAATATATAAATGGAAATGTAGATGGCAAAGAAATTTTATTTATGCTGATAGATATGTTTAAATTGAAACAAACTTACATGCTCAGACGTTATAAACTAAATGAAAACTTATCCGAAAAAACATGACTAATAACTAGGTATCCTATATAATTATGCCTGACCATTGTTATTTGTAACATCATCCACAAACTGGATTCCATTGCCATCCATACTCGGGCCCATAAGATAATCTTCAAGATCTAAATCATCGAAATGACTGGGGATGTTGTCATCATTATCCGCTATGTTTCCAAAGTCTGCAAAATTACTTTGTTTTCCATTGCATTTATCCTTCTGGGATGCCTGATAAAGATCAACCAAATGTTTTGGTGTACGGCAAGTACGAGACCAATGCCCGTGAGATCCACATCGATAACATGTCTCATCATGTTGCTTAACCTTTGCACCATCTTTTACAGCTTTTGCATTTTCACGTGGCTTCTCATTATTTTCCCACTTCTGGTGGTATGGTGCAAAACTTCTACCATTGCCACGACCTCTACCGCGGCCACGACCACGGCCACGACCACGGCCACGACCACGTCCTCTACCACGATCATTAAAAGTTGCATTCACTTCAGGGAATGGTTTTGACCCAGTCGGGTGAGAAGTGTGGTTTTTCATTAACAGTTCATTGTTTTGTTCAGCAACTAAGAGACATGAAATTAGCTGGGAATATTTTTCAAAATGTCGTTCCCTGTATTGCTGCTGCAGGAGCATGTTCGATGCATGAAAAGTAGTGAATGTTTTTTCTAACATGTCAGCATCATTAACTTTATCTCCACACAACCTCAATTGGGAGACAATCGAAAACATAGCAGAATTATATTCATTGACTGTTTTGTAATCTTACAACCTCAGGTGCAACCAGTCATAACGAGCCTTTGGAAGGATAACACTTTTATAATGGTCATATCTCTCCTCTAGATTTTACCACAATTCACGAGGCTCTTTCACCCCAAGGTATTCGGATTTCAGCCCGTCGTGGAGGTGATGGCGAATGAATATCATGGCTTTAGCTTTATCTTGCTCACTAGCCACAACATCATCCTTAATGGTATGCCCAAGGTTCATGGCCATCAAATGGATTTCAGCATCAAGAACCCATGACATGTAATTTCTGCCGGAAATATCAAGGGCAGCAAATTCCAGTTTGGTGATGTTCGCCATTAGTCTGATTTATACATAAAGAAAATATATCAGAAGATGATATATTCACTCAAAACTACAGGTTTGAGTAAATGTTATATGCTTCATAAATACCCAAAATACATTTAAACACACTCACCAAACACACACACACAAAATACCCAAAATATATGTATACAATACACATGAACAACAGTGGCACTCAGCCACTGCCACACATGCATAAATGCACGGCACACACAACACCCCGTTTGTTTTTTAATATCATTTTGCAAGGCCACCAAAATTCGAAGAAGGACCACTGCCTCAACATTTTCAACGTAAGGCATCACTGCATGGGCTTCCAAATACCATACTTGTTACATGAAGATTTTAACATTTGAAACAGAATTTAAAAAACTTTACTGCAATTTAAATACAAAACAAAACCTCTTAGACTAATTTTCTGAAGCAACGAAAGGAGAGGAAAAATAATTGAATATTCTTACCACGATGTATCTTCTATAGCAGGTAAAGCGTCGTGCTGATAACGTGTTATAAACTCGAACAATAATATAAAGAAATAACACCAAGATTGTATATTATATCTTCTTCAAAAGGTGTCCAAATCCATACAAGAATGTGTCATATTTATAGGGCATAAAAATTGTAACATCTTCTCAATGTTAATACCCACTACCACCATGATCCTTAGTGGGTGTTAATGTCCTTAGTGGGTGTTAATGTTTGGACATCCACTATCCCCACTAACACATATACTAATTCACAATACAAATAAGGATATTTTATTTATGAGGCCGTTAAGTCGACCTAATTTATATTTTTTACAGAACTTTTTGAGGGTGGGACAACGAAGACTCTGCACTAAGGGTTTAAACTTTTGAACTACAAGATAAAAAGACATTGACGTAACTGAATTGATATTAAGATGATAAATTATAATATAAAGGAAAAAAGAATACTTTTCCATTTTCTGAAAAGTACAATGCAGCAGCCATGCAAGCAAACCCTTGCCGTCCTAAACTGCTTGATTTACGTACAGCATCTTACATTATGATGGAACGCATAATATTTTTATTCAAAATAATTTATTTGATTCTTTTTTCATAGAAAACCGTTATATCATGTTAGATAATTTACTATACATATTATTGTTTAGTTTCATTAGATAAATTATTTTTATACGAGAGAATGAAAAATTTTCCTTAAACTAAAACATAAAAGTTCGTTACCAAGAAGGGGGAGAATTTTGTCATTTTAAAGGTACCATGAATTATCAAATTAAGATCTTATTTCAACCATCTACGTTACAGTTCATTTCACCTATGAATCATTTTAACTACAATGCAAGAAGGTAATATATTTTATAATACACTGATGTCGCTTTACCGTGATGATCCTAATACGCTGCTGTCGCTTTTACCGATACTTCTTATTTATCTTTTCCAATTAATTCTTCCACGTTTGAAGTTTAACCATGAACTTTGTGGTCACGATATTCTTCTAAATATCCAGGGCCAGGATTTACCTTCTCAGTTTTTCTTTTTTCCATTTTTCAATTATCTAACAGACTAATACATCAATTTACAGATAAACTACATGAGAAAAGGTTATGGATGACAAACATTAAATTAAGGTGGAGTTAGAGATTCTTAATTATAGATACATGTTAGGAAAACCAACCAAAAAAATAGTTCCACTCCTGTGTTTATACAGAGTTTGGAAAGGAGCATGATCGCTTTGCGATTTGATATATGCAGTTTATCCTACACTTTGTGTAAGAAACTGTTTCTATAGCTCACAAACCGTAAACTCAAAGTCATAAAACAGCAACCTTAGCCATGTTACACGACTCGTCATTTTTGGTATAAAGTAAAGAAAATAGGCAATAGAGGGAGGAGCCAAAAAAGTGGTGGGTACAAAGTATATGAAAGCAGACCCTACAAGGGGTGATTCTTTGTTGTCAATTGTCAGCCAAAAAGACACCTTAGCTTTGCCAATGTCTGCTTCACGAGAATGACCATTTCCAACTCTCCTTGTTTTCTTCTACTATCCCATCTCTTTGTCCTTTTTTCCTTCTTGATTCGTGAGCTTTGATTCTCTTCTCAATCTCATCATGTGAGATCATCTCATCCACTTTCTCTTCACCACACGGTCATTATTCGACACATATCAACAGAGATGAGTGCTGATGTTAGGTAAAGGTCACCTGCATCTAGTCTCATCATTTCCCTACTGTCACGTGTCACGCGGTGACACGTGGAGTGAGAAGTTTTCGGTATGATATATTTTTAGAAGTTTAGAAGTTTTTCACTTAATATGACTACCTAAAACCACTGTTTAATTATCATTTTAAGTTTTTACATAGACATTAAGAAAGTTCTTAAAGGATTAAGTTTATCATACGAATAAGGCTAAAATGCCCCTTGATTGTATTCATGTGGTAATTAAAATGGTTGAATGGGTAATGACAATGTAAAGATAAGACATTTAAAAAATGTTGAATATTTTATTTGAATTTGAAATGATGAATAATAGAAAAATATATATTTTTATTTTATATATTTTAAAAGACCAAAGCCCTTGGGATTTGCGCTGTTCCACTGTGAAGCCATGTCCCACTTTAACTTCCAGAAAATAATGTTTTCTACCCTGTCCACTATTAAATGCTCCCGTTTTGTTAATTCAGCGCATTTTTTTTTCTTTTCTTCTTTTTCTTTTCTCTCTTTGCTGGCTAACTGGAAAGCAACACTTCAATTTCAACACAGTAATCAACTCCATCCCCCTGAAAAACAGGTCGACCCCCACCGCAAGTAGCGTTAAAGGATGATTACATAATATGTGTTCAATAGAAAGTTGTAATATTTGACGTAATAGATTTTTTTTTTTGAAACAGACGTAATAGATGTTTGATTGGTCGGAGACGATAACCTCTTACTAGAGGTGAAGAGATGTTATCCTCTTAAAAAGAATAATTCGTTGTCAGTCACTAATTTTTTTTATACATTAAGACCATCTAAAATCGGTATGTTTATCTTTAAATCGGCTTAATTGATATTGATCGTTTTATTCACAATATGAGAAAATACACATAAGAAGTGACCTAAGAATTATTTTAAAAAAGAAAGAAAAAGAAAAGTAAGCTAAGAAGATAATTTAAGAAAATTACACTATAAGTTTTCGACTTCCCAAAAAATTCACACCATTGTATCCTCAATTATATTCAACTAGTTTAAGCCTAATCACTTCACCAAAGTCTTTTTTATTTTTTTTCATCCGCCAGCAATCATATTAATGGACCCAGAAACAAGTAGTTCATATTTCTGTTATAATAGTTTGTAAAGGCAATAAAAAGAAGAATAAAAGTGGATTGGAATTTAAATAAGGAAGAATAGGTTGTCATATTACATGGATCGATCCATGTCTCAGTTGGATCGATCCATGTGGCTGAAAAATGAACTTGAGTATTCTGCCAGAGTGATCGATTGATCGAAGTGACATAGATCGATCACTTCGATCGATCGATGTACCCTGAGTGTAAAGTTGGAGTACAGTGTCCAACTTAGATTGATCATATAGATCGATCGATGTGACTTAGGTGAAAAGTTAGAGCACATTGTGAGACATCGATCGATCGATGTGACTTCGACCGATCACATGGATCGATCGAAATGGCCAACGTGTGTGACTTTTCATCTAAAATTGCAACTTATGCACCAAGGGACATGCCCCCATGGACAATTTTGGATGTCTTAAAAGAGGTTCAAGAATCTAAAAGGCTCTTACAACACATTTCCAAGACAATCCTTAATCAAGTTTGATCTAGCAATCAGAATTCTTCTTTTTTTTCTATACATTCTCATTTGAAAGTTCATTGGGATTTCTATCTTATAACTGAGATAAAAAATCCGTGGCTTGTTGTATCCTAGGAGAAAACTTGCTCATAACCCTACAACAACTAGTGGAGGCAAATATTCTTTACGGAAAGTGTGTCTACACGCCTCAAGCCATCTATCTAATACTTCTTCTACTATTCTCTTTTGATTTCGTTTTCTTAATGACCATAAGGAATAATTTGAAGATGGATCCAAAGACCTTTTTGAGTCAGGAGAGCATGAAGTTGGATCGATTTGATAGCTCAAATTTGCTGCGATAGAAGGACAATATGATGTTCTTGTTGACGCATTGCAGATTGGGTACTGTTTGGACCCAAAACTGAAAGAATTATCAACCCCACATGAAGATGACGATGAAGCGATGAAGGCCTCATGGAGAAAGAGACAACATGATGAGGTGTTGTGTTGGAGACACATCATCAACAACATGTCAGATCATATTTACAATATGTTTACAGCTACATCATCACCGAAAAAGATATGAAACGCATTGGAGTTCAAAAACAACAATGAGAAACAATGCGTGGACAAATTCCAGGTGATGAGGTATTTTAATTTTAAAATGGTTGAAATTTTTTCCATATGGACTAAGTGCACGAGTTGCAGGTCATTGCTTCCAAACTCAAAGAGTTGGGCATGGAAGTTTCTGAGTCATTGCAGGTAGGAAGGATAATTAGGAAGCTGTCCCCTAATTGGAATGCCTACAGGAAAAAAATTACTACACTCAATTGAATCTTTTTCCTTTGAGCAACTTCAGAATCATTCGTGTATAGAAGAGGAGACTAGAAGTCTTGTCAAAAGACATGTTTCTGAAGATACACTAAAAGTGCATTATATTAAAGGCAGTGAATTGGAGTTGAAACAAAAGAAAGAACTCCAAAACATCTTAACCCACAGCAAGGCAGAAAATTCCAGCAAAGGAAAGAGATGTTATAATTGTGGCAAAAAATGACACTTGAAGAAAGACTGTTGGTTTCGAAAGAAACAAAAATAGGAAGGTGGTTCCCAGCATACCAATAATGCTAATATGGTTGATATTGGAACTGATGAATTGGTTGCAATGGTCTCTTATTTGCATGTTGGTATGATGACTGAATAGCATATGGCCTACGAACAAAATCATAAATGATTGCTGGTTTGATTCAGGTGCAACTGTACATGTTTGTAACAACAAGGATCTGTTCAAGACCTATCAAGTTGTAGAAAATAGCCAACAAGTTCTCATGGGAAACCGGAGTGCCAAAAAAGTATTGAGGAAAGGTAGTGCAGAGTTAGACTTTACTTCTGGAAAGAAGTTGTTACTTGTCAATGTTCTACATATGCCTGAGATTTCAAAGAATCTCGTTTTTGCAAACTTATTTTGTAAGAATGGATTGATTGTAATGGAAGGGGACAAAATTATAATGTCCAAAAATGGGATCTTTGTAGGCAAAGGTTATTCTTCTGACGAGATGTTCAAACTGAGCATAAATAAAAATCCTGCAGCTTGTGCTTACTTTGTTGATTTTTTTTTTCATTGTGGCATGATATACTTACACATGTAAGTAGTGCAACTATTAAATTTATGTCTAATCATGCCTTAATTTCTTGTAAAGATGAAAATGAAAGAACACGTGAGATTTGTATACAAGCAAAAATGACCAAAAAAACCATTTCCAAAGGTTGAAAGAAAGACAGAACTCTTAGAACTTATTCATTCGGATATTTACGAATTGAATGGTGTTTTGACCCGAAGAGGAAATAGATATTTCATTACTTTCATTGATGATGCCTCCAGATATACGAATGTATGTTTGCTAAGGCATAAAGATGAAGTTTTTGACATGTTCAAAGTTTACAAATGGAAGTTAAAAATCAATTGGGATTGAAAATAAAAGTTCTAAGAAGTGACCGTAGTGGTGAATACTTCCCTCTTGAATTTTATCGATTCCGTGAGGAGAATGGTATCATACATCAGAAAAGTGCTTCTTGTACACCCTAACGGAATGGTTTGACTGAAAGAAAAAGTAGAAGTTTAAAGGACATGCTAAATGCAATGTTATTAAACTCTAGTTTGCCAACGAATTTGTGGAGAGAAGCCTTGTTGACGGCTTGTCACATTCATAATAGAATTTCCTCTAGTAAGTTTAAGGTTTCTCCGTATGAAATATTGAAGAAACGAAAACCAAATCTAATTTATCTTAGAGTTTGAGGATGTCTATCTTATCATAAAGTTCCGGATCCAAAAAGAACTAAGTTGGGGCCAAGAGCTCTTAGAGATGTTTTTATTGGATATGCTGAAAACTCTAAAGCATATAGGATTCTAGAATAGAATCTAATGTGGTTGTTGAATCTAGGGATGTTGAGTTTCTGGAGAATAAATTCTTAACAAATTCAAATCAAGATTCAACAAGTAGAAATTTTGAATAAACCTATAGTTGGGGATTTCTCTAATAGCCATTTTAGTGTTGAACAAAATCAAAGTTCTCCAACTGAGGTTAGAAGAAGTCGACGAGCTAGAAAGGAAAACTATTTACATCCTAATTTCATTTATTCACAATCCATTACTTTCTTAGTTGAAGATAATAGGACATTGATATTTAATCAAATATCAGTTGTACTTAGTGTTGAAGATGATCTTAAATCCTTTAAGGAGGTGATGCAACCAAGAGATGCATTGTTTTGGAAGAAAACAATTGATGATGAGATGGATTCGTTATTGTTTAACAATACGTGGGTTCTCACTGATTTGCCTCCAAGTTCCAAAGCAATTGGATGTAAATGAGTATTTAGAAGAAAATATAATACGGATGGTTCAATTCAAACTTTCAAGACTAGATTGGTTGTCAAGGGTTTTAGACGACGAGAAAGGATAGACTATTTTGATACTTATGCTCTGGTTGAAAGAATAACATCAATTAGAGTGTTGATAGCTTTAGTATCGATAAATAATCTGTTTATTCATCAAATGGATGTTAAGACTATGTTTCTCAATGGTGATTAAGATGAAGAAGTATATATGGAACAACCAGAAGGTTTTGTTCTACTGAGTAATGAACAAAAAGTGTGCAAATTAGTAAGGTCATTGTATGGATTGAAACAAGCACGGAAACTTATATCGGTTCCTTCAGTTATGCACTAACACTCCGTTGTTAATTGGCAGATGGAGAAAATATTATGACAAACCAATATAATGAGTGATTACTTTCAGATTTGACACCATTAATATCCACAAGTTTTGACAAGAAAAAGGTGCATCTTAGTTTACCAAAAGAAGAATGATACATGTCCCATGACATGCAGGATGAGATATTTTTGGGAGAATTACATGATGATATATTGATATATCATATGACAACTTTGACAATAAAAAGCATTTTTCTCATAAACAATTAAGCAAAACAAATTACAACAACGTACCCTAACATTTTTATGTGCAAGAATAAGAAAATGAAGCCATAATTATTCTTATAATTATTCTTTCGAACTACCTTTATATACTTAGAAAAGAAAAATAATATATACGTGCACATGGAGAGGACTTTGATTCATCTTGCAAAACATGAAAATTGTGCTCATATTTCGTCTACCAGACCATTTAGAACAAAACAGAAGTATCTTACAAGTTTTTTCATATACTTCTATATAGTAGATTCAGCATGGTACAACCCTTCCTCCTTCACCCTCAAACCAACCCCCACCCTCCCCCACCCCTCCAACCCTAGCGGAAAAAGAAAAAGGAAAATTAACCAAGAATTCAAAATAATGCAATGTGGTGATTTCTTGGAGATGGCAAATTCATGTTCCAACAAAATCCCAAAACAGTGATCAAATGCTGCCTAGAGATCATCATGTTGTCACAATTTTCCACTTGGAATGTTCTCTTTTTTTTGCTACTCCAACCAAGGCCAAAATCCAACAGTTTGATCATCAATCCCGCAAAACATATTGCACAAACTTTCTTCCTTAACAGCATCCATTTTCTGATTCTGAAACTCAGATCTTGCTGAATTTTGGAAGAGTTGGGCAACCCCAGTTGGCTTCATGGAAGATGGAAAGAAGGGCCTGCTGATAGGGGGGTGGTTGTGGTGGTGGTGGTCAGTGGGTAGTGGGCTGTCAATTGCTGGGGTTCTTGATATATCCAACTTGATATCTGAGCTGTTCTCACTTCCATTACTGCTTGACCCTTCTGTTTCTTTGTTTAGATTTATTGATTCTGTTGGCTCCCTATTTTTCAGTGCCTGTA
Organism: Eustoma russellianum; assembly: GCA_036186865.1. Taxonomy (NCBI): domain Eukaryota; kingdom Viridiplantae; phylum Streptophyta; class Magnoliopsida; order Gentianales; family Gentianaceae; genus Eustoma; species Eustoma russellianum. Next base: position 28,853,331 of record AP025053.1, on the reverse strand, counting down.
TCTGCCCACATGCACCAATCAACATTCAACTTTATGCCCATCATATAAAATCAAGAATCACAATAAACATGATATATAGACATTTATATATAATATATATATATATATATATATATATATATATATATATATATATATATATATATTTTTGTGTGTATATATTGTATTAATTGGCAACTGTGTTTGAAGTATTAAGAAGCTTCACTGATTCATCTGGCTTCTCCAAATTACCATCCCTCTTTAATTCATGCTTATATGATGAGAGAGAAGTTATCACAAAAAGGAGGTTAGAAAAAATAAATCTGCCACGCCGACAAAAAGTTTCAAAAGTCAAGAGTTGGTAAAAAAGAATCTTGCAAGAAAAAATTAACCAGCCCATAAGAAAAACCTTTGAAATTATGCACAAAGTATTCACTTTTTGTCCCATCAATTGGAAAAAGAAAAAACCCCACAAAGCAAACATGTAATTCTCCTTCACAAATGTAGTTTTCATAAATTTATAAGAAAACAGATGCAGTAAAAACTGAATATAATTACCTCAGCATGGAGTTTTTGGTTCTGAGCTAGGATTGATTCATTTTCAGCTTTAATGGAATCAAACTGTCTTTTAAGAATCTCATAATCTTTTTCTAGCTGTTTAGTCTTCCACCTTGCCCTTCTATTTTGGAACCAAATAGCAATCTGTCTAGGCTGCAAACCAAGAGCTCTTGCCAGCTGCATTTTCCTCTCAGGCTCAAGCTTGTTCCCCAACTCAAAGTTCTTCTCAAGTGTCTTAACTTGTTCCATGTTAAGCCTCCTCTTTTTTTCTCCCACTTGTGATCCATCATCTGACAAATCATCCTCCCCGTTTGTTTCCGGATCGCATGCATCCACTCCAGAAAATGACATGGATCTCTTTCCTAGAACTGATGCTACCCCTGTCACAATTTACAACGTAGTACAAAAATTTCACTAAAATATACTTCTGACCTCACTTATTTTCGAATTCATATTGCACTTTTCTTGGTAAGAAACATGACTTGAATGTTATTTTATCCATTCCTGGTGAAAATCAGCATTTGAATCTCCGCTGTGTGCGTGTGGTAATATTTTTTTTTTAAAGTCAGGTATGCAAAGATATATCTTCTATTCTGCTAACTGACTTACTAAGTTAGCTGACTGAAAGGAAGAAAATTGATGTAAATGAGATACATACCAAAGGGTCTAAAATCATGTCATCTTATTTTATAACCAAAAAATAGATGCAATTTATGTCACGTTTGCCGAACTTAAGCAAAACCCGTGATTCTTAAGGACAATTAGTAAATATAGATAGGAGAGGAGAGAGAAAGAACCTTGAAAATCTTGAGGGGTGCAAGAAGTAAGAATCGGAGTACTGAAGGAGGTGGGAGGATGATGAGGGTCATCCTCATGAGTAGTTTGTAGCATGAAATTTGTGGGGAAGAAAGCCATTTCAGGGCAAGTCATGACCTAAAATATAAATCCAATTGCTCCAAAATGTTGAGGTCCCAATCTTACGGTCATGCTCTTGATGAAAGAAGTTTTCTTGGCAGAGTATTTGAGCGATAAATGTAGCAGACCTTTGGAGATAGATAGGTTTCTTTGCAAGACCAGAGAGAGAGAGAGAGAGAGAGAGAGAGAGAGAGAGAGAGAGAGAGAGAGAGAGAGAGAGAGAGAGAGTAATATGATCAATGGGAAGGAGATGATACATTCATTGCAGAAGTGATAGATAGTTTACATACCTTATCAACCTCACAACTTTTCAGTTTGGTTTTTCCCTCTTTCAGCGAGGTGAAGAAAGGAGATACAGCCGCCCTAAGGGAATAGTCCAGTTGATATTCGGGTTGAGATTTATTTTAAGAGTTCGACTTCAGGAACACGCACAATATGGGTGCTACACTGATGCTAGGCCGAAAACTTAGTTTACGTAGGACACCTTGTGTGGGTCACTATGCAAGTACTCATCCAACCTAAGAGGTCGATGAACTCCTGATTTACATCTTCCACGATGTTCCTTAGGGCTAGAAAGCTGGAGGACAGTCAAGTTGGTACTCGAGTTGAGATTTACTCCAAGAGTTTAAGAGTTCGAATGCAGGGACACAAACAGTGTGGGTGCTCCAATGCTACTAGGCCAAATGCCTAGTTTGCATAGGGCACCTTGAGTCACTATGTAAATACTCATTCAATCTAAGAATCCGTTGGACTCCTGATTTACATCTTCCACGATTCTATTTAGAATTGGAATGTTGGAGGTTAGTAAATAGATTTCACCTTTTAATCCAGAAATATAGAGAAAGGCGGACAGAGTACACAAAAGTCTTTTTTTTCCCCCTTTACTTTAGGTAGGGATTTGCAATGGATTTACAATTAACGACAAAAGTTTTTTTTTTTTTAACTTATGATGTAATTGTATTTAATGTCAGGGCTTTATACCTTTTCAGAAACTGAAGGGGTAAACCGGGCCGGGGTACATAATCAGATTAAAAGTTATGAGAACGTTAAACTAATAGTTTATTTGAGGGAGTATTAAAATCTGGCGAACGATCTAATGATTGCAAACTCCTGCATGGTAATTTCTTAGCATGATTTTGAAATATGTGTTACTTTGCCCTCTTATATAATAATTATGTAATGTAACATACATATCAATCAATCGAACCCAGTATTTCCCAACGACATCAAAAGCTGTCGCTAGGGTCTGGGGAGGGTAAATGACAGGCAAACAATACCTCTATCCCAAGGGATATAGAGTTTGCTTCCAGTGAGACCCCCGGCTCTATATGTACTTGCATAAACGGCTCAATACTACGGTTATGATGTGCTAGTGCGATAGTGAGGTAATTCAGGAAATACAAACAGGATGCTGCCGATATTAAAATACTTCTAACGTGTATATGTATACGTAATATAAAACAACGACAGAACATAAACAAACAAGTGCAAAGTCAACTTAAACATGTACAAAAGTCTTCCGCTATTAACATAGTCATAATAGTGCACATGCACAAATAATTGAAAGAATAAGACCAAAACAAAATATATGAAGTCAAACTAAAGTGCAAATACTATATAATCATCTAAGTATGCTCTAAGATGCCCTATATCCTGTCTACCCCTCCTTAACCTTAATCCTCTGCCTCCATGAACTCTTATCCTGGACCATGTCCTCAGAGAGGTGCAACTCTAGTAAGTCATGCCTAATCTGCTCATCACACGTCAGTTTGGGTCTGTCTTTACTCCTCTTCCCTTCTACAGTGAGGTTTTCAATTGCTCTGACAGACGCCGTTGTGTGTCTCCTCTTGACATGCCCAAGCTATCTCAGTCTTCCCTCTCTTATCTTATCTGTTACACTAGTCACTCCTAACCTTTCTCTGTATACCTCATTTCTTATCTTGTCTAGCCTTGTATGCCCACACATCCACCTCAATATCTTCATCTCTGCCACTTCCATCTTCTGTGACTGTGTCCTCTTGATGGCCCAGCATTCTGTTCCATATAACATTGCCGGCCGCACTGCCGCCCTATAAAATTTTCTCTTTAATTGGAAAATTTTTGTCACACAGCACCCCTGAGGCTGCCCTCCACCTACACCAACCTGCCTGAACTCGGTGTGCTACATCACTCTCTATGTCTCCATCGTTCTGTACAAATGATCCTAAGTACTTGAACTTAATTACCTTTGGGGCCACTTGACCCTCGATGATGAGTTGGCTATTCTCATCGTCGGCTGCGCCGCTGAAGTCGCAGTGCAGATATTCAGACTTGGAACGACTAATCCTTAGGCCTTTTTATCTCTAAAGCACCTCGCCACTCCTCTAGTCTCATATTCAGGTTATGTCTGCTTTCCGCGACTAACACAATATCGCCAGCAAAAAGCATACACCATGGGACTGTCTATGTAATGTAACATAATACATAATATTCTACTGAGCAATGTTTTTGTAGTCTTGAATGAAGAAAATCTTTTCTCATTAAGACTAAAATTTACAATGTGATCATATCTATATTTGATTACATTGACTAATTACGGTATATATGTAGATGATTTGAATTTGATCTTGATTGATTCGGTTATTATCTCTTTTCTTGATTATCTCATTCAACCTGGTATTTTCCATCAATTTAAAACGGGTTCCGATCAGGAGAGATAGAAAGTGAGACAAAATATGAGGCCTCCAATCATACGATGCCATGTGTACAAAAAAGAAATAGGTTTAAAATTTTTTTGTTTTTAAAGAAGAGTTGCTTGTATACGTGTAAACGCATGATTATAAGTCTGATATTTTGATTCATTTTCTACAGCCCATTTAATACATGTCGCTCTTCTTATGATTTTAATTGGGGGAGCCAAATATCATGGAATAAAAATGTTTTTATGTATATCGGTTTTGCTAAGGTGGATTTACCTATACATAAAACCAAAATTTAAGCCATCGACAGATGCAGAAGCTGAAATTGAACTTTGATTTTGGTCTTACATGCAAAATGTCAGTAATTGTTCGAACTTCTTAATTTTATATAAATAGCAGCTTTCCGGAAAAAAAAATAAGTAAAGGAAATAATGAAGTTCATGGTCAGAAGTTAATCAAAGCATTTTTCAAGGCTCGGGCTCAACATTTGGCACTAAAGATCTAACATTCGTGATTGAAAAAAAAAAAAGTAGAAAATTTTTATGTTTCTAGAATAGGTCAAACCATAAGTTATTTGTGCGGTCGTACAAATATTTTTAAAAATGAAAATATTCTTAAACTGATAAGTCTAGCGTTCAATCTCTAAATCGAAAGGTAAATGAAAAAGGATGAGATCACCTCACCTCATTTTGTCTCACCCCTTCTTACCGTATGTCACGTGGCAGTAGAAGGGAAAGGTGGTAAGGTTAGATAGCAGGTGGACAGCGATGGATGTATGATGAGTGAAGGACACGTTTCGCACGGTGGGAAGAGGCGAGGGAAAATGGACCCAAATAAAAGATGGTGCAAATATTATCCAACCCCACAGAGAGGTTAAGCCATGATATGAATTTTTGACTCTTTTTGTGCCACTTGGTCTATCAAAGGATGAAATAATATGATGAGGCCGAGATGGTCATCATGAGGGTCAGAGATGAGCCGGTGGGTGAGCCTTTAATATTCCGTCTAAATCCTTCAACGGAACCTGAGAAAGAAGAAAAACGTTAGAAGTCCCAGGACGCTCCCCCGGAAAAACCCTCCGACGCTAAAGTCAGTTATGGGTGTTTTGCTCGTGCACTTAATGCTGGAATAAAGGTTTGAAGAAACCTGATAAATATCTCTCTGAGTTTGTGAGTTTTTTGAGTTGTGGCCGAGATGGAGCCTTTTGGAATTATGCTCCGAAAATTCTCCCAGATTCGGGGCCCCCCTTTTCGTTGTGAGTTGAGGGATATTTATACTTGAAATAGAGGAGGTCTGATCCCCTGCCAAATGATGAGGTGGTGATATGTCTGAGATGACGGTCTAATCCGTTACAGAATTGCAGTGTGATGAGACAAAAGCCTGAGTTCGTAGCTGTTGTGTAGGTTGGCCTGTAATGATGGCTTTGTACTGAGCCAATTACTGCTTGACATCTGGAAAGTATTCTACAGAGCCGCTAAGTGGGTCCCAGAACATAATTGACGATATCTTCCCTTGATATTATCTGACAGCTCTTGGTATTATTTGGCCGAGCCGGTATATGGCCGAGGCCGAATTGAACATTCTGCCGAGGCTGATTGTAAACATATGCCTTTGCCGAGCTGAGATGAATCATTTTGTAGTGTTATACCTCAACAATTTTTGTCCATGTGTCAACAAATGCCGGCCTGTCTCAGGCACACGGCCGAGCCGAGCAGGAGTTATATTTGAATTGGCTTTGGCTATTTCAATAAGCTTTTAGACGAGCTGTGCTGAAGTGCATTCTTGCCGAACTTTAGTTCAGTCCGAATGCCGAGGTGCAGCTTTTGATGACAAAAAGTACGACCGAAGTGTAATTTGGCCGAACAGCAGTGCTTTTGTGTCGACCTGCGGGACTTGACACATTTATGCCCCACGTCTACCGCTGACTGTTGTTGACTAACAGGTAGTTTATTTTGGTTCGTCATAATACAAAACGGTTAATGTTTGATTCCTAGATTCACCCTCTATTATCTCAGAACAAATTTTAACATTTCATACAACTTTCATCTATATCCTTCCGTCCCGTTTAGATAATTTCACTGGTTTTTAAATTAACTTTTGATTTAGCGGTGTTCAGCAAACTGAATTGTTCGCAAACAATTTGAGTTTGATTCGTATTTTATTCGAATTCGTTTGTTAATTTTAATTAAACGATCCGAGTTCGAGCACCTAATTAAATTTGTTACAAAAACGGGTCAAACCCCTCATGAAATAGTTGGCTCGTTTAAAGAGCTGTAGCATTTTTAAGCAAATTCGAACAAATTCTGAAGCTCGTTATAGAAAACGAGCCGAGTCAAATAGTTTGTTAAACTAAATGAATATGAACTCAAAAATATGATATTTGGTTTGATTCGGCTGGTTAACACCCCTACTACTATTTTCTTTGAGAGAGATGTTAGTCATGTTAATTTATGTGGAAAATTCCTTGGAAGGTATAATTATTGCTTTACACAATCAGACAAAGACTTGCAAGATACCATTTTACCTATATAGGGAAGGTTCTTGAAAATGAAGGGACATAACTCACTATTGCAATTTTCGCCTTGATTTTCTTTAACACTTAGTACGAGCTTATAACGTAACTACATCATCATGTGACAGACCTGTTGTAAGTTAAACATACAATCTTTTATGAATATTGCAGCTTGATTGATGATGTGATCTTCATTACTAACGTTAGAAATATGTTTCTTAAACGTAAGGACTTTAACTTTTTTTTTTTTCTTGGGAAGTCGACTTAAACTTAGCTGGAAAGCATTTGTTTTTATATTGCGTCTCATTTTGCAAGTGTAGTTGTGTTTTAATTAGTGATGGAAGCAGTATCTACTTGAAACACAAATTACAGTCGATAAAATATGACAGATTCGAACCACCATGCCTTTAGACATTCTTGTGTGTTTGTCTTTCTGCGTTTTGCATTGCAAGAATCTTCAGGAAAGATTAGCCTATAAAAAAAATTTAAATGTAGGTAATGCTTGAAACGATATTAATGTTGGAAAAATTATGTAAAAGCATTTCAAAATATGTTCCAAATTTATATAATTTCATGTAAGATGTTTGATTGAGAAATTGAGTGACACATAAGTCGGACAGAATTGGCCGAACCTTGAAAAGTTGAAGTGCCCAAACATTCATCTAGGTCGGACGTTCGATGAAACATATGAGGCTTAACAAACGCTTCACCAAATGTTCGGTGAAAAGTCTCTGAACATTCGATGACAGAGTTCGGTGAACTCAAAGTGGTGTTTTTCCAGGAGTTCATGCAACTTTTGTATCTCGGAATATCTCATTTCAATCTAGAACGATCATAAACCAACTCTTGAAGTTAAAATTTGCAAAAAGGTGCAATTTTAACATCTTATTTGTGAAACAAATGTTTATATATAGAAGGATCATATGTTCTGAAAGATAGCATTGGACATCTTTGGAAAAAATCCTATATAATTTCTCTTCCTCTTCTCTATTCTTTAATCTGATATCAAACACTTCTAAACACTAGTTTGAACTTCTGTATATTAAGCGAACATAAGTAAGCTGTTATATTCTGAAAAGCATTTATCACGTACTCTACCTTGCTCATTGTGAAGGCAAACTGCTTTAAGAACAGTGTAATTTTAGTTACGTCTCGGCTATTGCTTTTCCTTTTGTCATGCTGTTATTTGTTTGTTCCATGTGGTTGTCTTATGTCTTTCATCATCATACCTTTGTAATTGTTTATTACATACTTGTATTTTACAAAGAAAATATCACTCTTTGGGAATTACATCTTTGATATTCTCTTCCACATCTTTGGATTTATAGTTTGTATTATTGGTATGTCATATTCGAGTTTCTATTTCATTCTGTTCGGTTACCATATTTACCTAAATTTTCAACAATCTTAAAGCAAATTTTTTGATTAATATGGCTACCAAAAAACCCATAGTTCCTAATATGTCGAAGTTTGAACCATACAAAGAAATAAGTCCTGCCATGAGATTCTTTTGGAGATGTGGTCGTGCACCAAATATTCTATTATCTAATTGGCAATAATCTTAGAGCAAATTTGGTTGTGAAAGATGCTAGATTTGAACGAGCCAAATCCTATAAAGACATTTTTGTTGTCATCCATTTGATATTCTTCAACCTCCATCCGACAAACTGTGAGAGTTGAATCTTCGAAGAAATGCCATAAAGAGATCATAGATAATGCCAAGAAAACGAAGAGTTGTATAAAAACACATTGAATTTAAACAAGATAATCGTCCAAAAGAAGATACTTAAAAGAAGGCATATCACAAATGCATGCATGGGTTGGAGATGTGGCCAAAACATAAATGAGGAACACATATTCTTATTAATAGTTGCCAAATTGCTAGTCCTTAACTGTTTCTCTGAAATTGAAAGGCCGGGTTGGCAATGACAATAAATTTGGGAGAGGACCCCTAATGTGGTGATTTTTTAAATAAGACAAAGAGGTAGCATTGCTCCATCACATGACTTATTCAGCTGGAACCAGAAATCCTACCCCACTGGAATTTGGTGGATTCAGCTCCTTCCAAGCTCTGCCTAGGGGAACGGGTATATACATACATACATGTACATACATATATATATATATATGTGCGCACTCACACACACATATATATATGTGTGTGTGTGTGTATTTTTTAAAAGAGCACCATGTCTCCTTATTTCATTATGAAAAAATCTTCACTTATGGCGGAGGAATACCGTGATTACAAATATAGTCATAACATAATCGAATGAAACTAATCAAAGGACAAAACTCATTAATCCATGTACGGCAATGGGCCGGGAATATATGTGTGTGTGTGTGTATATATACAGGACCAGAGGAAAAGGGGGCCTGAGGGGCACATGCCCCCCCAACGTCGACGAAAAAATTATATAGATAGGTAGGTATATTTGTATTTTTGGCCATTCAGTTCAAAGTGTGTCCCTGCTTGACAGAACACTAACTCTCTGTTACGTGGTCACATAGTGTTTAGCGTTCGGTAATTCTTTGTTAAGTGAATAAAATGTGTCTAAAACTTACCAAATATGAGGATGCCGAGAAATCAGATATCCAAAATACTGCATCTGGTTTGATTGATAAGATAGACTCTTTTGAGTTTGTATTTGTTGAAAAATTATGTTGAAAATTTTAGGAATGACAAGTACACTTTCTAAGATTCTACAAGTGAGATATCAAAACGTAGGGTGTGCTCTTAATATGATCAACAGGGTAAAAGAGAGCTTACAAGAATATAGAGAGATTGGTTGGGATAATTTGTTGAAAGAAGTCTTTGAGTTTTGTGAAATGCATGAAATTGATGTGCCTAATATGGAGGATGTTGTCATTGGCCGGTCTAGAAAAAAGCGTAAAGGTGGTGAACCGATGACATACTTTCATCATTTTCGTACAGAAATCTTTATAAAGATACTTCATTTATCTTTATTGTGTTGATACATATGACATTGATGATTAATTTGTCTATATTGAAATTGATTTTTATTCATATAAATTCTTAAGTGATTGACATTATTGCTATGGAAATGGATGAACACCTCACAGAGACAAACACAGATTTACTTAGATGTGTAATATGTCTTGATCCTTCAAATTCTTTTGCGAACTTTGATCATGATCAATTGTTGCATCTTACTAAGTTATATCCAGATGACTTCACTACCTTGGAACGAATGGAGCTTGACCATCAACTTGAGAATTAAATTGTCGATATGAAATCAAATGAAGTATTCTCTAATATAAATAATCTTGGAGATCTTGCAAAGAAGATGGTGTAGAAAAATTATCACAATTACTTTCCTTTAGTACATCGACTTATCGAGTTAGCATTGATCTTACCCGTTGGAACGGCTAGTGTTGAAAGAATTTTTTCTGTAATGAATATCGTCAAGACTGATCTACGCAACCGGTTGAGGGATGATGTACTACCGGATTGTTTATTGTGTTATTTTGAGCATGAAATTCTTAGCACCATTGAAGATTAAAATATTATGCAACGATTTCAATCAATGCCATCTCGAAGAACCTTTTTGCGTCCCTTGGCAATTCCTTCTCGTCCTACAATAAGCATATGAAAGGTATGTACTGGTGTATATTACTATATTCATTTAATAATTATGACCCGCATATTGTTTGTTGTGTATTTTTTTGTACATTGGTTGGTAGATGTGTTTTTTTTTACGTATTTTACGTTATAATACAAAAATATGTCTAGAAGATTTTGTCGGTTTTTTCGGTCCAAAACGGTGGCTGGTGATATTCCTGTGGTGAAGCCTATCAGTGTCTCCTAAGAAGAGACTTCTGGCTCCGCCACTGTATATATATGTATGTATGTATATATGTATGCATTTATGTATGTATGTATGTATGTATGAATGTATGTATATATGTATGTATCTTGTACAGTCTTATATATACACAAATAAATTGAAATGTACATATACTTAGATATAGATACATATACACGTACATGCACATACATACATGCATACATACATACATATGTGTGTTTAGATCGAATGTTTTGCAATACATAAGAATTATAGCCCACCACAGATTTCGAACCAGAGCCTGAAGTAAAGAAAATCTCTACATGAATTCTTGAATCCTCGTGGTTTATTTATGATTGACAATTTTAATCGTGAACATAGGTTTAGAATAGCAAGAGGGAGTATTATATTCTAGTGGAGACAAACGTTATCGTATAACTATTTACCTGCTTTCATGAAATTTAATAAATTATTGGTAATATTCTCGTAGATTTAATTGCAGTGAATGTCCACTAAAATGTTAAAATGCTAGGCGCAATGTCACACTTCACCGTATCAAGAAAACCTAACTAGTGGGGCTTGAAAAAGGAAAAAAAGTGTGTGCATATGTTCCTTTTGAGCTCCTATTATCCTATGCATTGGTTGTATTACCAGCTAATTGAATGACTACGTTTTCTTTGGTGGCAAAAAGTCCATACCTTGGTCTTAAGAGTCCACACCACAAGCCCCAAGTAGCACTCTGTAGGATGTAAATTAGGAATTCAGCAGCCTCCTGAGTGTTGGAAATGAAGAATGAGAATATGGTAATCACAGAAATTGAAGCCGAGACGTGACAAAGTAGTCACTGTCCTTAAAGCAATTTTGCTCCTACCAAAGAGCAAGGTAGTCTTCAAGCAAATGCTTCCCAGGATATAACGGCTATCTTTCTTCACTTTGCTCTAGAGGAGAAAGAATGAACTTGCTTGTTGAAGGTAGAGAAAGAGAACAAGAAGATCACAATAATGCTGAGAACTCAAATTTTTGCAAAAGATAATTGTATACATTGAAAGTAGCAAGGTCTTCTATTTATAGACCTTAGAAGTGTTAAAAACATTCTTTGAAATCACTCTCAGCCTTATTCTAACCTCCAAGAGCCGTTGATTACCGTTTCTGGCCGAAGGGAGATGATTCTTGGATTAAAAACTGTGACTGCTGATGAACAGAGCTGTCTGTTGGACATCGATCGATCACATCGATCGATCGATGTCACTTCGATCGATCGATGTGATCGATCGAAGTCGAACAGACTACATCGAACCCTCACTTCAAAGTTACTTAGATCGATCGAAGTCAAACAGACTACATCGATCTCTTACTTCAAAGTTACTTCGATCGATCGATGTGACTACGATCGATCGAAGTCATCGTTCGAAGTCCTCAGATCCACATCGATCTCTAACATAGATCGATCGATGTACTTCGATCGATCTATGTTGGAGATCGATGTCCAACTGATGTTCACCCAGTTTTCTACATTCCATACCAATCTCTTGACCGACCTTATACACGCTCTATATAAGTTTGGAGCACATGAAAACGTACTTTAATGTACTTTTTCTAACAATCCCCCACATGATCCAAACTTATATATGAACCTTTCATATGATAAACAACGGACTTCTTCTCAATCAAAATAAGATGAAGACACATAACGGAGTAGTGACAAACGTCTTGAACTATCCGATAGTACATCTGAAGATATATAAACGGAAATAGGGTGACAACCGTCTTGAACCACAAATTTCACTGCTGTTTATATGATCATACAAATGACATGTCAACACCTAACTTCATACAAGTTCGCGATGTGGTGCATTAATGGCCCTGCACCCAATCCCAGAATTCATAAGCGCTCTAGAGAGTTTTCCAGGCTCTCATAGGAAGCGGCCCCACTTCCACACTTATATAGGTGATATTCATCAAGTGTGTATTACAACACACCACCATCTATAATGGCTATGAATTATCCATTAAGAGATTTACATCTCACCCTCAAAAATGTAATAAGTACTATCCACAAGTGCATCATTATAGGAAGGACAAATAATAGTACTTTATAGAATTCTTCTATGACGTGTTCTTACCACATTGAACTCCGTTTGTAGGATCTCTACTAATAGTGAGTTGGGTTCCTGTCATAGAGAATTCACCTCAACGGAACAAGTCCCATTCCTCTTGATGTCTTAAGAACCAGTTTTCGGTTCAAGCCTTTAGTTAAGGGATCAGCCAGGTTCAACTCGGTTTTGATGTATTCCAAGTTAACCACCCCAGAACTAATCAAGTCACGCACAATATTGTGCCTCAAGCGGATATGCCTACTCTTTCCATTGTATATTTTGTTCCTTGCTCGAGCAATAGCTACCTGTGAGTCACAATGAACAAAAACAGATGGCATAGGCTTAGTCCACAACGGAATATCAACTAGTAAATTCCTTAACCATTCCGCCTCTGAACAAGCAAGTTCTAAAGCAACAAATTCAGACTCCATTGTTGATTTAGCCTTACAAGTTTGTTTAGAGGACTTCCATGAAATGGCACCACCACCCAAAGTAAATACATACCCACTGGTGGAATTTATCTCATCGTTATCTGTGACCCAATTAGCGTCACAAAAACCTTCCAGAACTGCAGGACTTCCGGTAAATGCAAGCCCCAAGTCCATAGTCCCTCGTAGATATCTCAATAGCCGTTTCAAAGCATCCCAATGCTCTTTACTTGGACTATGAGTATATCTAGCCAAACGATTAACAGAATATGCAATATCTGGCCTAGTACAATTCATGAGATACATGACACTGCCAATGATCTTAGCATATTCACACTGTGACACACCATCATGTTTATTCTTTTCTAACCTTATGGATGCATCATACGGAGTACTAACAGGTTTCACATCAAAATGGTTGAACTTTCTCAAAACCTTTTCAACATAATGCGACTGAGAAAGCATATAACCCCCACATTTCTCTATCAATCTAAGACCAAGTATCAAATCTGCTTTCCCCATGTCTTTCATTTCAAAAACAGATGATAGAAACACTTTAGTGCTATTTACAACATCAAGATTTGTACCAAAGATTAACAAATCATCAACATATAAACAAATAATGACACCATCAAGATTTTCAAACTTACTGTAAATGCATCTATCACTTTCATTTACAACATATCCATTAGATAGCAATGCATTATCAAATTTCTCATGCCATTGCTTAGGAGCTTGTTTTAAACCATATAATGACTTCTTCAACCTACAAACTTTATGCTCTTGATCTTTAGCTATCATACCTTCAGGTTGTCTCATATAGATTTCTTCTTCTAAATCTCCATTTAGAAAAGCTGTTTTAACATCCATTTGATGTATGACTAATTTATAAATTGAAGCTAAAGCTACTAACACTCTAATAGAAGTAATTCTAGCAACAGGAGAATAGGTATCAAAGAAATCTATTCCCTCTTGTTGGGTAAACCCTTTAGCCACAAGTCTAGCTTTAAACTTATCAATTGTTCCGTCCGCCTTTAGTTTCTTTCTAAAGACCCACTTGCAACTGATAGGTTTACAACCTCTAGGCAAGTCTACGAGTTCCCAAGTATTGTTGCTAAGTATAGACTCAAGTTCGCTATTGATAGCTTCTTTCCAAAACTTAGAGTCTATAGACATTACCGCTTCTTGATACGTTGTGGGGTCATTCTCTAAAATGAATGCAGTAACAAAGTCATTTCCAAAGGACTTTTCTACTCTTTTCCTTTTACTTCTTCTAGGTGAAGTATCATTACTAGACACTTTACTAGACTCACCTTTTTCAAATTTAGGACTAACTAATGACTCTTTCTTCATAGGAAAAATATGCTCAAAAAACTCAGCATTCTTAGACTCAACGATAGAACCATTATCAACCAACATGAATCTATATGCAGCACTATTTTGAGCATATCCTATGAAAACACAATCATTAGTCTTGGGACCAATTTTACTTCTTTTGAACTCTGGTATACCAACCTTAGCTAAGCACCCCCACACTCTGAAGTAATTCAGGTTAGGTGCGAAGCCTCTCCAAAGTTCATAAGGAGTTTTATTGGTCTTCTTATGTGGAATTCTATTCAATATATGACATGCCGAAAGGATAGCCTCTCCCCACATATTATTAGGCAAACCTGAGCTTATAAGCATGGCATTCATCATATCCTTAAGCGTTCTATTTTTCCTTTCTGCAACTCCATTAGATTGAGGAGTGTAAGGAGGTGTGAACTCATGTATAATTCCATTATCTTCACAAAATCTTTGTAAAGACAACACATTATACTCACCACCCCTATCTGTCCTCAACCTTTTGATTTTTCTATCTAGTTGATTCTCAACTTCATTTTTATACCTGATGAACATGCTTTCAGATTCATCTTTATTTGCCAACAAATAAACTCTAGTATATCTAGAGAAATCATCAATAAATGTTATGTAGTATCTTTTACCACCTTTACTAGTATAACCTCTAAAGTCACCAAGATCACTATGTATGAGTTCCAACTTATCTGTTGTTCTTTCAACAGATTTAAACGACTTCTTGTGATGTTTTGCTTCTACACAAAACTCACACTTTCCAAAGTCATCTTCACATACATACGAGATTAGGTTGGTAAACTTTAGTCTTTTTAACGCATCTTTATTAACATGTCCTAATCTTGCATGCCAAATATTCAAAGAGTCAACAACGTAAGCAGAACTAGATGCATTCTTATTATTCATAATACACACAGCATCTAGAACAAGTAAGCCCCCGGAGCAATACCCTTTCCCGACAAAGTCCCCACTCCTAGACAAAATAAGCTTATCAGACTCAAGAACAAGTTTAATGTTAGCCTTGTTCAGTAGTACTCCGGAAATCAAGTTCCTACGCATCGCAGGAACATGTAACACATTATTCAATTCCAGTCTCTTGCCAGAAGTCAACTTGAGGAGCACCTTTCCTTTACCAAGAACCTTGATACCGTGTGCATCTCCCAAGAAGACTTGCTCGCCATCATCTATTTCTTGATATTCAAAAAATAGATCTTTACTGGTTGCAATGTGCTTGGTAGCCCCAGTGTCTACCACCCATTCCGAAGCACCACCGACAAGGTTTACCTCAGATAAGACGACCGCAGCAATGACTTCGTCACTCGTCCTAGTTGTCTCCACAAGATGTGCTTGACTGCTGGACTGGCCTTTCCGCTGGTTGCACTTGGCTGCTCTGTGTCCCAGCTTTCCGCACACCCAGCACGCGCCTTTCATCTTCTTCTGCCCTTGTCCCTGCACAAATGTTTTACCTTTGCCATTTTGCTGAGTCTTTTGCCTCTTGGGTTTGTGCTCCACCACATTGGCTCGAGAACTTCTTTCATCTCGTTCATTGTCATCAAGCCGATTATTCTCCTCAATGCGAATGTGCTTGATGACTGCATCCAAGGTTAATTTGGCATCATCATGTTTACCTCTCTTCTTGTATTTGCTCCAAGAAGAAGGTAGCTTTTCCAACAAGGCCGCTGCTTGAAAAGTTTCATCAACTTTAATGCCTTCTTGCTCCATGTTATCCACCAATTGTTGATATTGGTGAATTTGATCATTGATCGGTATGTGGTCCACCATTTGGAATTTAAGAAACTTGCTGACCACATACTTTCTTTTTCCCACATCTTCAGAACCATATTTATTCTGAAGTGCTGCCCAAATATCCTTTGCTGATGTAAATTTGACATAAATGTCAAATAGAGAGTTGGAGAGGAAGTGCAGAATATGTCCTCTACACGTAGTATTATCAACATCATACTTTTTGCCTTCTGTTTCATCTGTTGGTCTGTCTTTAGCAAGCACATACGAAACAGAAATCATCTCTAGAAAGAATAGCACCTTTGCAGCCCAACGTTTGAAGAACTTGCCATTGAATGGCTCCATCTTTGACATATCAGGAACTGGTGCTTGTCTTGTTGCCATATTCTCAACTCAAAATTGCTTTAAGATTGTTGGAAATGAAGAATGAGAATATGGTAATCACAGAAATTGAAGCCGAGACGTGACAAAGTAGTCACTGTCCTTAAAGCAATTTTGCTCCTACCAAAGAGCAAGGTAGTCTTCAAGCAAATGCTTCCCAGGATATAACGGCTATCTTTCTTCACTTTGCTCTAGAGGAGAAAGAATGAACTTGCTTGTTGAAGGTAGAGAAAGAGAACAAGAAGATCACAATAATGCTGAGAACTCAAATTTTTGCAAAAGATAATTGTATACATTGAAAGTAGCAAGGTCTTCTATTTATAAACCTTAGAAGTGTTAAAAACATTCTTTGAAATCACTCTCAGCCTTATTCTAACCTCCAAGAGCCGTTGATTACCGTTTCTGGCCGAAGGGAGATGATTCTTGGATTAAAAACTGTGACTGCTGATGAACAGAGCTGTCTGTTGGACATCGATCGATCACATCGATCGATCGATGTCACTTCGATCGATCGATGTGATCGATCGAAGTCGAACAGACTACATCGAACCCTCACTTCAAAGTTACTTAGATCGATCGAAGTCAAACAGACTACATCGATCTCTTACTTCAAAGTTACTTCGATCGATCGATGTGACTACGATCGATCGAAGTCATCGTTCGAAGTCCTCAGATCCACATCGATCTCTAACATAGATCGATCGATGTACTTCGATCGATCTATGTTGGAGATCGATGTCCAACTGATGTTCACCCAGTTTTCTACATTCCATACCAATCTCTTGACCGACCTTATACACGCTCTATATAAGTTTGGAGCACATGAAAACGTACTTTAATGTACTTTTTCTAACACTGAGTTGCTGAAGACTTTATGCTAGGACCCACGCAAAGTGTCCCCCTTGCAAACTAGGCATTCGGTCTAACAGCAATGAAACATCTATATTATGCGTGTATTTGGAATCAAATTCTGAACCTCTTGATGGCAAATACAACTCAAGTAACAACTGGTCTGTCGTGAGTACAACTACGTTTTCCTTCTTACTCAGTGGGCGCGCGGTTATTGTAATCAGTAAGTCTATAAAATGATTATAGTCCGTTGTGCTTGGTGGCCTACCTTTTTATTGTCAGAATATATTTCCAAGCTGTATGGACATTTCTTTCGAACAATGTTACTATCATCATCATCCGGACCCAGTATATCCTAACGACAACAAAACCTATCGTTAGAGTCTGGGGAGAGTAAATAGTAGGCAGACAATATCTCTATCCCAAGGGATAAAGAGTCTGCTTCCAGTGAGACCCCCGACTCTATATGTGTCTGCATAAATGACATAGTAATAGAAATATGCTGTGCTAGTGTGTTAGTGTGTTACTATGTACCATCAAATTCATTTCAAACACGAAGTAATACGTAAACGGTAGAAGGATACAGAAGGTTCACAGAAAGTATAATGAGGCAGTCACGTAAAAGTAAATGTCTATAATATGATAAATAACTTCATGATATGATTCAGTTGTTACATGAATACACAGCTTGGTCTCTTTTATAGTTGATGATTCGAACTTTATTAGTTTTTTAAAAAGGTTCATGAGTTATGACGGAGAAAAGATTGACTTATTCAACTTGGATCCTTTTGTGAAATACATATCTCATCTTGAAAATGCCAAAAATATTCATTTGTTAGTCAACATACAGACAACGGCAAATTTATGTTTGGGATGACCAACTCATGCAGCTCGGCAGAGATACACCTCTGCTCAGCCATACTACGCTACATATCAGCGACATATTGCTTTATCAAAAACAAAAGGATTCACTTCGGATCTGGGCTCCAGCTTCGGTTTTTGCCTGAAAGAAATTCTCTAGAGCACTTCAGCCAGATCAGAGCAAGACTCCAGATCTGCGATTACACCTCGATAAACCCTTATTAGGGGTCAGGTACGATTCAGCTTTAATGAGCGACGAATCACTTGGCAAATGTACAGTATAAAGAAGAGGTGCACATCAGACTTTTCACCCTACACACGTCAAGGTCCCATCAGCAGACCTATTTGTCCCATCAGCAGACCTATAATGTTATAGTCCACCTGCACAAGAAAAACGTCCCTCTGCCATCAAAGGCAGAGGACGGATGATAACAATAAAAGCAAGATAACGGACACAAGAAAGGGGGATCTGAAACTATTTTTCTCCACTCCAAGAGCGAATTCACAGAAATCTTCCTACTAAAAAACTGTGAGATCCTCTCAACTCTTCATACATAAATCATATCTCAGGGAAAATGGCCAAACTGACTTGAGCGTCGGAGGGTTTTACCCGGGGTCATACCCTCGGGACCTCTAATCTTTGCTTCCCTGTGCAGGTTAGAAAGGAAAATATTCAAATTCTCATGTACAAACAAACTTAACGACGTTATTCTGGATCATCTCTGATCCTTGGTGAAGATCCGGCTTTATCATTTGACGCTAGAGGTTGGGCTTGAACCTTCGTTCCCTTTATCCAGTAAAACTCTCAAAGCTACTTTAAAACAGTCTGCATTCTATCATGGCCAGAGGCAGGCGTGAGGGTCTGGGTGAGTCATCTAATCCACCCAGACGAATGGTTACTCGTTCAAGGATCCCGAAACAGGATTCTCGGGAGGGTCTGGGTGAGTCATCTAATTCACCCAGACGAGTGGTTACGCGTTCAGGGATCCCAGAACAGGATTCTCGGGAATCTGAACAACCACATCCCACTCCAGAATTATCAATAGAGGACATGGACAAAGCGATGACATACGTCGCTGACAACTTAAAGGTATTTGAGGCCGTAGTGGAGCGGCTCAAAGGCAAACAAAAGGAGGTTGAGGATATAGATGAAGATCCCCCTATTCATCCTAAAGAAATATGAAAAAACCAATCCTCCAGGCCCCCTAGAGGTTTTATGGCGGATGCCAGAAGACGCAGCTTTAAGGTTCCAACGGTGGAGTCAGAACCTATGGTCAGGCAGCGTCTGAGCCTAAGGTCCAAGTCATTAAAGAGCGTCCCCAAGGAAGAAGAAGTTCATCGGAGGCCAAGAACTTATTATGAAGAGCACATGCACGAGTTTGTGCAAGCAGTCCACGAGAGCCCATTTTCTTGGGACATTGCAGAATACATGGCACCCGACAGCTTTAAGGTGCCAAAGATGGATACGTATGATGGGACAACAGACCCAACGGATCATCTTTTCCAGTTCCAAACTGCAATGAGTCTGAAAAAACGTCCCAGACCCCCTGCGTTGCAAAACTTTCCCAATGTATTTACGGGAAAAGGCCAGAAAGTGGTTCCAAGAGCTTCTCTTAAAGTCAGTATGATCTTTCAAACAGCTGGCACAAAAGTTTAAATCCCAGTTTGTCTCCAGCACCCCCTTTGTGAAGAACTCATCACATTTGATGACCTTGAGGCAAGGTCTAGATGAATCAGTGCTGAAGTATATGTAACGCTTCTCAGATGAGTCACTGCAGGTCAGTGATCGAAAAGAGGGTGTTAAAGCAGCCGCTTTTATTAATGGGCTCCGAGCTGGTCGCCTCTTCTCTCAGCTGGCTGAAGAGGGACCTACAACCTTGAGAGAATGTCTGGAGAAAGCTCTCCAGTTTGCCCGAGGCGAAGAGGCAAACAGATTGAAAAGAGAAGCCGAGTAAGGATCTCGGAAAGAAAGCCGATCTAGCTTCAAAAAGGAGGATCGGTGCAATGGTGGTAAGGACCGCGAGCGACGCAGTTCGTTTGATCGCATGGGTGAAAGAGGCAAAGGAGGTAAAGAGGGTTTACCCCTTTTAGCCTCTAAGGAGAATATTTTAGCTGTCATGGAGAAAGATGGCTTGAGGGTTGATCCCCAACCTATGAATGGACCTAGGGAAAAAGGAGACCCTAAGATATACTGCCAATATCACAGAGATATCGGACATGACACCAAAGATTGCAGGCATCTAGCTCAGGCTATTGAGCAATTGATAGAGCAGGGTCATTTAAATCAGTTTTATGACCCACGTTCTGGCCTGCATAATCGATCGGGTTTTCACAGGAACCCTCAGAAAAACAAATGCCGACCAGACTCCCCACCTCGGCGCCACAGGATGGATGATGATGGGCCAGATCGACAAAGGGCTGTAGGTCAGCCCCAATCAATTCGATCATCTATACCATTTCTGGAGGACTACCTTGTACAGGTCAAGGAGAATCCAGTTTTGCAGGAACATCATCTGGTCTGCCAACTAAGAGAGCTAAGATGGTTAGGGAGTTGACTTACGGGTCAGAGGATCTCATTCCACTTGACTCCAACAACACAGGTTTAGTAATAAATCTGTGTATACATTTAGCTCCAGATAAGATTGTGGAGGTCCGATGTGTTTACGTGGATATCGACAGTTCTACCGTGTATATCAGCAACTGGACCTACCAGATTCTTTAATGAGACCTGTCGCATCTTCATTGAATGGTTTCACTGGTGCTGCAGTTCGGCCAGCAGGTCTGGTCACACTCAGTTGCAGCTTCGGTAAACCCCTGGCCTACCGTTGTTTGTGGATAGACTTTGTGGTCATCAAGGAGATGTCTGCGTACAACATTCTGTTAGGTCAGCCGTCCTTAGTAGCATTAGAGGTCATTGTATCACCTTTGCACGTTAGCATGCAATTCCTCACTCCAAAAGGGGTAGTGACAATCTAAGGTGATATATAAGTGGCACAGAGTTGCTACGTCATTGCTACTTAAGGCAATGAGGCAGTTCAGCAAGTCATCCTTGATGAACTTATACCTTCAGATGAAGAACGATTGCAATCGGATGATGCAGTGCATGACTTCGTCCTTGATCCAAGCCGACCTAAAAACCTTATAAAGATCGGGACATGGATGTCATCGGAGCTGGTGGCTCAGCTACAGGATCTGCTGAGAGAGTTTTCAATCATTTTTGCATGGACAGCCAAAGATATGCCTAGGATCCCTTCACATTTGGCTGAGCACAAGCTAAATGTTGATCCTTAAGTAAAGCCGATAAAGCAAAAGAAGTGAAATTTTGCTCCAGAAAGGATCAAGGTCATTGCAGAGGAAATCAAGAAACTCTTGGCTGCGAAATTTATTGTGGAGGTCCTCTATCCAATCTGGTTGGCTAGCCCTGTGGTGGTACCTAAGCAAGACGAATCATGGAGGATGTGTATGGATTATCTTGACTACAACAAAGCATGTCTAAAAGATTGTTACCCACTTCCTAAGATTGATAGGTTAGTGGATTCAACACTTGGACACGAGATCTTCGATTTCCTGGATGCCTTCAAAGGCTATCATCTGATTGTCATGGCAAAGGAAGATCAAGAAAAAACTACATTCATAACAGAGTCAGGTACTTATTGTTATGTAACCATGCCATTTGGATTGAAGAATGCTGGAGCTACCTACCAACGTCTGGTCAATTCTCTATTCAGTCAACAGATTGGCCGGATAATGGAAGTTTATATCGATGATATGCTCATCAAGAGCAGGTCTCTTGATCAGTATATCCGGAATTTAAGAGAAGTCTTTACTATGCTGAGAGACTCACACATGAGGTTAAATCCAAAGAAGTGCACGTTTGGGGTACGCATTGGAAAGTTCTTGGGATATATGGTCTCCAAGGATGGGGTGCAGGCAAACCTTGCTAAAATTGAAACTTTACGAGACATGCGTCCCCCTAGGAATGTAAAAGAAGTTCAAAGGTTAATCGGCAGAATTGCAGCGCTGAGTAGGTTTCTCTCCAAGTCTGCCGAAAGATCTCTTCCCTTCTTTCAAATTCTAAAAAAGAAGACAGCTTTCCAGTGGGATGAGCAGTGTCAAAAAGATTTTGATGAGCTGAAATCACATCTGGCCGAGGTGCCGATGCTAACTTCACCTCTGTCCGGAGAAGAGCTCTATGTGTATCTCTCGACGTGTAAAGAAGCTGTGAGTGTAGTTCTGTTCAGGGAGCAGGATAATGTGCAGATGCCCATCTAATTCGCAAGTAAAATCTTACATGTGCCAGAAGTGAGGTATCCCAATGGTGAGAAGGTGATCTTGGCACTCTTAGTGGCTGCAAGGAAGTTCAGGCCTTATCTGCAAGCTCATCCTATCATAGTGGTCACTGACCAGCCCTTGAAGCAAATTCTGTCGAGCTGCCAAATGGGTTGTAGAGCTTGCAGAGTATAATATCCAATACAAGTCAAGGACTTCTATCAAAGCCCAAGCATTAGCAGACTTCTTGGCTGAAGGGATATCCGTGGAGGAAGATGTTTAGCCAGTGACTGATTGGACTCTATATGTTGATGGTTTTCCTCCAAGGATGGATGTGGAGCAGGTCTCTTAATAATCAATCCCAACAAAGAGGAATTCGAATATGCCTTGCGTTTCGACTTTGAAGCAACTAACAACGAGGTAGAATACGAGGCCCTCATAGCTGGGCTAGGCTTCGCAAGGAAGTTGGAGGCAAAACGAATCATCTCTCGAAGTGATTCGCAATTGGTCGTTTCACGGATCAATGGGGATTATGAAGCCAAAGAGGAAAACATGAAAAAATATTTAGCCAAAGCGCTGCAGCTTGGCCAAACGTTTGAGCACTTCAGCATTGAACATATCCCCAGGTCGGCTAATATGAGAGCTGACGCTTTATCTCGGCTAGCTTCATCACTTCAACCACTTTGGGATAAAAGATAGTCGTGGAGCTAGTAAAGCATCGTGCTTATGATGCCAATGAAGTGCTGCAGGTTGACTATGGCAATACGTGGATGGATGAGATTGTTAGCTTCTTGCAGCATGGAATTCAGCCCGAGGATAAACGGGCAGCTCGACGTCTTCGATTGAAGGCAACAAAGTATGCTCTCTTTAATGACCACTTTTATAAAAAGTCGTTTTCACAGCCTTGGTTGAAGTGCGTAACTGAAAACGAAGGAGATTACATCCTTCGGGAGATGCACCAAGGAATCTGTGGAAACCATTCAGGTGCGCGGTCGTTAGCACGAAAATGCTACCTTGTTAGATATTATTGGCCCACTCTGCGTCATGATGCAGAGGAACTGGTTAAGAAATGCCAGGCATGTCAAGTCCATGCTCCAATTTCACATCTTCCTAGTCAAGAACTCACTACAATCGTAAGTCCCTGGCCTTTTGTGCAATGGGGAATAGATCTTGTTGGACCCCTAACCCGAGCTTCAGGTTCAGTCCGATTCTTGGTTGTTGCCATTGATTACTTCACCAAATGGGTGGAAGCAGAGCCCTTAGCTACTATAACTGGGGGTCAGATAAAGAAGTTCTTGTGGAAAAACGTCATATGTCGCTTCGGCCTTCCACAAGTTCTCATCTCAGATAACGGGAAAAAATTTGCTGATAACCCCGTAAAAGTTGGTGTGCCGAGCTCAAAATTGAACAACGATTTAATTCAGTAGCACACCCTCAAGCAAATGGGCAGGTTGAGTTGGCAAACAGAACAATCAAGGATGGGTTAAGGAAACGTCTATACAAAACTGGGGCAAGTTGGGTGGATGAGCTCCCAAGCATATTATGAGCATATCGGACTACTCCTTCTACTTCCACTAAGGAAACACCTTTTCCTTAATATATGACACTGAGGTAGTCATCTCAGTTGAAATTGGTTCCATCTCTGCTCGGACAGCTCATTACTCTGCTGAGACCAATGACCAAGTGCTGCGGTTGAATTTGGATGAGTTGGAGGAGAAAAGGAAGCAAGCCCACGTTCGCATGGCTCAATACAAAAATTTAATTGCTCAGTACTATAACTCTCGAGTGAGACCAATGTCTTATCAAGTAGGTGATTTAGTCTTGTGCAACAATAAAGCAAGTCATGCAGCACCAACAGGGACCTTTAATCCCAAGTGGGAAGGACCTTATCGAATAGTTGAGGTGCGATCAGCTGGAGCTTACAAATTACAAACCATGGAAGGAAAGACTTTACCAAGGACTTGGCATTCTACACATCTAAGACTCCTACATCAATGACGTAGAAGTATTTCACCTCAGCAGGGCTAAGCCAGTTGAGCAGGACTCAACACATGATTGGGATAGGTTTCCCTACAAGTACCCCACCTGAGCAGGACTAAGTTGGACGAGCAGGACTCGATTAAGCAAGACCTCAGCAGGCCTGAGGCAAATGCCCGTTAAAGGGTCAAAAGTTTCGTGAACAGGATTCACAATCATCAACTCAGCAGGACTGAGTTGGCCGAGCAGGACTCGACCAAATAAGGACCATAGCAGGATGCGACAGATGCCCATTAAAAGGGTCAGAAGTACTGTGAACAGGATTCACAATCATCCACAACTAGCAGGACTAGAAAAAGTGTAAATCGTCTGTATATCTATCAGCAACGTTGAAGCTTAATAAAACAGTGTTTTAAGGCAGTACCAGAGTTAAGATTATGAAATGTCACCTTGCTTAAAAAGATAAGTGAAGTAACAAGCTTACTTCATTTCAAAAGAGTGGAATTATTGGCTTGCGTCTCAGTTATTGGCTAAATCAAAGCTCAGTAGAGCTGCAGCCCAGCCAAGTAATATAAGACCCCTGACAGAGATGAGGTCAAGAATTCGCACTACAAAGCTAGCCAAAGCCAAGGATGAAAGCCGAAGTCAAATACTTATAAAAATTCTAAAAATAAGAATAAGGCAAGCTAAAGAACATCAACGGGAAGAAATGATATTTTTATTTAAGAAATACAACTATTACAACTACTGAGAAGTATAAAACGAAAACTCCTAGGCTAATCTTCATCCTCTGGGTCCCGGAGATCCGCACCACTTTTGAACAACGCCAGCTGATTATCAAACAAGTTCTCAGCTTCAGGGTTGTAGAGATCAGCAATTTGACGATGATTCTTATCCAAGGATGGATAAAATTCGGAGAAAGCATCTATTGCATAAGTCTGGCCAATAGCCAATACAGAGCCCTGCATCTTCAAGAGGTTATTTGTGAAATATTCAGACTGTCTAAACTCAGCAACTACAGTTTTTCTTTCAAACTGCTGAATAAGCTCAGTCTTACTTCTCTTTTCTGCTTCAAGTTGCTGAGCCAGTTCTTCTTTGCTCTTTTGCTCCTCTTCCACTAGCTTCCGACAAGATTTCAAATCAGCTTGAAGCTTATTGGAAAATGCTCCGAAATTGGATGTCATCTCCCTCGCTTCAAGCAGTTCAAAGTGTGCGGTGGCCAGCTGGGTATCTGACCTCTCATTGCTTTCTTTAAGCTTGAAATTTTCAGAGGTTAAGGAAAGAAATTCGGCTTGCAATGTCTTCAGCTCTGCATCCATTTCATCTAGCCATGCGTTGTTAGGTTTTGCTGCCTCAGCCAACTCATCATTGATTTTCCTCAAGATGGCGTTGCTCTCAGAAAGTTGAGCGACCATCTTGCGCATTTCTTCAGTCCGTCTGAGCATGTTGTATTCTTGAACTCGATACTGCAGCAACCAGATTAGTCAGGGAAGAGACTTAAAGTAATCAAACTGAAAAAGTTAGAAATTCTCAGAGAAGCTTACCAAAGACATATTGCTCAGGTATGAGTTTATGGCTGTCTCCCACTCCATACGACCAAAATTTTCCAATCTTGGGGTAGCACTGACATCTCAGTCAGTTTTATGGCTACCCCAGGATGAGTAGCCGAATCCGTATCAGAGAATTCCATTGTCCTCTTACCACGGCGATGTTGATGGGAGGGTTCTCCTTCCCCAGCATCTCCTCCCTTTTAAATATCCTCCCCCAACTTCAGCAAGAGGGAAGGCCTCAGAGGAATTAGACCTTGGCTGAGGCACATCTACCTCATCTTCGGCTAAGGGAGGAGGAAGGGCTAAGATGGGAGCCTCATATTCCCATCATTATCCACTGGCTGAGCTGCAGCCCGAACAAGAATTGGGATTGCAGCCTGAGTGGGGCACTAGTGGAAGTTTCAGCTGCAACCAAAAAAGCAGAGATCAAAGGACTGAATGAAACCAGGCAAATACATTAATCTCTACCAACTAGAGACGCATCCATACCTTGATCTCCAACCTCAGCTAAGGCAGGAACATCAGGAAGCACCTGCACCTCAGAAGATGATTTGGTAAAGGTCTGCTTTGAAGAGGAAGGCTTATCCTCAGTTCTCTTCCTTTTCTGGGAGCCACTTTTCTCAGTTTGGTAACGGCTTCAGACACCATGACTCTTGCAAGATTTAACGACAAGTTAATCAAAACACATGGAAAGTATCAAGAAGAACGAGAGATGTTTCAAGAAGTCTGCCACATACCCATATCTATTTTTAAAGCTTTGGGCTGAGGGTCCGAAAAATGTGTTTTGGCCACAAGTGATCCAGGTCGGCAGTTCTTATAACCGACCTGTCCACCTTTTTTTCAGTCAACGGCCATTGGCAGGTTCAACAATCTGGAGGCTTCATTGCAGAATTTATCGCTTGGCCTCGTGTTATTTGCATTGCCGGACTTCCAATAGTTTCTCTCGGGCAATCCCACACTCTTATAAAAAAGAAACGACCTTTCCAATTCTTAGTGAAGGTAGAGATGTTAATGGCATGGTTAATTTATTTATTAGGATATCTCCTACTAAAGTAAAATCAGCTATCTTTGTGCTTACACACAAACATCCTCCTAAAAACAGAGAGGTCAAATTCTTCCCCAGCAGCTCTCACGTAGAGCAAATAACAAAGGATTACCATTAAACCGTTGGGCATGATTTGGGGGCAATCTAAGTTTATAAAAATCTAGAATGCGAAATAAAGGTCCTGGAACGGGAAGGCTAAAGCCAGATTTGAAGTATTCTTCATAAAACTGCTTCGTACCCTACGGGTGGATCATAAGCAGTTTGATGAGGAAGAGGAAGGAATAGGAAGAAAAGTACTCCTATCAACATTATACAATTGACATAAGCGGGAAAGATCAGCGGCTTTTAAAGTGCAACTGAGTTTTTGCACCGCCGGAGATGGAGAACCTCTGTCAATAGACATTGACGGTACTATGGATTCTGGGCATCCATAGAAGGTTCACCAGTGCGGCGCAACCTCCTCAAAGGACAGTTGTTCCCCAGTGGAATCTGACTTCTCAGAGAAGTGAGACTGAACCTCATCGTTACCCTCAAGATCAGCTGGGTAAGAATGGGCTAACCTGTTCTGAGAATCTGAAGAAGAATAGACAGTAAAATCCATGGAAATAAAGAGAAGAGCAGAGCTTACAAAGTTTTTGAAAGCTGAGGAAGAAAATTCGCCGGAGTTGGGTTGGAGAAGGCTTGACTGGAATCGAAGAACAGAAGGAAAAATAGAAGCAACACAAATGAAGAAGGTGAAAAAGAAGAAGTAATAAGGGTGAGATATATCTTTTATAGATGGTAAACCGAAAAGTTGCAATTTTTTGGTTGAAATTCAAAAAGGGACAACGGGTTCAATTTTTCCTCCTCCTTCGATTATTGCAATCGCCAGAAGTGCAATTATGAGATACGTTGGGACTGGCACTGATATTAAATGAAGGGGTAATGGCCCCAATTAATGATATACACGTCATCAACTTATCATAGCAGATTTGTCCATCCTCTCTGGTCAGTTCGACCACACCAAATTTGGAGGCAAAGTGATAAGCCAAAAATATTCATCTGTTAGTCAAACATACAGTCAACGGCAAATTTATGTTTGGGATGACCCAACTCATGCAGCTCGGCAGAGATGCACCTATGCTCAGCCATACTACGCTACATATCAGCGACATATTGCTTTATCCAAATGAACGGATTCACTTCGGATCCGGCTCCAGCTTCGGTTTTTGCCTGAAAGAAATTCTCTAAAGCACTTCAGCCAGATCAGAGCAAGACTCCAGATCTGCGCTTACGCCTCGATAAAACCCTTATTAGGGGTCAGGTACGATTCAGCTTTAATGAGCGACGAATCACTTGGCAAATTTACAGTAATAAAGAAGAGGTGCACATCATACTTTTCACCCTACACACGTCAAGTTCCATCAGCAGACCTATTGGTCCCATCAGCAAATCTACTATTTTCATCAGCAGACCTATAATGTCATAGTCCACCTGCACAAGAAAAATGTCCCCTCTGCCATCAAAGACAGAGGACGGATGATACAATAAAAGTAAGATAACGGACACAAGAAAGGGGGATCCAAAACCATTTTTCTCACTCCAAGATCGAATTCAGAGAGATTTTCCTACTAAAAAACCATGAGATCCTCTCAACTCTTCATACATAAATCATATCTCAGAGAGAATGACCCAAACTGACTTGAGCGTCGGAGGGTTTTACCCGGTCATGCCCCCGGGACCTCTGATCTTTGCTTCCCTGTGCAGGTCAGAAAGGAAGATATTCAAATTCTCAAGTACAAACAAACTTAACGACGTTATTCTGGATCATCTCTGATCATTGGTAAAGATCCGGCTTTATCATCTTGTATTGTTAGTGTAATAAAAAGTCTTTTATACCGTAAAAATAAAAAGTTGTTCGTTACACAAGATTAGATGGGTTAAAAAAAGCATATTTAGTAGTTTATCTAATATATGAGAAATAAATAAAGGTTGAATCTTCTTATTCACTTTCTTTTGGTTACATGCCTTCTTATTCACATTATGTCTTCCTTCCTTCTACAAAGAACTAATCTCCTAGCTTGCTCCTAGTATCCGATATAATTAGATTAAATAATTGTTAGCTCCTTTTACAGTGAGCATGTTACGTGAGTTTTTGGCAACGTTTTATTATTTGGAAAGCTGCTGAATTTTTGATTTATACTTTATATACAGCTCTATAAAAATTAGGCAGCGGAAACTCCAACATCATTAGATTTTTATTTTGCAACTAGAAGAAACTCATCCCATGTGCCCCCTCTACGATTGACGTCACTCTTTTGCTACCATCTTTTCTCCTATTGAAAGTGATTCCTCACCTAATGCGTTTCCAAGCCATTTATTTTAATTTTTTTTATAGACTTTATTTTGGTTGTGTATATTAAAGTTGGCTGCTTTCGAACTGTTCATTGGGTGACATTTCGTATAAGCATCTTCCTAGCATTTTCTTTTCTTTGTTTTGCTCTCTTCAAAAGATTTATAATAGTATATTTTCTTCCTTGTCCCTTCGTAATCACTGGTTCCTCTTGTTAGCGTCGGGCGCTGACTTAGTCTGACCTTTACTTTGATGAGAGAGTGGGTTCTTCCCATCTGTATGAGGAGCCCCTTAGCCAGATGGGATGTAAATCGAGGGATGTGCTCCACGGTAGTCCTGCAAAGAGAGAGGACACACGAGACTCAGCCAGCCCAGAGACAACCCTTGTAATATTTCAACAAGGATTGTCTCTACACGGACTCGAACTCGGGACGTCGGGGTTCTAGCCTCAATCACCTTTGCCACTTACCACTGGACTATGCCCTTGGGGCAGTCTGACCTTTTACATGAGTTTATAAGTAAAAACTATAAACAATTATATGAGACAAGATCCAAGATTTTCTTTTCTTTTTACAAACTGTGTTTAAATCTAAGTCATATGGTCGTTTTGTTTAAAAAATCTTGTTCTAATTGAATTTTTAATATATATAGTAAATTATACTATAATTAAAAAATAACGAAAACAATATTTTTGAAACGGAAAGGTAACATATTTTTTTATGTTCCGTCAAGCGGGTTTATTCATTCTCTGCGTTAAATAAACAAGCTAATCATTATATGAATGCTTATGCACCACAAATATTCTGCTAATATTTTCTTTTTTTTTCTTTCACTTAGTGTTATGAGTTGAGGATCAACATTCTCATCAATCAATTCAGCAAAAGAGATAAGGTCGAGTGTTACACTGTGTAAGACTTTGAAATTCATGCCACCCTCCCCAACCCCCACCACTTCGGCCACTGGAGCGAGCGGTTCTGAATGACCTCCTTCTCGCCCGTTTTGTGTTCGTTTTTATTCCATTTGCTCTCCGTTCATTCGTTTATTTGGAATGAAGCTTTTTAAGAAAAAGGAAAAATGGCAGTCATATTTATTTCAACGTTACACATCTCCAAAAAGATGTACAATATGACAAAGCCATCAAAACGGGAGAAATTTTAGACTATGAGTAGTGCAGAACTGTAGAGAATGTCTGGTGCAAGAAATTCTTCATAATGTTAGTAAGGTTTTAATATAAAAGTTCTTTCCGAAAACACAAGATAAAGGGACATAAAGTTCCAAGTAACAAACGTTGATTCCTTTTAAATTTCCAAAATCCTTCATGAGCTTATGACTTGTCTTTCTTCGTCCTTTATTATTATTTTGTGGAAAGGGAAAAAGATACTTGGCATTTTATAGATGTTGGGTTTGTTGGAACTGAAGTCAGTCGAACTGAAGTGATGATGAGCTCAGGAGACCGAGCTCAAAGGACTTAGAGTTGTGAGCTACTGCCGAGCAGAGCTATCGAGCTGGACAGATTCCTTGATTGAAGATTTGATGATTTAAATCTTGTTTTGGATAGAAATTTCTATGTTTATCTTTTCTACAAGGAATATCCGGGTAGAGTCCTATGAATGGTATGATAGCGATGTAGAAGGAAAATTTCATAACTCATGCTAATCCTTTTACTCCCATAAAATCCCCTTGATTAGACGATGTGGTCAATATAACTGAAATCAAGTTGGTGATAGTGAATTTCTTGGCTTGCCGCTGACGTGAGTTTTTCTTCCCCTTGAGGGTTTTCCCACGTTAAATCTTGTGTTCTTCTTATATTGTTTCTTTGTTCATGTTCATTACTTTTGTGCGTTCTTGCAATTATAGTTATGGTTGTCTCCAGTGTTGCGCAACTGTTTTGTCAACACTAGCCAGTATCACAATTAGGAAATTAAGCAAAGAAAAAAAAACACAATTTGGAAATGGAATCCTTTAATTTCTGCCCTTTATACTGCTGAAGGTGCTTATAAAAGATGTTGATATCCCTAAGAAATGGACGTCCTACCTTCCAGTTTTTTCTTCTGCTGATAATTTGGTAAATTTTTACGACAGCCAGTCTAAGAGGATTAAGCAATCTCATGAAAAATCTGAATAATTTTATGAGCAAGTTGAAGATAATGTATGTCTAGAAGATATGTCTCCAAATCAGTTATTCTGGAAAGCAACAGCTGCTCGAATTAAATGTCATTCACTGTTTCCCTAATGGAACCAGAAATCAGGTTCTTGGTGTCCCTTTCAACATACTAAATCGTATCCATAGACGGTAACTTTTATAGTGGTTGATAAATAACTATTCAACGTCTTAATAGTTAATCGTCAAGTAATTAAATATGTATTAATCGCGATAGGTGTGACAAATCATCATCAAAACATATCCAGTATATCGTAACGACAGCAAAAGCTATTGCTAGGGTCTGAGGAGGATAAGCGGCCGATAAACAATACCTCTATCCTAAGGGATAGAGAGTTTGCTTCTTATAGGAGTAAGAAAACACGAATTTAAATTGTTTTATTTGTTGATGAATATTTAGTGTAACGCGTGGTAGTTATTCATGAGCTATATATTTTTTTTTTGGAAGGAAGGATCTTTTATTTCAATCTCAAAATGAATGCAATGTACATCAGCGACTTGACAAAGAACACACATATACATGTCGGCTAGCTAGGACTACATGTGCTTAAGATTTGCTTCATTCGTGCTCTATGGTATACTTGTACTCAGATGCAACGTGGTGGTGGTCCTCCGATCAACAGTGCCATGGACAACCTGATTTCGCCAATACCATATGGTGTAATGGTTTCTCGGAATAGATGATCTAATAGATTGATTTCTGTTTTTTTAAATTATTTCAGAAACAGATATAATAATTTGATTGATAATGCACCAGTTGCAGCATTGTGAATTTTCTGTGAGCTCAGAGTATGAATCAGGTCCATGTGCTTTTTATCAGCAAAAATACGGTCCAACAGGCTGCATCTCCAGTGTCTCTTGTGTATCCGTAAGGCGGATGGTACAAACTACACACCAACCATGAATTCTCGGCCCAAGACACCTTTATTTTTTCTTTTTTTTTTCATTTTTTCTTTTCTAAAACAATAGAATATTCACATTAATTGAGAAGTGCTTAGTTCTTAGTTTTTTTTTTACCTCACCCTCGCGATAGCTGTTGTTGGAATATATTAAGTATGGTTTGTTTTAGTCTTAATTTTAATGGATGATTGAACTTTAAGAATTTCATTCCAAAAAATTAGGGATTATATTGTTTGTTATACTCCTTTAAGTGATTTGAAAAAATAATAACAGCCAGACCGTTGATTTTACATTTTTTTATTCATTTTCATAATTTGTTAACAAGATGGTAAAATGGAGTCTTTAAAAATCAACAGAAAATTCTGACACATCAACATTTCCCCAAGCTCATTAGAATGTCATTGTACATGTTCTGGACCGAATTTTCATTTTCTAGTAAGTTATGTCTGATATTTTTCAGTACCTATAGTACCTATCGATGTATAAAAAATAGGGTACGATTTGAACACGAGATTTTCTTTAATGTAAAAAAAAAAAGTTCTTCAGATCCACCACAAAAATGGCATCGGTGACTTGTCCACTATGATGCTATATTTATATATCATGTGTCAAAACAGTTGAAGGCCTCACTGTAAAGTGAAAGAAAAGTGAAGGCAGGTTCAAACTGATATGGGATAAGCATATTAGACGTGACTTACTAGAGTTGTACATCTCTGAGGACATGGTGCATGATATAAGTTCATGGATGCAGATGATTAAGGCAAAGGAGGTGTATGTAGGATATAAGGGCACCTTAGAGTATAATTAGAGGAATGAAATACCCTCTACACTTGAGGTTTACTTGCACTTTTTGTTTTGGTATTTGTCTTTCAATTATTTATGCATATTAACTATTATGACTATTTTAATGTCGGAAGCTTTCTATTTATGTTTAATAAAATCTCTTCACTAATGCATATTCCTATTATTGTGCTATCTATGCAGGTATAGATAGAGCCGGAAGGTCTCACTGGAAGCAAACTCTCTATCTCTTGGGATGGAGGTATTGTTTGTCTGCCTCTCACCCTCTTCAGATCCTAGCAATAGATTTTGTTGTTTTTGGGATATACTGGGTATGATTGTTGTTGTTGATGCTGCTATGTTCGTATGAGTGATTAAGTTGTTAATGGTCTGGATTGGACCTGTACAGGCCCGATCAAGTTGGGACAATTAGATTTTGGGCTAAGGCAGTATAAAGGGGAATAAATCTCCTGACCCCTTTTTAAGGGGTTTTTTAATGACCCAGCAATACGTGGTACACAGGGAGGATGGTGAGACTGGGTGGGGGTCACCTGCATCTAACCTCACCACCCCTGTGTGCCACGTGGCAGGCGGTCCCAATGAGGGTGGGGGGCTGGGGGATCAGAGGATCTCGATCCAGTATAAAGAGCTATTGGACAAGCTTAACGCAACAGCTTCGGCAACCAATTGACAGGGCCGCTCTGATTCTTGGATGGCCTGCCCATTTTGTTACTCAATTTCAATCAGAAATCAGAACGAAACCTACGTAGTATATAAAAAAAATCTATTAAAAAATTGAGCTGTTGAGTGTTTATCAATACAAATGCACAAGAAAGTTTGCAATTTCTTGGATACTTCTATTAGATACATCTGCCAAAGAGTTCATATATCTGTGTCCTTTTTATTTATTTATTTTCGTTTTTCTTGTGTGTGTGGGTTTTTTTTGGGGAGGGGGGGGGTTGTAACGATGTGTTTCTTTTACTGGATTTT
This sequence comes from Eustoma russellianum, assembly GCA_036186865.1. Taxonomy (NCBI): domain Eukaryota; kingdom Viridiplantae; phylum Streptophyta; class Magnoliopsida; order Gentianales; family Gentianaceae; genus Eustoma; species Eustoma russellianum. The sequence goes on along the minus strand of AP025053.1, from coordinate 28,819,165 downwards.
TTCCTCTCTGTTGTCTGAGCACAAAAAAAATGTCTACTGTCTGGAGGGGAAAAAATCTAAACAGACGTCATTGTCAAACATTCTCTTCAACCATAAATACATACACATGGAAATATAAAAAATAAAACTCTCGTAGTATCCTAAGCCGCTTTAGATGCATTGCTTTTTACAACAATTGGTCACATGCACATACGCTAATTACGCATCAATATTGGAATCTCACAAATTTGACACTTGTTTTTTTCCGAAGAAAAGGATCGATATATTAAATAAATAATGCGTCAATGTTTACATGATATACCTATGTACACCTCAATCAACTACGGTAGATGATACATTCTTTGAATCACTACGAATAGCACATTCGATAGCATGCACACGATGAGCAATCTCACTAGAAATAGCTACTGGTGTGGGAAGATACGTGATATTCCCATGTATATACTGATTCCTCCAATACCATATGCAGTAAACTGCTGAGCAAAATATGTATCTCCAATCACTGTGATCATCATAACCCTGCCTCGATGTATCTACGTTGGAGTGCACCCACTCCTCAACATGCACGGCCCGAAAAAACATATCGTCTTCCGTAATTTGAACTTGTTTTTGCGAAACAACATTATTTTGCTCGGTTACCTCTTGGATATATTATTGTTAGCTTTTGTAGCATAATGTTGGTTTCATTTTGTTTCATTACATTAGTACTACATGTAGAATCTCCAAATATATTGACACTCATTATGGTCGATTTCATCGTGTAATTTTTGGGTTTATGATATTTGTATCTTCGGAAAAAACGCTCGCAGTTTCTGCATTAAACTGAGAGATACTTTAGTGTGGCCTTCCTTGCATCCTCTTTTCACCAAAAGTAGGCATGGTCAGTGAGTACATTCGCGGTTTTTTTTTTATAAAAAAAATTGCAGGTTTATATATAAACAAATGGTAAATCTAAACCTAAAGTTTATTTGTATCATGTTTTTGTCGAGTCCAGTTCTAATTTCATCAGATTCCGGTTTTGGTTTTGAACTGACTTATCGATCCGCTTTATAGTTTATGTTGAGTTTAGGTGTTTTGAAAAGAAAAAAAAAATATTTCTTTAAAATGTTACAATGCTTATTTACTTTAAACAATGTTTAGATTTGCAAAGAAAAAATAGCTTTTAGCTTAACTTTGAATCTCTTATATTTTAAACACAAACTCCCCCACTAACCTAGCATTTTACGTGAATTGTATGTATCATATTAATTAAAATACTTTTCTAGTTTCTACCATAACCATATTGAGATATAGAAGAGACGAGGAATGACAACCTCAATGAGATTCGCATACTTTAGTAGAACCACGTGTTACAAAATATGAAGTTCATATTCACTCAAAACTTTAACACAATAGGTGATAGTACTTCATCATCATAACCCATGCATTTTATCTCAAGTTGTGCGATGTGGGACAATATTCTCAACACACGCCATCACGTGCCAACGGGGCTTGACATACACACACGCCTTAGAACTCTCCCTCAATCACAAATCACAAGCCAACTTCTCATATAACCCATGCATTTATCTCAAGTTGTGCGATGTGAGACAATATTCTCAACACACACCCTCACGTGGCAACGGATCTTGACATACACACGCCCCTTAGAGCCCGTTCTCAATCACAAATCACAAGCCAACTTCTGAACTTGGGTGACCGTCCTCAATCACAAATCACAAGTCAACTTCTGAACTTGGTTGACCGTCCTCAATCACAAATCACAAGCCAACTTCTGAACTTGGGTGACCGTTCCCAATCACAAATCACAAGCCAACTTTTGAACTTGGGTGACCCTCACGTGGCAACGGAGCTTGACCTACACACACCCCTTAGAGCCGGCCCTCATTCACAAATCACAAGTCAACTTCTAAACTTAGGTGACCATCCTCAATCACAAATCACAAGCCAACTTCTGAACTTGGGTGAGGGGAGACACTAAATGGTCAATAATGGGTTGACTTGGGTGAGGATAGACAATAAATGGCCAATCATGAGTCAAGGAAGGTGTGAGTCACATTTTAAACTGACTCTGATACCATGTTGAAACTTGAGTTTACATAAGGTGAGACACATATCCACTCAAAACCTTAAAGCAATGGGCGATGATACTTCATCTTCATATAACCTATGCATTTTATCTCAAATTGTCCAATTTGGGACAATGTAATTCTCAACACCACGACAAACATAAAGCTGAAAATTGATTGCATTCAGTTAGCAGTGACAAGCAAGAAAGGGAAAAAAGACATTCTCTTAGTATATGATAATGTTACATTCGTTGAACCACGAAAATAAACATAACATAAGTCGACATCCCCATCGGGAAGTAGTCAAAATTTCCTACACGTCAAATTTGGCATCAAAAGTCCTAGTAGGCTCAACAACTTTTATTGCACGTAGATGGTCATCTGCAAAACTATGCTATGCAAAAACATAAGAAAATAGAGATAGAGAGAGAAAGACACATAATGGAAACCAAGCTATATAACATGGATCCATGGTTGGCCTAGTGACCAAATCCTAGACAACATAGTACAAGAAAAATAACAAAACAGTACAAGAAATTAAGCTAGCCATCAAGTGGTACTACTTGTTATAATATCACATGAGTAAGCTTCTAATAATGGCTGCTTGAGCACTGTCACTGTCTGTGGATTCTAACAGCTCCGATAGCCTATCACTCAAGTCGTCCACTTCCCTGTGCAAGTTTCGAATGTAGTTGCATGTCTCCTGCAACACCTTTGAAGAAGACACCTAGCAACATATGAATAAAGAAACCCTCAGATTAGTAGATAGTAAAAAAAAATCTATAAATTTCAATGCTTAACACATGGTAAAGTTTTGCTGTCTTCCTATTATGGACCAGCAAGATAATGGAAAAGATACTTTGTGTATATTTGAAAATGACAATACATGGGTATGGTTGCGTACATCTGACCCTTCTATTTCCCTCATAGACGGGAGACTCTAAGACAATAGGGTAATGTTGTTGTTGTTGAAAATGACAAAGACTAGTGAGGACCATTACATGTTGAGATGGCGCCGGGTTTGGCGTACTTATATATGTCTTGTACATGAGATTGGTAGTGTATGCATCACTACATTGTTTAAAATCACATGGGTTTGATCCCATTACAACAATAATGTGGTTGTGGTGACAGGGACATAGATCACAAAACAACTTATCAAGGTAAAGAAAACCAAGGCCACACGAAAAAAGATGAAGTAGAAAACCCAATTAAAACTACACATAATGAAACCAACAATGCAGCATTAGTCTAACTATATTAAGTCTATTACACACATCTTCTGTTTGCTCTATCATATTACATAGTTTCCATTATAACAAATAATGCCGCGCTCCATTATATTAAACATTTTCCTATATAACAAATAATACCGCGATAAATAAAGATAAGAAAAAGAATGCGGACCTTGTCAGAGCGCCTGCGACGAAGCTCAGGAACAAGTTGTTGCAACTTGGAAACAAGGTCGGCAATCTGATCATCGGATATCCTAGAAACGCCTGACTGCCTGGAACGTGATCTTCGGCTGGACATTGTCAGAAAAAATGAAGAGGGATGGATCTTGCAGTAGGAACGTGTACAAGAAAATAAGTATCCACGAACACAACTTAATGAAAGAGTCTTTTGATTGTTGTCAGAATGTGAAAAGAAATGTGGGTTTTATGTTTGAGTGAGTGGTAGTGATTGTAAGTGAGGGAGCAGCAGAGTGATGGGGGAAGCTTAAAATAGAGGAGTTAGAAGGTTAGTGTTTGGACAAGGTATGGACAGAGACATAGGGAGAAATTAAGATGAAATATGAAGGTGGCCTAGGGTGGTGGATCGCGGGTGGGGGGACTGGGTTGTGGGTGTGGAGTCGGGGGTGGAGAGTAAAGAGTGTTGGGAGGTGATGAAGACAAGTGCATGGGAAAAAGTAGTGAGCATGGATTGCTTTTAAATAGTGTTTTTAGGGGAAGGGGAATCAATCTAGAAGGGATTTCGAATTTATGGGATTAATATTTGATATACAATATATATGTCAGTTTTATATAGCTGTTAATCAGCAAAGTAATTATAGGGGTAACCTAGATCTGGGATTAAGTAGTTGTACATGTTCATTATGTGACGTCATGTCTTTGATTAATAGATATACACGCTATTGTTCTGAGATAAATAAAATGGTCGTGTTGTAACTTCATTATTCAAATCAATAGTTTCAGGACGAAGCTGTTTTATTATTGCGTTAGCTTATGATATCGAACATGATTGATAAGCAAACCATTTTTCGGATTAACCGGCAAGTCCTCACGGCTGTCATATGTATATAAAAACAAACTTCGTCTCCCTAAATAAAAATCAATGCGAAAGATAAAAGGTTCACAGAAGAATCTATCATTTTTTGAGATCGAAGAATTTCAAGAACTCATTTAAGTTAAAAGAAATTTACAAAAGTTGTTCCCTTTTATAAGGGTTGTTTTCTGTCTAACGGTTTTATTTTTTTTATTTGTACTGTACTTACGGTTTACCTACATTGTTTCCTAACGTTTACAACGATAACGGCTAGTTACCAGTGTAGTTCAGTCATATGTGCAGTAAAGTTCCTAAGGTATTTACATGACTAAATATCACAACTCTGCCTTAGATTTGATGCCTGACTGGTGCTTCACCTCGACACCTCGGCTCAGCACCCTTCTTCATTCTAGCTTGCCTCCTTCTCCTCGGTTATTCCTTCTCTGTCTTGATCACCTCAGTTCAGCTCCATGGTTGCACAACTCTGCCACTCTTATATTCACCTACGTTCGGCAGACTGAGTTTAGTCCCTTCTTTTTCTTTCCTCAGTTCAACAAATATTCTGCGTAAGTCGGTACATCTCGAATTTTAGTCTTATTTACTAGCAACTAAAATCAGACACTTCTAAACTTTCACTTATCAGTGGTTGAATCTAAGTTACTCAAGTGTTGAAACTTGGGCTTACATGAGGTGAGGCTCATATACACTCAAAACCTTAAGGCAATAGGTGGTGGTACCTCATCCTCATATAAGCCATGCATTTTTTTTTTCAAATTAGCCAATGTGGGATTCTCAACATCAAGCGGAGGATTTTTCTTGAAGATACCATATGTGGAATCATTAAATTTTTAAGCGAGTAAATCATTTCTAGCACTTGATGGATAACCTCTTCAAATGACAGGTGATTTAACGAAGAAAAAGCTCATTAGGTTATCCGTTAAATGGAACGTGCCAATATCCTTTGTAAACATGCATCTAATGGGTGATTGAGTGTGATGTTCAAAATTTTTTAAGCTAAAAAGACGGCAATTATCAAAAAAAATTCGTTTAGGTAAGGACGAGAATTTAATTAATCCAACTACATAGACATATGAGCGAGTTCAATGAGCTTGGAACGAGTACTTAACGTGTGAGGGGCATGTATGAGCGAATCCGATCCCTTCACCGTTCGCTCCTACCCCCTCACGGCTTCTTTTACTGTTATATGTTATGCGGTGATTTTCTTATCGTATTTTTTTGATAGAGAGATCTAGACCGATTAAGTATCGAAAAAGAAGATAATGTTATAGATACGTCGGATTTTATTTGTCTAAGAAAATGCATACCTAACCTGTTTATTTGATTAAAAACCGCACATCAAATTGCTTTACTTAAAAAAAAAATCCACTTCAAACTTATCAAATAGGTCAATGAAACTTGTTGATCAAATAGGTCAATGAAGACTAATTTCATTTTCACTGGTCAATTTTTTGAGTCCTTATATTAGTTTTTTTAAATGATATTTATTTGATTAATAGATAAAGAATATATGTTAATATATATACTTTGTAATATATATAACTCGTTTAGTTATTCCTTTTTTGTTTTTTTCATGTGTACATGGAGAGCAGCATACAACAACAGCAACCATCATACCAGTATATCACAACGACAGTAAAAGCTATCGCTAGGGTCTAGGAGGGTGAGAGGTAGGCAAACAATACCTCCATCTCAAAGGATAGAGAGTTTGCTTCCAGTGAGACCTCCGGCTGTATATGTACCTGCATTGATAGCACAATAATAGGAATATGTATTAGTGAAGGGATTTTTTAAACATAAATAGAAAGCTTCCGATATTAAAATAGTCATAAAAGTGAATATGCACAAATAATTGAAAGAGAAAGACCAAAACAAAAAGTGCAAAGTCAACCTAAAGTATATGGGGTATCCAATCCTCTAAGTATACTCTAAGGTGCCCCTATATCCTGCCTACCTCTCCTTAACCTTAATCCTCTGTCTTCATGAACTCTTATCCTGGACCATGTCCTCAGAGAAGTGCAACTCTAGTAAGTCATGTCTAATCTGCTCATCCCACGTCAGTTTGAGCCTGCCTTTACTCATCTTCCCCTTTACAGTGAGGCTTTCAACTACTCTGACAGACGCTGTTGTCTGTCTCCTCTTGACATGCCTAAGTCATCTCAGTCTCCCTTCTCTGATCTTATTTGCTATATTACTCATCCCTAACCTTTCTCTGTATACCCATTTCTTATCATGTCTAGCCTTGTATGCTCATACATCCACCTCAGCGTCCTCATCTCTGCCACTTCCATCTTCTGCGACTGTGTCCTCTTGATGGCCCAGCAGTTGTTCCATATAACATTGCTGGCCGCTCTGCCACCCTATAAGATTTTTTCTTTAATTTAATTGGAAAATTCTTGTCACACAGCATCCTTGAGGCCGTCTTCCACCTACATCAACCTGTCTGAACTCGGTGTGCTACATCACTCTCTATGTCCATATATTGTTGTACAAATGATCCTAGGTACTTGAACTTACTTATCTATAGGACCATTTGACCCTCGATAGTGAGTTGGCTATTCTCATCGTCGGCTACACCGCTGAAGTCGCGGTGCAGATACTCGGTCTGAGAACGACTAATCCTTAGGCCTTTTCTCTCTAAAACACGTCACCGCTCCTCTAGTCTCATACATAGGTTATGTCTACTTTCCGCGACTAATACAATATCGCCAGCAAAAAAGCATACAACAAGGGACTATCTCTTGGATCGGCTTTGACAATTCGTATAGGACAACTGCAAAAAGAAATAGACTCAAAGCAGACCCTTGATAGAGGCCTACCTCCACCAGGAAGAAGTCTGTATTCCCTACATGCGTATAAAAGGTTGTTTTCATCCTAGCATACATATCCCTAATTATGTCTACATACTTCATAGTAACCTGTCTTGCATCCAGACTATCCCAAATCAGTCTGCGTGACACACTATCATATGCTTTTTCAAACATCGATGAACACCATATGTATATCGCACTTCTTCTCTTATACTTCTCCATCAATCTCCTTAGAATATGTATTGCTTCCGTAGTTGACCGTCCTGGCATAAAAACCAAATTGGTTTACCGTATCTTGAGTTTCTCCCCTAATTCTAATGTCGATTACTCTCTCACATAACTTCATAGTATGACTTAGCAATTTAGTCCTCCTGTAATTCTCACATTATTGTGCGCCTCCTTTTTTCTTATATAAAGGAACCACCTACACGCATAATACAGTGACCCCTCTTCGTGTGATGGGGGGTTTTGTTCCTTGACGAGAAACTTGCTGCCTTTAGACTAGGTTGCCAATGAGGTGGCGTTTGGTTGACACTTGGGTATCGAAATTAGAATCGGAATGAATATGATAAGGAATGGGTTTGGAGGATATGAGTTTGGGATTAAAAGTGATGGTTGTTTGGTATTAAAGTGAAAATAAGTATGATAGACATTGACAGTGTTTCGAACGTATCGGAATTGGAATAGTGACCGGTCGGAATAGTGGTCGGCGGCGGCGGTGGACGGTGGCGTTGACCAGCGTTGACCGACGGCTCCCCATTTCTCCTCATTCTCACATTTTGATAGATAAGGGGGCTAGTATATCAAAAAACGATATCCATTACCAAATAGTTGGATATCAAAATGAAACTCATTTCCCCATTTTCCTCAAGCAAACAGCCGGAATGGGTTTGGATTTCTCCAAACCCATTTCCTTATTCTCATTTCCCCCAACCAAACGACACCTGAAAGTTGAGTTCAAAAGTTTTAGGAGGAAAAAGCAATATGCTTGATATAGAAGTATGTATATTTAAAATCGTACAAATTGAATTGACTGAAATACAACAGGTTTGCTTATTGCAAACTTGGGTACGAATGAATTAAGTGTAAGTCAACCAAGTTTAGTTACGAGTTTTGTTCGATTAAAGTTTGAGATCAAACTAAGTTCGTCTTGAATATTTAACAAATCAATGTAAACATATTAATAATGTAGTACGTAAACATACTCATAAAGTATGTATAAAAATTGTATAAGATTCGACTTTATGATATTAGATTTGTTTGATACCATAATATATTAAACATGATAGTTGACTTTCATTTGAATGATAGGAAGCATTTAATGTACAAAAAATAATAATGATTCAATAGTATTAGTTGAAGCTGAATATTACGTGTGCCGCTTTTTGGAATGAAAAATAATTTTAGCTTTCTTCGAAATTGATTTGAATTTTGCACGAATTTGACTCATGCTCAAATTTGTTCGAGCTCAAATATGCAATAGAAATGCATACAAAGATGGTTTTTGGGTTTAAAAATAACAAAAATAAAAATACTAACTCGAAGAAGAATTTCTTGTATCGGCCCAAATCTTTTGTAGGCTCTTTTTTTTTTTTTGGTTTTGTTTTAAGGGTATCCAATGCCGATACAACAACAGCAATATTACTTCATTGTCTTTAGATGATACAACAACAGTAAAATTACTTAATTGTCTTAGGCCTATGACGGGGCATGAGATGTCGGATGAATGGAACCATAAAACACACATATGTTATTTCTCGTTGTCTCATAATGCAAATTACGTCAAGATTAGTCACTGCCGATAGTAGTGACTAATCTTTTTGATGCGTAAAACTCTCTATTCATACGTTAAAAGAAATATCGTTGAAAATTTAACTTGTGTTTTAAATTCATGTGCACCACAAAAAGAATTTGGTTTTGTGATGAAAAAGTCACCGACGAAACAAGGTATGTCGGTGTTTCATCGGTAATTTGCGACGAAATTGCGATACACGCATTTTCGTCATTAATTGCGACGAAATTACGATGAAATGCATTGTCGCTAACAAAAAAGTAGTCAGGTTAATCCTTTCGTTACAATTTCGTCGGTGGTTTGTCGGTGGTTCGTCGCTACTCTGTGTGTTTTGTTCGTCGCTATTTAGTTTGTAGCGTTTCGTCGCTATAATCGTCGCTATTGTGTCGCTAAAATTCCACAACACGTATAAACAAGGAAATAAATTCGTCGGTTAGTAGGTTCTCGGTGTTGTGTATCGTCGGTTTTTTTGTCGATGAAACCCGCGTGTCGCAAATGTTTTGTTTTACTTTTCGTTCGTATTCCGATTCGTCGCTGTGTCGTCGCAAATTTGTTGAGGATTAAACACGTGTATGAATTAAGAAAAAAGAAAGCGGTGATTGGAAAAAAATTTATTCATTTAGTAATAAAAATTTACATTATGAAGACGAAAAATTAAAAAAAGAAATCTAAAAAGAGAAGCGGAGAGGGGCCGTTCACTCTTCGTCATCGGAAGAAAGAGTGGCCGCCACATTCTCCGCGAACTCCTTGAGGAGGCGCTTCAGATTGTAATATTTGACTTTCAACTTGCGCAGCCTTCTGTTCACGACGTGCAGTTGCCTCGACTGCTGTTGCATGTTTGCTATAATTGTACTGTAATTGATCTGTTGTTCTGGCATTTCTTGGGGTTATGGCTGAGGAGGAGGCCGTTGTGGTTGAGGAGGAGTCCGTTGTGGAGGTGCACTGTTTGCCCCTCCACGCCTTGGGGTTGTTTTATAACGACGGGGCATACTTTGTATTTTGTGTATGAAATGTAAGGCTATGGGGTCATATATAGGTAAACAAAGCGACGACATAGCGACGAATCCACGGCGAAATTTTTTCCCGTTATTCAACACAGGAAGATGTGCGGGCGTGACACTTCGTTCGAATTAGCGACGACTTAGCGACGTAAATTCATCGTACGTTGTAACCATCGGGCATTGTGCGGACACTACCGAATAGCGACGCCGTAGCGACGAAACGCGTCGAATGGTGTGAAGAGACGTTGTGCGTCGCTAGTTCGTCGGTAAAGCGTCGCTAAATTCAGACACCGATAATAAATTCGCCGGTTATTAGGTTCGCGTCGTTGTATTAAGTTTCGTTGGTATATAGTCGCTGTTTAGTCGGTGAATTAGTCGTCCCAAATTTTTTCGAACCACATTTCGTTTGTATTTTTGTGTCGTCTGTATTTTAGCGTCGTCGAGATTCGTAAGGGATTAAACACGTGTTTAAATTAAGAAAACGAAAGCGATGATTGGGAAAAAAACTTCATTAATATAGAATTATAAATTACAAAATACATAAGGAAAAAACGAAAAAAATCTAAAAGAATAGCGGAGAGGAGCCGTTCACTGTTCGTCATCCGAACAGAGAGTAGCAACACTCTCCGCGCACGCCTTCAAGAGGCGTCTCAGCTGCGCAGCTTTGGCTTTGATGCGCATCTGCCTTGTGTGCAGGTACTCAAGACGCTCATCCTGGTCGTTAAGCACCTCCCTCATATTCTCCACTGTTTTCCACAGCTCCTGTATTTCTACACGAGGATCGCCAATTTGGCGATCCTCTTGCCACCTTGGCCCCTGCACAGTGGGTTCGGAGGAGTCAGCTGGCGGGGGTGCTTGTGGTTGTGGAGGAACCAGTGCAGGTGCCGGTGGTTGAAGACCCCGTCTTGGGTATGTACGACCACTACCATGTCGTGCCTGGGCCTTAGTACGAACCATATTTGTCTTTTTTTATATGATTATAAAGGAGATTTTGTTTTTTATACTATGAGAGTCACGACAGGCTGTTTATATAGGGGAATTCAGCGACGACATAGCGACGACTTAGCGACGTAAATGCATCGTAAGTTGTAACAATCGGGCACTGTGCAGACACTGGATAGCGACGCCTTAGCGACACAAATAGCGACGAAATGCATCGTATGGTGTGAAGATACGTTGTGCGTCGCTATTTCGTCGGTAAAGCGTCGGTAAGTAATGAATGCAGCCATTAATACACGCACACCATACGATGAAATTCGTCGCTGAGCATCGCTAAGTCGTCGGTATTTGTGTTTGTTTCCTTTTAAGCGTCGGTATTTGTGTTTCTTGGTCGTCGCTATAGCGTCGCTAAGACGTCGGTAATATTCCTCGTACACGCTGATTGCGGAGCAGGTCAGTGCGTTGTTATCGTGGCTGGAGACGGCTAGATTTCCTGACGGTCATGTTTCGAACCTGTCGAAGAACATCGACGTGAATAAACGCGGTTTGCACAGGATGAAGAGCCACGACTGTCACGTGTTCATGCAACGGTTGATGCCCATTGCATTCTGCGAGCTGCTTCCAACCAATGTATGGGAAGCACTTACCGAGATGAGTCTGTTCTTCAGATGTCTTACATCCACGAGACTCAGGGCGGATGATATGTCAAGACTGGAGGGCGAAATCCCAGTGATCCTATGCAAGCTGGAAACTGTATTCCCTCCGGCCTTCTTTGATTCAATGGAACACCTGCCAGTTCATCTACCATACGAGGCACGCGTTGGTGGTCCTGTTCAGTACAGGTGGATGTATCCGTTCGAGAGGTACTCTTATTTATTACGTGACGTTCTTATGTGTCTAAGCGCGAGCATGCTTACCAATTTGTTTCATTATGTGACGTTGGAGTATTCACTATATGAACAGATATCTCAGGCATTTGAAGCTGAACATCAGGAACAAGGCGAAAGTCGAGGCCTCGATGTGCAATGCCTACCTGACGGAGGAAGCCTCGACCTTCGTGTCTCATTACTTCCAGCCAGATGTCCCGTCGAGGTGCAGAGATGTTCCCCGGAATGACGACGGCATTTCCAGATCCGGTGTCCTCCCGATGTTCACACATCCGATCAGGTTCCACGGACAGGGAAAGTAAATGATATTGGGGGACAGCGATCTGAAGATTGCTCATTCTTATGTTCTGCGCAACTGCCGTCAAGTTGACCGTTTCCAGAGGTATAAACGATATCCAATTTTAATTTGTAAATACCTTGCGCTACTATATCCATTATATTACAAAGGTATACATGGTACTCATTCGTAATTTGCTTCAACTTGTTCGTTGATTTATTGCAAGAACGTTCACCGGGTATATCGAGCGATGCAATAAACAATGAGTTAGATGCCAAGTTTGCTGATTGGTTCAGGTGGCATGTAAGTTTACATATTTGCTGGTTACGTGTACGTCATGTGATACGCATTTATTGCCCCGCTGATGTATACTTACTTGTCGTTTTACAGGCGAGAAAAGGTCATCTGGCTGACGAAGAGTACGGTTACATTCTGACACCAGTAGCCGAGGTCCATTGAGCAGAGTCACGCACTACGACATGTGTTTTGTGAACGGTTATAGATTCCACACAGTCTCCCATGCCAGCCGAAAATCGTCGGAGAACAGCGGAGTGTGTGTCAAGCGGTATGACAATAGCCCGGACGAGGATGACTTCTACGGCTACCTTACTGACATCATTGAGCTCGAACATCCCGCATTGCCTATAAAGCGGGTGGTGCTATTCAAATACGGATGGTACGATCCAACTCGGGAAGGTTATCGCGCTGGCACAAAGGTTCACGACTGATATAAGTTGGTAGACATACACCAAGGGAACCGGTACAGAAAGTACGATCCATTCGTTTTGGCTAGTCAAGCGTCCCAAGTGTACTATCTATCGTATCCGACGACGAGGATGAATGCGAGCTCAAAAGACTGGCGAGCCGTGTGCAAAATGAAATCGAGCAAGTTTGATGTCAGTATCCAGCCAGGTTTCAGATGGCATGGATGCCGCATTTCAAGAAGAAAACCCGCACGTTGTGGATACGACACATGTTGAACTGCACAATCTCCCTCTAAATGACCCCAACGGCGGTTTCATCGAAATTCATCTCAACATACAACCGGCTGACAATATTGAAGATGTATGCGAAGACGAATACGAGGATGAAGAGGACGACGAGCATGTAGATGAAGATGAAAATGAAGATGAAAATGAAGATGCGCATGAGGATGCGGATGACAATGAAGATTGACGTTAGTCAAAATTTTTATGTACCTCTTTATGTGAAAGTGTGTGTGTTGATGTACTTATACACATGTATATACATAATATGTGTCTGTAAGTACTTTATATTTTGTATTATTTTTTTTCAATACTGAAGAACGCCGACGATTTACCGACGACAAGTGTCATCGTAAATTTGAAATAACGACGACACAAGGAATAGCGACGACACAATAAACAGCGACGAACTCCCGTCGCTATTTCGTCGCAAAATTTCGAACTTAAAACTGAAATCCCCCTTCTTCTTCCCCATTTCCCTCCCCCGCGAATTCTCCCCCCCCCCCCACCCCGGCGAAATCTCCCTCCCTCCCCCCGGTGAAATCTCTCTCCCTCCCCCGCGAAATTCTACGCAGCTGCCGTCAAGTTCTCCGGTGACCTCCTTTCCCCGGTTAGTTTTTCTTCCTATTTCGTTTTTAATGATTTTAATTAGTTATAGATTGAATTGTTTGTTGTGAGTGTTGGTGGTGGGTTGTGGGCGGGAGTGGCTGTGGGCGGGGGTGGTTATTGGCGGGGGGGGTGGCTGTGGGCAGGGGTTGGCTATGGGCGGGGGTTGTTGGCGGGGGGTGGCTGTGGCGGGGGTTGTTGGCGGGGGTGGCTGTGGGGCGGGGGTGGGCTGTGTGCGGGGGTGATTGTTGGCAGGGGGTTGGCTGTGGGCGGGGGTGGGCTGTGGCGGGGTGGCTTGGTGTTGCAGGGTTGGGTGGCTGTGGCGGGTGGTGGGGCGGGGTGGCTGTGGGCGGGGGTGGCTGTGGGCGGTGTTGGGCTGTGGTGGGTGTGGCTGTGGGCGGGGGTTGGCTGTGGCGGGGGTGGTTGTGGGCTGTGGCGGGGTGGCTGGGTGTTGCGGGGTGGGGTTTCCATGTCCAACGACATATGAAGCAAGTATGTTGGTGATGTATACTTTGAAGTGTAATAATTTGATGATGAAGTTTGATTATGTAGTTTGGTTAATCATGTCATGTTGTTGGATTTGGATTTGGGTTTGGAGAGGCCATTAAGGCTGGGAAACCTCCGATAAACGAATAGGTCATGCCGAAATTTTCATAGTTATTAATATCTTGCATTAAATGTATGTAAACACTTGTCATTTTTTGGACATCTTATTTGTCTGGCCAACCAACCCTAAACTTGTTGAATGTGCCTTTTAAATTTTTCACCCTTGCAGATCTGATGGCTAGTGAGGGTTTACCTACTCGATCCACCTACCTACCAGCTACACAGGCCCTCTCAGGAGAGTTTAATCTGTTCCTTTCTCAGCATGAGCTGCTTGGTTCGGTGTCGACCGCCGCTCTGGCTGCGGACGCGGACCTTTTAGGGACTGCCGATAGGTCCGCACCCCCAGATCTACGACGCCACCCACACCCACCGGTTCAGCACCTCATCCGGCGTCTGATGCGGCATCGGACGAGGGTGTCATACCAGGGCGTCGTGTCCTCCCTTGGTCACATGATACCCATACGTAAGTAATGATTTATTTTTTTAACACGTTTTCAAATATATTTCACGCGTTGTTTTTTCCTAACAACTTCACCTCTTTCAGGTTTGCACCGGACTCGGGCCAGATTTCCGGTTGCATCACGCGGTCCTTCCACCTGAGGCAGGACCCATCTGGATATGCCTGGTCCTGTGTCACCCCGCAGACACGTAGGTTCTACTGGGATGAGTTTCAGGTATTCAAATTTGATGAATTTCACTTTTTGATGCGTAATCAATCATTACTTTTCTAACCACATTTTTATTTTTCCTCCGTATAATAATTGCAGGAGGCGTACAGCTGGACAGCCGACATCGCCCACGACGTGGAGCAGGCCTGGCGGCAGAGGGCCGTCAAACGCTACAGGGACTTCATCAACTCGCACAAGACCAAATGGGAGCGTGGCCCCATTTCTGCCAGGCCTGCCTACGTATCCGAGGCCACCTGGGCGGGGTGGATAGAAGGGTGGACGGACCCTGCTACCCAAGCCCGCAGCGCCCGGAACGCGGCGAACCGGCGCAGCGACAATCTACAAGGCCCAGCACCTGCCACACACTCAGATGGTTCGGTTTCCCACGCCACCACGATGTGTTCTATGGTAAGTATTTTAATATTGGATTATTTAGATTCATTGATTTCATTGGATTATTTAGATTCATTGACTTAAGTGGATTATTTAGATTCATTGACTTAAGTGGATTATTTATATTCATTGATTTCTTATGTTGCGCTGTTGTTTTTTTGGTATTCGTATATGGTTAATTAAAGTAGTATATGTGTTCATTTGCTTTTTTTTTTATTTTTGATTTGACTTGGGAGAGGCCTTTAAGGCCGGGATACCTCCGATAAACAAAAATACCAAAAATTTTAAAATTCTGGATTTCACTAACATATTTTATTTCATTCTTTCAGCATGAGGAGACGGGGGAGTGGCCAGCCTCCTACGATCTCTTCTACAAGACGCATCGGAAGAAAGCCTCCGACGGGACGGAGGACTGGATCACGGCGAAGGCCTGCGACATCAGTGTAAGTAGACTAAGATATCATTTGTTTTTTAGTTAGTTTGTTTTATTTCTAAACCCTAACAATTCTTATTCTCATTTCAGGACGGGTACAACAGATTATTCGCACATAGGGGAGAAGAGGCCGACAAGAACTGTGCTTATTGGGATGCGGTTCGGACCGTCGGCCCTCAGAATAAGAAGAAGAGGGAGGTGTACGGGGTTGGATCAACAGCGCCGCGATTCTTTCCCGAAGTGTACATGAGATGGAATCAGATCATGCGGCGCTGCAGCATGAGATGGAGACCATCAGGGCGCAGCATGAGGAGAGTGTACATGCACTGCGGTCGCAGCTGACTCAGACCCAGTAGGCGCTGCAGCAGTCGGTTCAGCAGGCGGTTCAGCAGGCGGTTCAGCAGGCGCAGCAGCAGATGATGCAGGTGCAGCAGGCGAATAACCAGCAAATCTGGCAGCTATCGCATCTCATCATCTCTTTCATTTCTAGTTCCTCGCAGTCTCAGCCTCGCCCTCCTGATGGTCACTCTTCTCCGCATGATCCCCTCCATCTTCCTCTGCATAGTATTTCATTTTTTGATTTTTCGTACAGACTATTTTATTTATTGTATTGACATATTCTTTGTTCTGTTATATTTTATCTGACATTTATACGGATTCCATTTCGTTTGTGTCGTTTAATTATACGAACTTCAATACGCAAATACCGTATTTCTGTATAATGTTTGTACAAATGATTTAATATACAAAATAAAATATATTATAAAAATTAAATAATAATAAAAACTATTTAATTAATAATATATTGATATTATTAATAAGTTATAAATATTTAATATTTAATATTTAATATTAAATTAATATTTAATATTAATTTAAATGATAGCGACGAACCTGCGACGAAACAAAAATGTCGCAGACCTGAAATAAAAAAAATCAAAAATTTTAAAATAGCAACGACAAAAGATGTACCGACGAAAATCTGCGACGAAGCAGAAATGTCGCAGACTGGAAATAAAAAAAATTAAAAATTTTAAAATAGCGACGACAAAAGATATACCGGCGAAACGACGACGGAAATAACAGGTCGCAGACCTGACAGAGTTTCGTCGCAATTGTGCGACGAACCGCCGACGAGTCTTTTCTCGTCGCAATATAGCGACGCTTCACCGACGAAAATCACTTTGCGACAAGCCGTATAACGACCTACAGAGTTCGTTGCAATTTCGTCGCTATATGCCTTTAGCGACGAAATTGAGACGACTTTTGTCTGTCGCTATCTCTTTTTTTTTTTGTGGTGGTGGTTCATCCAACAATTAGCAACTTAAACAACATCCAGTTGCCTACACACATATAAGCCACCGTCCAAAGAGGTTACCGTACAAACTGCAGTCAAATTAACAATTTTACACTAATTAGTAGTCTTGTCATTTAAAAATCGGGGAAAATAATAGTTCGGTTATAATATAGTTGTTTGTACTTCGAGTTTTTGGCATCTGTCGGACTAATATGTAGAAATACCTCTGGTCTTTATTCTTCTCATATCTTTGAGTAATTTGAATGATCTACCATTCTGTCACAACTAGTTGTTTTGTGATTTTGAAGTAATGAATTCGAGCAACAGAAACAGTCTTTTATACAAAGTGTAGGGTAAGGCTGTATACATCAAATCGCAAAGCGATCTGATCCATTCCTAGACCATGTACAAATACGAAAGCATAATGTATCAGTAACGCCCTTTTTACCATTGAGTCGCGAATATGTATGGTCTTATTCAATGTTACTCAAATGTCTATTAAAAAAACTGTTCAGACAGTATTTTCGAAGAAAAAATGAGTATTTTCATTCATGTCATTTGTAATACAATTAGTCCTACATTTATACTCATTCCTCTATACCTAAGTATGGCAATACAATCAATCACAATCAATCAGTAACTAATGCTGATTCCTAAATTACAGCTATTCCTAATTGTCAGAGATATGCTCATAATTTACACTTAATTGCAAGATCCGTTAATTATATAAAGTATATTCTAACACTCCCCCTCAAATTGATCAGTGGGGTCACCAATGTTCAACTTGCGCAGTATAGAATCAAATATTCGGCCATTAACTGCCTTGGTCAAAATATCTGCAAGCTGATCTTCTGAGCGCACGTGCGGAAGAGCAATGACCCCATTATCAATTTTCTCCTTGACGAAATGTCGGTCAATCTCCACATGTTTAGTTCGATCATGTTGAACTGGGTTTTCAGAAATGCTAATAGACGCTTTATTGTCACACATCAAAACAGTCGGATCAGTGACTGAAACACCCAGTTCTTTCAGCAATTTCCGGATCCATAAGATTTCAGTAACACCTTTTACAATCCCACGGTATTCTGCCTCTGCACTAGAAAGTGCCACCACCTTTTGTTTCTTGCTACGCCAAGTGACAACATTGCCACCAACCAAAGTAAAGTACCCCAAAGTCGAACGTCGATCAACCTGATTTCCTGCCCAATCAGCATCTGTGTAGGCTTCAATATTTAGATGTCCATTATTCTTGAACAGAAATCCTCGACCTGGAGTTCCCTTCAAGTATCTCATGATTCTGAATACAGCCTCTAGATGATGTTTTTGTGGATAGTGCATAAACTGGCTTACTACCCCAACGGCATATGCGATATCCGGTCGCGTGTGAGCTAAATAGATGAGCTTTCCTACTAGTCGCTGGTACTGTTCTCGATCAGTTGAAGGAGCTCCTTGTATCACATCCAGTTTATGATTTTGAATCATCGGAGTGTCCGCTGGTTTAGCATCTAGCAAACCTACTTCGGTTAGTAGGTCAAGGATATATTTCCGTTGCGAGATGTAAATGCCTGCTGTTGATCGCAGAACTTCAATTCCCAAAAAATACTTGAGTCCTCCAAGGTCCTTCATCTCGAATTACGTGAACAAGTAGTCCCTGAGACGAGAAATTTCATTTGAGTCATTACCAGTAATAATCATATCATCAACATAAATAATAAGACAAGTAACTAAACTCCCCTGTCGTTTGATGAATAAAGTGTGGTCCGCATTACTTTGCTGATATCCATCCTTTTTCATAGCTAATGTAAACCTGCCAAACCACGCTCGTGGTGATTGTTTGAGTCCATACAAAGCTCGATTGAGCTTGCAAACCTGTCCAGGCAGAAAATCCTCTGAGAATCCAGGTGGTGGATCCATATATACTTCTTCCTTTAGGGTGCCATGGAGAAACGCGTTCTTTACATCAAACTGGTGTAAAGGCCAGTTTTCTGTAGCAGCTATGGAAAAAAGTACCATAATCGTATCAATCCGAGCAACGGGGGAGAAAGTCTCTGAGTAATCTACTCCATATGTCTGTGTGTACCCCTTGGCAACTAACCTTGCTTTGTGCCTTTCGATAGTTCCGTCAGCTTTGTATTTTACTGTGAACGCCCACCGGCAACCAACTGTTCGCTTTCCTGGAGGCAACTGGCATCGTTCCCATGTCTCATTCCTTTTTAGTGCGTCCATTTCCATTATCATAGCATCCCTCCACTCTTATTGGCTGCATGCCTCTTCAACAGTTCGGGGAATTTTTTCTGAGCAAATTTTAGTGAAGAATGCCCTTGCAGTATTACTCACGTTTTTCCTTAATGTAGATATAGGGTACATAGTGGCTCGGGCTACCTTTATGGGAGAATATCTATCAGGTGGGACTCCCCTAGTTTTCCGTGGTGGAAGTATCCGCCCCTGTTCTTCTGCACATGGGTTAGTATGATCCAGTTCTAGATAAGTAAGGTAAGGAGTATCAATTGGATCGGAATTGAAAACATCAGGGACAAAATGGGGAGAAGACAAAGTTACTGGACTACCTGTGTCATCATGTATACTGTCTTTTACTTGTTGAGAGACATTCGGCTGAGGAGTATCACTGGCAGGTATTGGAATGGGAGTCATACCATCGGAGGGAGCTATAGTACAGGCGGGTTCAACTACTTGCCGTGTTGGATCAGCTACAGGCCAAGACGGGTTAGGCAGCCAGTCGCGGGATCCGTCATTCGTTATCTCCCCTGAGTCCGAGATTGGGTGTCAAAGAAGAACTCGGTCTCAAGAAAGACGCAGTTTAGGGTAACATGAATCCGCCGAGTGCGGGGGTTATAACAGCGATAGCCCTTTTGTGTAGATGCATAGCCAACAAACACGCATTTTTCAGCACAAGGATCGAATTTATTTATTTGTGTTTTGGAGACATGGATAAAAACAGTACACCCAAAAATCTTTGGGGGTAGGGTGAGGAAAGAGGGAATCATGGTTTGAGTGACTAAGGTATCGAGAGGTGTTTGATGATTGAGAATAGCAGTGGGTAAACGGTTACTAAGATATGTGGCTGTAGACACTGCCTCCGGCCAAAGATACCGCGGGACAGATGATTCTAACATCATGGCACGGGTCATTTCGAGAAGAGTCATGTTTTTTCGTTCTGCCACCCCATTTTGTTCAGGTGTATTGGGACAAGAGGTCTGGTGAATAATACCATGGTCACGAAAGAATTGTTGTAGTGTCCCATCAAGGTATTCGCCCCTATTATCGGAACGTAAAATTTGGATGGTCAAATTATATTGGGTTCGAACCATTTTATAAAACTCAACAAATTTTGTGGCGACCTCGGATTTGTGTTTGAGAATATATAACCAGGTCATGCGAGAACAGTCATCAACGAATATAACAAAGTATTTAAAACCAGATGGTGTGGAATGTGGAGATGGACCCTAAACATCAGAATGTATTAACGAAAAAACTTGGTTGACACGTGTATTATTCAAACGATAAGTAGCCCGGGGTTGCTTAGACCGGAGGCAAATGTCACAAGTCAAAGTAGGTAAAGTACGGGAAAATAAAGTGGGAAAAAGTTTCTGCAAATAACTAAAGGACGGATGCCCTAACCGACGATGCCATAACCAAATCTGGCGAGTTACCGTCCCGGTGGCAAGATTTGAGCTCCCATGTTGTACCACCGCATCTACGTAGTAAAGGCCCCCTTCTCAGTACCACGACCAATGATCGCCTGAGTACGAATGTCCTGCAAGAGAGAAAAGGTAGGATACATGAGTACAACGCAGTCAAGTTCTTTAGTAATTTGGCTAATGGATAGCAATTTAGTGGATAGTGAAGGGACAAGCAGGCAGTTTTTAAGAGTAATATCGGGAGTAATGGCTATAGAGCCACTACTATGTAATGGTATAAGTTCCCCACTAGCTGTTTCAACATGAGTTTTGGCAGGGGCAGATTGAGTAGTGAGGTCGTTTGGGTCAAATGTCATAGTGTCTGTGGCGCCACAGTCGAAGATCCACTGAGGGCACGGTGTTTTAGTTGTACTCGAAAAAACATAAGGGAAATCAGGTGTGGTTGGGGGGTAATCCGTCATTTGTTTGGTTCCAAGGGTGGAATCAGTAGTTTTGGAGGTTTGCTGGGGGCAAAGTGGGAATGCTGCAAAGTTATGGGTCGAATTTGTATTATGAGGGATGTTCTGGACCAAATTAACCTTATGAGCAAAGTCCAGGGACGACGGTTTCTTTTCCACGGAACCTGGGGACTGCAGAATAATATGGGGAGGGGCTTGTTCAGTAATATTCTGAATATAAAAGGGAGAATGGTTGGGGCTAGGGTTAAACCCCAGCCCCTTACCTCCTGCGGCGGGGTTGTCTTCTTCACTGCTCCTGCGTCTGTCTGGAGTTTGGCCCCCTTCCATTTCCACCAAGTCGTTGTTGCTAACTCCCTCCGTTGGGGTTCTGGCGACGGCAGCTTTGCCCCCTTGCTCGGTGGTGATACGTTTGCCTTCCCACCACTCCGGGTAACCGTAAATTTGGAAGCAGGTCTCTTTGTTGTGTCCCTTCTTTCCACAATGGTCACAGATGAGAGAACTCTTATCTACCCGTGATGATGGATTTCCTGAACGGGCAGATTTTTGTCCCTGTTGTGCTGGGTGACTTCGGTCATTTCGTGGTCCCTGACCACGTCCGCGTCCGCTTGGTGGTTTCACCACCAAGCCTTGTCCTATGCCCAAGGATGAGCCTGTCTCTGAGGGTCTGTGTTTCAGTAGATCTGCCTGAGCTTCAGCCCATTTGAACTCAAAATAGGCAGCTTCAACGTTGGGCAGAGGTGTTCTTTTGAGTTCTTTTTTCTCAGTTTCAAACTTGTCACTCACAGCAGTTAAGAATTGATATAACCGAAATTCTTGCATCTTTTGATTATATAATGAAATATCCTCTGGATATTTCATCGGGTTCGTGTCCAGTGTGTCGATTGACACCCAGATGTCTTGCAGTGTGTTCCAGCAGGCCTCAAGAGTGCCTTCTCCTTGTCTTACGTTGTTGGCCCTTCGGTGTAAATCAAATACCTGTAAGGAGTCCCCTCTGGAGCCATACGTAAGGGCCAGCCCATCCCAGAGGGCTTTGGCCGTGGGGTATCGTGAGACATTATTAATCATACTCCCATCTACATTCTGTAATATCCATGTAAAGACTGAGTTGTCATCCTGTTCCCATCGAGAGAACTTCGGGTCATTGGGTGGTGGAGGTGGGGGTATCCCCGTGAGATAGGATTGTCGTCCTCGTCCCAAGATGGCCCTGTAAATTACACGGGACCATAGTGAATAATTGTTGCCTGTGAGTTTAACTGTGATATGGAGATTTTCAGGTAATGGTACGGATGGTGAACTTTGGGAGCTGAGGCTATCTTTGAGAATTTGGGCTACTTGGATGGCCAAATCTCCAGGGATGGTGTTGGGCAAAGATTCAGGTTTTGGATTTTGTGGGTCTCGTTCAGGTTCTGACATTTTTGATATTTGCAGGTATGTATTGCAGTGAAGACAAACTCAGATTGTCTGAGCAATGATGAAAGCCAACTGGCCGGAGAAAGGGTATGTCCGCCGGATATTGGTCGGAAAGGTATATAAAGGCAGTGATGAGACTTTCTCTGAGCCTATACTCAAAGATCTCACACTCAGTGAGTAAAACGACGATCGTACTGCTCTGATACCATGTTCAGACAGTATTTTCGAAGAAAAACCGAGTATTTTTATTCATGTCATTTGTAATACAATTAGTCCTACATTTATACTCCTTCCTCTATACCTAAGTATGGCAATACAATCAATCACAATCAATCAGTAACTAATGTTGATTCCTAAATTACAGTTATTCCTAATTGTTAGAGATATGCTCATAATTTACACTTAATTGCAAGATCCGTTAATTATGGAAAGTATATTCTAACAAAAACTTAGCGTTCTAAAATCAACAAAAAGAGTACAAGAGTGAAGGGATTATGATCAGTGACATCTAACAGAAAATGCCTACTAATTAACCTTCCTAAGATGCATTTACTACCATCCCGTTACTAATTTTAGATATTAAATTCATTTTTCCCCATACAAACTGTAAAGTAATGATAATTTTTATTATATAATGATTAAAATAAATATTAAACTAAATACATTATACTATGCATATTGTAATACATTATATGATAATTGTTAAGTTAAATAATATATGCATTAACAAAAGTTATATTAATTATTTAAATCATAATCATCTTGGGGGTGCGGGGCTCCGAGGGGAGTGGGTGCGGTGGTTGGAAAAAGAGGGATAGGATCCCCTCACAGCAAGAGGAGTGTGGTGACGCGTGACCGCACGACACGTGTCATCAAGGAGGGGTGGTGAAGCTAGATGAGGGTCACCTGCATCTAGCCTCACCACCCCTTTGTCGCCACGTGTCGCGTGGTCACAAAGGGGGTGAGGAAACTAGAGGTGAGGAGATCCCAACCCGGAAAAGAGCCATGCCGTCCTTCTCCCTGTGTCTCCTAGCCGGGGTTCCCAGAACATCAACCAATTTTGGGGCCAATTTGCGTCAATGTGAGCACGCAAGCCCATGTTATCATGTTATCTTTTTGAGAGTTAAATATTGAGCACTGCAATTTATCAGGTTCAAAATAACCTCGATATCTATGTTTTTCTATTAAAAATAAATCATATCAATGAATCAACTCTCAGCTGTTGAAACTTAGGTTTACCCATTAAAGTAATATGTATTGATACTTTATTCTCATATAACCCATATATTTTTCTCAAAGTGGATGATGTGAGACTATATTTTCAATATACCCCTCACATTGCAATGTGGCTTGACATACATATGCGTCTCAGAACCCGTCCTCAATCACAAACCACAAGTCAAGTATGAACATCTGGATTTGGGTAAACAGAGAAAATAAACGGTCAATCATAAACCATACAATGTGTGATTCCACATTTTATACCTTTTCTGATACCATGTGAGGTGAGTCATATATCCATTCAAAATATTAAAGTAATAAGTGGTGGTACCTCATTTTCTTATAACATATATTTATTTTTTTAAAATTGACGGTATGAGACTATATTTTCAAATATTCTCAAATATCAGTCGAAAAGTTTTCTTTCTTTTTCTCCCGTTTTATTTTATCTTTCGCTTTTAGGATGCTGCTGCTAGAAGCTAGCTACTCTATGACATCCTAGAGACAAGCTTGGCATATTTGACCAAAGTGACATGTACCCTTGTCCACAAGTCTTGGTCGACATCACCAATGCACCCTCTATTAATTTCTGCAATTCATCTTCTCAAAACTGTTTAATCTGTAGGGTGATATATGTGTTTAGTTCGGATGGACAGATTAACATATTAATATGTTAAATAAGCAAATTCGAACCATCACATGTCAAGATATTGTGTCAATGTTTTGGTTTACCTACAAACTCAATCTTTAAACTTGTCGGGTTTGACGAATTGGCATGTCACTTTCAGATTTAATATGTCATATTAGTTCTGTGTTTGGCATGCCATTTTCTTGTTTGGTGATTTCATTTGTATCAAATTGGACGAGTCAAACGGGATCGTTTTGGTTCTGATCTAAATCCGTGAAGACCAAACCCAAACGCATACTAAAAATGTATTTAGGTTGTTGTCGAGTTGACGTTTCATGTCAGAATTTGATAGGGTTTCTAATTAGTTTGTTGTGTCCGAAAATTTTGGAAAACCGGTTTAGATTAGAATTAAATGGATTGATTCAATAAGTTATATATAAGTAACTAAATTTGAAGTAAAATTAAGTAAACATAAAAGACCTGAAATCTATTTATACCGAACGCAAATTTCATTAATAAGATTGCAATTATACCCGCTATCAACCTAGCTTGGACATTTAGAACAACAGGCTAGTTGTCAGTGTATTTCAACATTATTTAACACTATCATAGATACCGCTACGATTATAGGTTTATAGGAGAAAACAAATGAACGTATAGATGTTATAATGAACTGGGAAATTTATGCAATATAAATTTTTGCCTTCTTATGAGACCGGGTAAGAAAACAGTCACATGCATTAAGAATAAAGAGAAAACAAAATGTACGTTCTTTACTATATGTAAATCACAGTATGATTGATCCCATACATTAAGAAATGAGTAGGCAGGTTAAAATAATGATTCTTAATACCGACATGTTTATTCATTTTTCTACACACTCACACAAGGAAAAATATATAGACATACAAACCCTTGACACAAAACAGTATAATACTACTTACCACCAAGTGCACTTCGTATTTTTTTTTAATCACCGAAGTGTTTTGAGTTGTAGACTTTGTAGTATCTTGTCATTAGTAAAAATATCAGTTTACAAGAACAATACTGATTCAAATAGGGGTTTAGGTTTGGTTGGTATTCGAGAATGTTGAAACATTGTCTGGAAGACATAGCTCAATTGGTATTTTGTTAGAACATTGCTTTAAAAAGATACATGTTCGAACCAGGACACACGCAAGGTGAAAACAATACTGTTGTATGGGACAGTAATGACGAAACCATTGTATCCAGCCCAATTGGATTAAAGAATTGCTGACTAAGTTTTCAGTAGTCACCTTGCAGATATCTGGCAAAATCTTGCCAACCTAGTACACCGTTGAATTCCTGATTTGCATCTTCCACGAAGCTTCTAAAGACTGGTGCAGTGGGGACTCACGGAGCCAGAGGTATTGACCTTTTTGATCTAAAAAAACATTGTATAGAATACAAATCAGAAGCTCAGCTATCTTCTAAATTAGAAAAGGTCATACACAAGAAATAAGTTTGTAAAAATTGGTAGTACAAATATAGGCGGGCCCGGCAGAGAGGGGAGGGCGAGGAAGGGAGTAAATTTTTCGAAACGAAAGTTTTAACCAAAATATATTGAATAATGAAACGTATTTCCATTTCTAATAGAGTCAAGGACACACTCTTCCTTAACTTTGGAATATGATGGAATAAATCAAAATGACTCACTAAATTGGCCGCGTTTCTTATATTGTGAAGTAGCAGTTGATCGACATAACTTGATGCATCATTATGGGTTATCGGAAAACAAACTCTTCGTGTTTCTAATACACGGGGTATGGTTGCGTACGTCCGACCCCCCATAATCCGCCATATGCGGGAGTCTCTAAGGCAATGGATAATGTTGTTGTTGTATATTGAATAATGAAACGAAACAGCTATATATGTGAATTGTGGTCCCCATGACATATCCTAATGATTTTATTTAGGGGGTTTCGAAAGGAACATTAGGGATTCGAACCTTGACGAAGGCAAGAATGTTTAAATCCCCTCCAGACTAGGTGCATAATGTAGGAGCACTATTGACTCGTGGAATGACTTGATAGGCTGACAGGCCAGTCCGTCAGTTGTTCCTTCGGTGCCAATAGGCTCCTTGTACTGTCTTTGTGCTATGACAAACTTCTACTAGTAGACCTTGGAACTTGATTTACATTCTTACGCATCTTATGAAACTGGGGTCACAGTAACCCTTACTGGGTTCAACCTTTTTTATATATGTGAATTGTGAACGCATCGGGGAAGACCGCACGTGAAGGGAATATTTTACCGGCGAGATTCCTGATAGGTTTGTCTTGTTTTTGGACTAAAATATCAACGCCTGGGACTTTGTAGGCGCCTCGGCTTGGGAGATTTTTGCCCTCCAAAGCCACTCTTTCAAGACAAAATCACAAAACACTAGTAACACTAATCTTTGGAATTTGTTACACATACATCATGCATCCGATAAAATTTTATATTGGTTTTTTTCATATTATTTATCAGTAAAAATAATTTTTCCATAAAATAATGGTGTTATTAGCAAACACTGATTAGCTTATATTAAAGACCTCATCTCAAAGATTAAAATGAGTATTATATCACATACTTTACACTATTTATATTAATAATTTAATGTATCAGATTTATTGAATTACAACACTTAAATGTGGATCCAAACACAATTTTTTCTTTTTCAATATATTAAGTTTTCAACTATAATACCCGTCGGTAAACACTAGCTTAGTTTTTTTTTTCTTTTTATTTTTCTTTCCGAAGGTTTGCTTTTATTTTTTTAAGAGAAAAACTTTTCACATTTGTTAAGGTGGCTTCTTCAAACTCTTGGTAAATCTTGAAGCCAAAAAATTTCACCTCACTATGCCTAAAATTTTATAAAGAATATAAATCAAACAAATGTATCATAATAAACATCATTTAGAGTTTCTCTTTGTATTCAACCAATCCAAAAAAAAAAAAAACAAATACAATCCACTAACAGGATTTTCGTAGTACATGTTGTCTACCTGATCGTTGCTACAATACCTTAATAATTTTTTACTGAGCTTATGCTCTTACGGTCTTTTTCAAACTCACCTACTTGTAACGAGAAATGTATTGCGTACTATTAATTAAAAAATAATACAAGATTTAGTGACAATTTTTGCATGACCTTTTTCAATGTCTACTATTTTATAACATGAATGTAAACGGTATGAGATTGCGTATGATAATACGAAAATTTTCGTATCCAACTGCATGTAGAGTCCCCTGAAAATTCACCATTTTTAAAAGTTTGCTACTAGCGAAATTTAGTAGCGAAAAATGGATAAAGAACCTTTACTTTATATATGAATAGTCATATATAAGATTCCAAGTTATACCACTTCAATCAACAAAAAACATTGCTGTATGCAACCATGATTTGCATATTCTAAAGGGTTAGGATCCCCTCAACCCTTTCCCCTCACTCCATTTGTCATCACGCGACACGTGACAGCAGAGGTGGATGGTGAGGCTAGATGCGTACTACTGCCACGTATCGAGTGGTGACGAGTGGGATGAG
Source organism: Eustoma russellianum (assembly GCA_036186865.1). NCBI lineage: Eukaryota > Viridiplantae > Streptophyta > Magnoliopsida > Gentianales > Gentianaceae > Eustoma > Eustoma russellianum. The sequence goes on along the minus strand of AP025053.1, from coordinate 28,791,195 downwards.
AGAAAAGTGGGGATCTCATCCCTATTCAAAAAGGTATACGAACTTTTTCAGGCAAAGTCTTTCCATGCACTTACTGTGCCTACCATTCTACGGAATTAATGGTCATGGCGTGTAGCTCATGTAGACCCCTTCTTCTTGAGCAAAAGTCAATATCTTTGGCTCCGTAGGTTTTACTGTCTCATTCTTAAAAAGCTTCGTAGAGAATATAAATCAGAAACTCAGCTGTTTTCTATGTTAGCAAGGCTTTGACAAAGACCCACTAGAAAGTGCATGCTGCAAACCGGGTCAACAACCCTCTAACTCAATTGGACCGGATACAATGTTTTCGCCGTTACTGGCTGAAACAGTAGTATTGTGCCCACGCTGCGTATGTCAAGGTTCGGACATTTGCCTTTCCGGAACAATGTTCAATACGAATATCAATTGAGCTATCCCCTAGAAGCTTTAAACCCCTTTTCTTGGTCTATAATATTGTCAATTACATCATCATCATCCGGACCCAGTATATCCCAACGACAGCAAAAGCTATCGTTAGGGTCTGGGGAGAGTAAGTGGTAGGCAGACAATACCTCTATCCCAAAGGATAGAGAGCCTACTTCCAGTGAGACCCCCGGCTCTGCCTGCGTAAATGACATGATAATAGAGATATATTGTACTAGTGTGTTAGTGAGTAAATTCAAGAAATACAAAGAAAGGCCTTTCGATATTAAAATACACATCACATATATATGTACATGTAATGTAAAACAACGGCATAACATACGCCACCAAGTGGAAAGTCAACCTAAAGCGTAGATAGTGTCTACGCCTATCGATGTCCCTAAATATACTATAAAGTGTCCCTATATATGACCTATACCTCGTTAACCTTAATCTTATGTCTCTATGAATTCCTATCCTGGACCATGTCCTCAGAGAGGTGCAAATCTAGTAAGTCGTGCCTTATCTGCTCATCCCAAGTCAGTTTGGGCCTGCCTTTACTCCTGTTTCCCTCTACAATGAGGCTTTCAATTGCTCTGACCGACGCCGTTGTCTGTCTCCGCTTGACATGCCCAAACCATCTCAATCTTCCCTCCCTTATCTTATCGGCTATACTAGCCACGCCTAACCTTTCTCGAAATACATCGTTTCTGATCCAGTCAGCCTTGTATGCCCACACATCCATCTTAACATTTTCATCTCTGTCACTTCCATCTTTTGTAATTGTGACCTCTTGATGGCCCAGCAGTCTGTCCCATATAGCGTTGTCGGTCGCACTGCCACCCTATAAAATTTTCCCTTTAATTTAGTTGGGAAATTTTTGTCACACAGCACCCCTGAGGCCGCCCTCCATCTACACCAGCCTGCTTGAACTCGATGTGCTACATCATTATCTATGTCGTCATTCTGCTGCACAAATGATCCTAGTTACTTAAACTTACTTACCTGTGGTACCACTTGATCATCGATGGTGAGCTGGCTATCGTCACTGTCTGCTACGCCGCTGAAGTCGCAGTGCAGATACTCGGTCTTAGAACGGCTAATCTTTAAGCCTTTTCTCTCTAAAACACTTCTCCACTGCTCTACTCTCATACTCAGGGTATGTCTACTTTCTGCGACTAATACAATATCGTCAGCAAAAAGCATACACCACGAAACTGCCTCCTGTATCTGCTTTGACAACTCGTCAAGGACAACTGCAAAAAGAAATGGGCTCAACGCAGACCCTTGATGGAGACCGACCTCCACCGGAAAGAAGTCTGTATTCTCCACAGTCGTATGAACGGTTGTTTTTGTCCTAGCATACATATATCTAATTATGTCTATATACTTCATAGAGATTCCTCTTGCCTCCAGACTATCCCATATCAGGCTACGCGACACACTATTGCTACTAATTGGTAAGTGTTAATAATCCACATCTTATTTAAGATTTAATTACAACAACAACAACAATACATATTGCTTTAGAGGCTCTCGCTTATGGCGAGGTATGAGGAGATCGGATGTACGCAACCATACTCATGTGTTAGAAACACACAGAGGTTGTTTTCCGATGACCCATAATGATGCGTCAATCTGTGTCGATCGACTGCGACTTCATAATATAAGAAGCGCAGCCAATTTAGTGAGTCATTTTGCTTTATTCCATCATATTCCAAAGTCAAAGAAGAATGTGTTATTGGCTCCATTGAAAATGGAAACAATTAATATTTAATTAATTTAATAAATGTCACAAGAAAAAAGATAACATAATAAATGCTTTAAGAAGTTGACATACTATACCGTTTTCCAAATCTTGAAATGCAATATATATTCATTCAAGTATTAGAAAAGAAGATGACCGACCTTGCATTAACAAAATCACATCTCACGAAATCTTGCCACATCACCGACAGTCCTGGGTTAAATATTAAATTATTTTCTGAGATTAGCACTTCATTTACCGTTGGTTTTTTCGATACACTGAGATTAGTACTACATAAATTAAATTTAATTACGTAAGAATGCCTTGCCATTACAGTTGGCCTTCGTATTCTGAGATCGCTGAATAATTTAATTATTAGCTATTGCAGTACGTATGATATAAATATTTTCGTAATGAACAATCATAATTTTTCCAACTAATACTAGTACGATTCCCACTTGATCTACCTGATTGGATCCCTTCAATAAACCATGCAGAATTAATTAAGATTACGGAAAGTTGGTCAACTTAGCATTTGAAATGATCCCATCGATAAAGACACGGCTCACAACTCCCTATATTCGAAAACCAAAAAATATGTTACATGTATTTTTCTCACATGCAGATGTACTTATATACTAATATATGTACTTTGTGGTTATGTCGATTAAAAAAATATGTACCTTTGATAGACTAATGTGGTTACCTTAGCGATAGCTTTTGATGTCGTTAGTATATACTAGATGTTGTTGTTTGATAGACTAATGGCCATATTAGTATTCGTAATTTATAGGAAAGGCTAGGTACCAAGGAAAATGTTCTCTGCCTCATTCGAATGTAATAAGATTATGTCAAGTAGTCAAGTACCGGGACTTTTTAACAACTCACACCGACCTATAATCAGTAACAACTTCTTCACTGGTGAAATATTTAATAGAGGATTACGCGACGTGAGACAGTAAGACAATTCTCATCACTTATCATGAGTTAGGCAACGAATTTGTACATTATATATTTGTCTCAAACTAGTAAAAAAAATTCCATAGACAATTTGATAGGGGGGATGTTATATAAAGACATGAGGCAAAATTCATATCTATAAAAACCCTAAAGATAGTAGGTGGTAGTTATTCATTCTCATATACTCATATATATTTTTTAAATTAATCAATGTAGAATAAGCTATCAACACACGCCTTCACAGGACAAATGACTTGATACACACGAACGCTTAGAGCTCGTTTTCAATGACAAACCATATAGCATACGTAAACATTTGATAAGTAATCATTACGGGCTAGGCAAGATAATAGAATATAACAAGCTCCAATACCATGTTGAAATTTGTGGTAAATGAGATGATGACCATATCAATCTAACATCTTATGACAATGTATGATGATACTTCAATACAATAACATTATTCATCAACTAATTGGAGAATACGTTCGCATAGACACCCGTCTTTTTCCTTCTCCATTTTTATTAAACGTACTGATAATTTATACTTTAAACTACGTGCAAACATCATATAGCTAATGGCCAAGTGGTATGAGTATGACTTCAATTTAGTATCTCTGAATCCAGTTCTCTAGTTCAAGTTTCCTTGAACGTCAAAAAGGAAGAGGGGGGGGGGGGGGGGGGAATCCCCCTTCAGATATCATCAGATGCCAAATCACTTGCGATCTCAAATCCTTCCAAGCATTAAATCTTTGGGATTGATAAATAAATAAAGAAAATAAAAGTACTGTAAAGAAAATCAGGAAATAGAAATTTCTGACGGAGGATTCTGAATTAAAAATAGTTGGCAGATGATGTAAGAGCAAGCTGGTCACATGAGGCTGCAGTACTTACTAGAAAGTAATGACTATTCTTCTTGGTTGTCAATTGGATTATACAATAAAAATCAGATTTGTGTGAGAAATAGCTCAGAAGATCTCTCTTTGCAGGAGGGTATCACTTGGACTTGCAATCATTTTCTTTGGCATGTGCTCTTACTAGGTAGGTTAATGCAAGTGTTCCACTATATTTTTTTTTGTCATTTATGTTCAGGCTTACAAGTTGAATTTTTTATAATTGTTGACACGTTATCGTTCCAATCCAGGGGAATTTCATAATTTCACATTCTATGATCCGTGTAGGGTAGCTGCGAAATTGGGTACTTTTTTTAAGCACTGATGATGTCAGATTATATCGCCAAGTATTTGTTTGATGTGGTGGGTTATGCCGTTAGATCTCCGTCAGTTGTCTGTACTAGGCGACTAGCCGACCTGCACAAAGGAAAAGGATCAGAGGACCCGGGATCTATGGCCCCGGGTAATACCCTCCGACAGTCAAGTCAGTCAAGGCCATTTTAGGAGAGATTTATATACTGAGGAAAGTTTTGTAAATAGAGGTTTTCTGGTAAACCTGTACTTTCACCGTGAGGAAGATGAGTTACTGTAGTGAGTTGTCAAATTGTCGCTCGTCCTTCTCTCTCCTGCTGCTCTGCCTTTTTATATGACGGCTTGGGCCAATGCATGGGCAGAGCCCGGAAATCGTGACAGGCAAGGAGGTCATTTGGATGACTCCTGCTCTTGCATGCTCGCCACGTGGCTTGGCACTGAGCTGAGTAAGCTAGCTTGGAACACCTGGCTGGGAATTTCACCTGGTAGGATTACCCAGGGTAAACTCCTAGAACCGCGATGAAGTCCTCTAGAAGTACTCAGAAGTGCTCGAGATGGCTTAGGGTGTGGGGTCAGCTTGCCGAGATGAGAGTGCCCGACTTCAAAGAGCATTGGTAGGCCTCTTATAATGCTCGCAGCTGACGTCACCAGTGTGATCCGAGATCAGTAGGTAGATCGGATCCGAGGCCGAGTACAACTCTTTGGCCGAGATGGAGCTGTAGGGCGAGATGAGGCCTTGAGGCCGAGATGTGACCCTTAGGCTTAAATGAGGCCTTTAGACCGAGATGGGATCTTTAGCCCCAGAGGGCGCTGAGACCGTGTGGCCGAGATGGCGAAGGGGCCCTGTGGCCGAGACGGACTGTTTGTCCGCATATGACCTGGTCAACCTCCAGGCCGACCTGCAGTACTTAGTCATTTTTACGCCCTACTTCAGCATTGACCGTTATTGACTAACGTGGGGTATTTTTTGGCTCATCACTTGCCCCCCAGATTAGTCTGGCCGAGCTGAACTGAGAGGACAGGCTAATCTGTTCAGATTTTTCCTGTGTCGTCCTTCCCTTGATGACGTGTCAACCTCTGATTAGGCCGCTCAACGTACTTATTAGGGACACGAAGTACGAAGCGTTAATGATAGCTTCTGGCCGAACTGATCAGAGGATGCTGACTAGGTTCTTCGATATGCCATCTGTTCTGGCACGCGTCTAACTCTGATTGGCCCGATCTGCGCATTTACTGCTTACGCAGAGCACGAAGCGTCAGTTGCGCAGCCTTTTGGATTCTGCCGTTTCACGGATCGAGGGCCATTTATTTCTGGCGACTCTTGAGCTGCCGAGATGGAGTCCTATAAATAGGCCCCGTCTGAATCATTTTTACTCTTTATTTACTCCTGCTTGCTTTACTTCGGCATTTTTCTTTCTTCTCCGGCGAGTTCCTCTGATTCCGGCGACTTCCAGCCTCTTTCAGCCTGTGCTCTGTCTTCATCCGGTCTTCTTCTTCCTTCAAACTCTCTGTAAGTCTTCTTCTATCCTCCTTCATTATGTCTTCTGCTTCCCTCGATTCACAAAATCCTTCTGAAGGTGGTTCTTACGCCGCCAGAGACGGAGAGGCTATTGTTTCTCTGTCGCCGTCTGGCAGATCTGCCTCTGCTGATGATCTTCCCATCGGCAGTTTACTCCAGTCTACCGGAGACTCTGCTCAATCCAGCAGAGCCCTAACCGTAATCAGTTCCTCGCCGGAGCCAGTGAGGGTTGCCCCTGCTCCGGCGTCTGTAAATCCTCCGGCCCCCGTGAGGGGCCCTTCCCATTTTTCCGGAGTCATAGAAAGGGGTCGGCCTTCTCCTAGTGTCCAAGAAACTTCCTCTTCTTTGACCAAGGCCGACCTAGATAGGATCTGTAAATATTACAAGATTGACAGAAACCGTTTCAGTCCTCTTCTTCCCTTGCCGGGTCAGACTGCTTATGATCTCCCTAGGGATTATGAAGCAGTCTACGAAGATTATTTCAAGTCTGGCTTCAATCTTCCTGTTCCTGAGCCCGTTGTCCGTATTATGCGGGCTTATGGGCTCAGGCTTCCTCAAATACAGCCAAATGGCCTCAAACTCATTCTTTGTTACATTCTTCTTCTTAGACTTATTGAATTTCCTTTCAATACCACTATTTTTCGAGCCCTTTTTGCATGTTGGACTTCGCAGAGCTGGTATTACTTCAGCAAGCGAACGTGTAGCATTGATTTCCCTTTTGCCATCAATATTCCTTCTTCCAATAAGAGATGGAAGGAGAAATTCTTTTACGTCAAAAAATCTGAACTGCCAAGCAGGAATGTCTGGAAGCACGGCAGAGTTCATAACACACGGCCGGGCCAAGACTACTGCGATGAAGCAGACAGAATTCGGACAGTCCCAATTATCATCGATTGGCAGAAGGTCGACTCTGAGATCTGGATAGCTGCTGATGTAGCCATTCGGCTCTTGGTGACGACTATCGGCCTCTTTCTCCAGACCAGTTAACCATCATCCAAGGTGGATACTGTTCTTCCCCTTCTCAGCCATTTCCTTTCTCTTTTTCAATGTTTAACTCTGAATGCAGGTACAATGGCTGGTCCTTCTACCCGAGCTGAGATGATGGCTGGGGCCCAAGTCAAAAAGTTTATATGGAAAAACATCATCTGTCGATTCGGCCTACCCCAGATCCTGATCCCAGACAATGGCAGGCAATTCGCCGAGGATCCAGTGAAGAGTTGGTGTCTTGATTTGCATATCAAGCAACGCTTCACCTCGGTAGCTCTTCCTCAGTCAAATGGACAAGTAGAGCTTGCCAACAGGATCATCAAGGATGGTCTTAAAAAGCGCTTGGACAAAGCTGGCACTAGTTGGGTGGAAGAATTTGTTAGGAAATCAACCGAGATCACTGCAAAACGCGCAGCGGAAAACAAAAACTTGATCTCCGATTTCCTACTAAGGATCCATGTTGTTTGTTTAATTCGATGAAAGAAACTCGAAAACTACCTTTGTAGATCCGAATTACGCAGATGAAGTAGGTGCGAAAATACGATCACCCTCTGTCGGTATCCACACGAACACTTCCGTCCGGAGTGCTAGCTTTTCAAACGGCGCGGCTGAAGAACTCGGTTTTTTACAAAAACGGCTCTAGGGTTTCTTTGATGACTCTGTGTATTTTCGTGTGTCTAGTGTATACGAGATACACAAGTATATATACACATACGTAGACATCAAAATCCGAGTCCTAATCGGATTAGTTGATGCCAATCAAAATCCATATCAGATACGGATTCTATCAGGATATTCAAAATCCATATCAGATATGGATTCTCTCGTTATTATCCGATAACACACATGTATATATAATCACCAAAAAAACGAAAATAATAATAATAATAATTAATATCCAATATTAATATTATTAATATTATTAATCTCAGCCTTATGCATTCTTGTGTGTGACCCGATAGGCCCATATTAATTGGCAGTTGATTAAATCTCTATTAAACCAACAAGTCGTAATTGGTTTCTAGCAAGACATTGCAACTACCCAATTAATACGAGTAAAGTCCAACTAGCCTAATAATAGTTCATGCATTAATCCCTTTGTCACACGATATCTAGTTTGAACATAAGTCATGGTCAGCGTCATACTTATATAGTTCAAACATATGATTACTCGATCTCTAAGTAGACTGATAAAATAAATGATATTGATCACACTATCAATTCATTTGAGCACGGCCATACATTTCACAGTCTCACTAATCGAGGGGCCCACAGATATCTCTCTCAAAAGAGAGGGACAAATTCTATCTTGATTGTTCAATATCCTCTACATAATTTCTATCACATTCAATCATGACCTTTATTATTATCCAGTTACGGATAACGTTTGATCATGTCAAAATATAATAGTCCTTATGTTGGAAACTATGACAATCTCAAGTCAAAGGATTAAAACATGACTATCATGAGATTTACTTATGACGCTAATCCATGTAGCAATCTCATGATGGGTCTATCCAATACACTGTTCTCTAACAAGTATCTATGAGATTGATTCGTATCACCATACACATAATCATCTCATGATTATCAAATCAATACTCATACTGATTGTAAATTATTTTATCTCCATAACAATAATGAATCAGGGACATATATCAAAATTGTGTAACATACTAACCAACAATAATGATAATAAAACCTCTTTTATTAATAATAAATGCATAACATAAATATCCAAATCATGGCCTAGGACACATACACTAACAGAATTACCCAGCGTCTTATGGGCATACCGGACTACACTATCTACTTCAACGAAGGAGACCCCTTTCTCACTAGTGTATGGCACAGAGGCCATTATTCCTGCGGAGATCGGCTCTACCTCAACTCGAGTGGATTATTACTCTGCTTCAGATAATAACCAAGAACTACGGTTAAACTTGGATGAACTCGAGCAGAAGAGAGATCGAGCTCACATCCGCATGGCTCAGTATAAGAACTTGATTTCCCAGTATTACAACTCTCGGGTACGTCCGAGATCCTTTCGAGTGGGAGATCTGGTGATGCGCGACAACAAAGTCAGCCATGCGGTCTTGGCGGGAACTTTTAATCCTAGGTGGGAAGGTCCTTACCATATCGTTGAAGTATTTCCCAGGGAGCCTACAAGTTGCAAACTTTAGAGGGACGAACTCTCCCTCGGACTTGGCACACTTCTCACCTCAGACTTCTGCATCAATGATGTAAATTGTAACAATTTTGTATATCAATACAATTTTTCTGAAGCATCTCTCAAGAGTCAAGTGTCCAAGCAAATTCTGAGCACTATGGAAGGCTCATACAAGACCTCGGCAGGTCCGAGGCAAATGCCCGCTAAAGGGTACAAAAAGACCTCGCAGGTTCGAGGCAAATGCCCGCTAAAGGGTACATCAAGACCTCGCAGGTTCTAGACAAATGCCCGCTAAAGGGTACATAAAGACCTCGCAGGTCCGAGGCAAATGCCCGCAAAAGGGTACATAAAGACGTCGCAGGTTCGAGGCAAATCCCGCAAAAGGGTACATAAAGACCTCGCAGGTTCGAGGCAAATGCCCGCTGAAGGGTACATCTAGACCTCGCATGTCCGAGGCAAATGCCCACTAAAGGGTGCATCAAAACCTCGACAGGCCCGAAGCAAAAGACCGCTAAACGGCAGATCAAGACCTCGGCAGGTCCGAGGCGAAAACTCGCGTGAGAGCACAATAAGACCTCGGCAAGACCGAGGCAAAAACTTGTTAAAAGGAAGAACAATATCTCGGCAGGTCCGAGGTAAAAGTCCAAAGAATGACTTCTAAAACCTCAGCAAGCTTGAGGTGAAAATTCATTAAAGAGAAGACTTGCACGAACAAGTTTCAAAAATCCTCTTAACCCTAAGGAGGCTGAACTGAGCTCGAGCAAGGTGCATATGCCTTAACTGACCTAGTTCAACTAGTTTAAGTTGCCCTAAAAAGCAATATTATATATGCAAGAATTGGAAGCATAGTTATAGTCCAAGTCAGAACCTGATTTAAGCAAGGCAGAGTTCATCTCAGGTTAATTCATGAATTAGCTCGGCCCAAGTAACAGGTTTACTCTATGACTTGAAGACTTAGTTTATTTTCAACAAGGTTGATCAAGTTTGTTAAGACTGACATGAAAAGTTAGCAACAATAGTAATGAAGAATAAACTTGATAAAATTGCTAAAGGCAAAAGAGTCAACTGAGCCAAAAAGAGATTTTCATTGATGAAGAGTTGGAGTAGAAATCGATGTCTGCTCAAACTAAAGATAAACAAAAAGAATCCTAAGCCTAATCATCTTGATCTTCATCCCTCAAGTCAGCTCCATCCACGAACTTCTGGAATAACTCTTCGAAGTCTTGAGCAGCTAGAGGGTTGTATAGCTCAGTTAGGCGAGGATCTTCTCTGTTCAAATCTGGATGCACAGTTGAGCAGACATCAATGGCTCTTGTCTGGCCGACCTCCATGGCTGAGCCTTGCAGCAGAATCATGTTCTCTTCAAAGAATTTGGACTTTCTGAAGTCCCGAATGGTTCTGATCTCAGCCTCGGTCAAGTTTTGACGCAGCAGATTAATCATCCTCTGATCATCCTGGCTCTTCTGCGCCATCTCAGCCATTTGTTTCTTCAAATACTCAACCTCATCGAGAGATTGAGTGGAGGCCAGCTCTAGGTCAGCCACCTTATTCTCCAACTCATCCACCTTAGAGTTGGAGGTGGCCAACCTCATCTCAGCATCTTCGGCCCTTTGCTGGAGTTGAGTATTTCCAGCCCGCAGATCAGTGATCTCTTGGATCAGCTCAGCCTTCTTCTTCTCAGCCTCTTCGAGCTGCTTGTTCTTGGTCTCAACCTCCCCAAGAAATTCTTTGCTGCGAGTTAGAATCTCCAACTCCTGAGCTCGGACCTACAAAGGAAGCAGGGTTAGGAAAAATTGAGTGATAAAAATGAACAAGGCACTCAAAGAAAATCTAACTTACCAAAGCAATGTTGGATTGGAAGGCGTTTGTCCGCTCGCCCCAAGCAGTTGCCCTGAACTTTTGATGGTCCAAGGGCAGGACTGCCACCTGATTCAGCCTCTCAGCTATGGCAGGCTCAAAGGCTGAGTCTCCTTCTGAAAACCCAATTAGAATTCGGCCGTGAGCTTCAACCGGCTGAGGCAGGTTCTCCTCAACCGGCTCAGCAGAGATCATCTCCGGGGGCCGAGATGGCCCCGGATCACGACTGCTAGAACCTTCGCCTTGTTGCCTTTTCCGGGGGCGAAGGCTGGAGCCTTCACCAGCGTCTGCTGGGACTTCTGAATCAGCTGGAGCCTGAGGCTGGACCTCGGCCTCAGGCTCATCATCTACTATTGTGATTGGCAGAGCTGCACAGAAATGAAAATAAGTCAGAACCCAAGCAAGTGTTAAGCACTTAGAAAATTTTTACCCATGAGGGAAGAGCTCACCTGATTCAGGCTCCGCTGGCTCGGGCTCGGCAGGAGCAACACTTGAAACTGGGGGCACCGCCAAAGTGGACGCTCCCCAGAGCCAAGAGTGGCCAATCTCCTTGCTTCGGAGGATGATGTCAGATTATATCACCAAGTATTTGTTTGATGTGGTGGGTTATGCCGTTAGATCTCCGTCAGTTGTCTGTACTAGGCGACTAGCCGACCTGCACAAAAGAGAAGGATCAGAGGACCCGGGATCTATGGCCCCGGGTAATACCCTCCGACGGTCAAGTCAGTCAAGGCCATTTTAGGAGAGGTTTATATACTGAGGAAAGTTTGTAAATAGAGGTTTTCTCATAAACCTGTACTTTCACCGTAAGGAAGATGAGTTACTGTAGTGAGTTGTCAAATTGTCGCTCGTCTTTCTCTCTCCTGCTGCTCTGCCTTTTTATATGACGGCTTGGGCCAATGCATGGGCAGAGCCCGGAAATCGTGACAGACAAGGAGGACATTTGGATGACTCCTGCTCTTGCATGCTCGCCACGTGGCTCGGCACGGAGCTGAGTAAGCTAGCTTGGAATACCTGGCTGGGAATTTCACCTGGTAGGATTACCCAGGGTAAACTCCTAGAACCGCGATAAAGTCCTCTAGAAGTACTCAGAAGTGCCCGAGATGGCTTAGGGTGTGGGGTCAGCTTGCCAAGATGAGAGTGGCCGACTTCAAAGAGCATTGGTAGGCCTCTTATAATGCTCGCAGATGACGTCACCAGTGTGATCCGAGATCAGTAGGTAGATCGGATCCAAGGCCGAATTCAACTCTTTGGCTGAGATGGAGCTGTAGGGCGAGATGAGGCCTTGAGGCCGAGATGTGACCCTTAGGCTTAAATGAGGCCTTTAGACCGAGATGGGATCTTTAGCCCCAGAGGACGCTGAGACCGTGTGGCCGAGATGGCGAAGGGGCCCTGTGGCCGAGACGGACTGTTTGTCCGCATATGACCTGGTCAACCTCCAGGCCGACCTGCAATACTTAGTCATTTTTACGCCCCTACTTCAGCATTGACCGTTATTGACTAACGGAGGGTATTTTTTGGCTCATCAGGCACTATTATTTATAAGTTTATAAGTGAGATCTTGTTTACTACAAGATGTTGTATTACTATACGATTTTAGATAATATAGCGTAAATTTTAAAATAAATTAGTCTAGCCTTAGCTCCAATTGTAACTCCCAAATATTTTTCTTTCTTCCCCTACTCTGTCACGATATCCTAACTCCTAATAACAGTTGCTTTTGCTTGCTCATTCCTAGGGTTGTTCAATAAAACGATCAGTTCACAAACTGTTCGAATTCAGTTTGAATTTGTTCGGTAATTTTTTGTAAATGAGCCGAATCCGAATATCTGTTTGGGTTCGTTTATTAAAATGAATCGAACTATTCGCGAACTGTTTGGCTCGTTTAAACTTGTTATCGAGCCGAACTTGAACCAATTTTAAAGTTCGTTTAGCTAAACGAACCGAGCCAAACAGATCGTTTAGCTAAACGAATCCAAATTCTAAAACCTAGTATTCGGTTCGTCTCGGTTCGTTAACACCCCTACCCATTCCCCCTTCCCCACACCGATCCTCACCCTTATCTCATGGAATTGTGATTCTAATGTGGGTTGCATTTATCCAATTATGAATCGTAAGGATCTTGCCCCGAACCTGCTTTTTTTTTTCCTTTGACTGCATATGATATTTGTAAGTAAGCATGACATGAAGATTAATTGTACAACGTAGATTAAGAGAAGGAAAATATGAGATACGTACGTGAAACTAAAAAAAAGCATGCTACCTTACATAAACTCTTGTAGAAACATTTAGGATCTAATACAACAAGGCCATATTTTTTTGCAATTAATATATATTAATTGGTACTGTTTGAGCTCTAAGCATCTCATTGACGCATGATATTCACAGGAAAATAAAAATAAAAATCTCTCATTGGGTGGATCTGCTATCCGCAAATTTTATGTGACCCGTTTACTGTACTGAAGTAATATGTTATATTTTGGTTCTTATTTTGATACGATCAACGGGTCAGATCAGATTGGTGTGAGAACATCCCTCTTGTTGATGGGTGTCCAGCAAATGCGGACTGACCTCTGATCCTCCATGCACGAGAACTTGAGCCTACAAAAACATAAGATATCTATTGGGTATGATTATGTGACGGAAGGCCCGAGGAGGTATTGTATTGTGATTGACAAGAAACTTGCCCCTTAAATTCCCTTCTTCTTTTTTAATAGTCCACTGGATATATATATCTTCATTATATATATATAAAAAAAAAAGGATAACGCCGTTAATTCCTTCCACTTTTTGCTTCACAAATGCCCATAGATAATCGATATGGCAACATTTGACTAATTGATGTATCGCAAATAGAATAAAAGGTGTTTCATAATAAACATCAAGCTAAGAAGTATTCCTTCTGCCAGGATGCCAGATTCATCTTCGTACTGAAGAGCAGTTTTTCTATCAAAAATAAACAAATACATAAACATGAAGCAATAAAGTTCTTGCGGATAGTAATAACCCCAAAAAGTTCTTTTGGTCATCCATCATGAAATCATTTGATCCGGTTGAAACTTAATGGTAAAAAGTAAAGAACTTCTTTTCACACAAATAATATACACTAATTTTTCATTCAATTATTCAACATTCGACGGGACACGATTCCCTTTAAAGTTTTTGTAGAAATAAGTCCAACCGAGGTGTGCCGAGCTGAGTTGAAATGGACCGATCTGAATAGAGTAGTGATTGATGGAAGAAAGTGACCAAGTCAGTCAGCCAGGCTGACCTAGATAACAAAGTTGAACTGAAGTGGTACGCACAAAATAAGACCGGACTGAACTGAAGAAGACAAACATGCTGAGGTGAAGAAAAGCTAAAGAGAAGTAAAGTAGTTCCCTGTAACAAGCAAGTCATCAACGTATACAAGAAAATAAATAATAATGCTGCTGCAACGATATACAAATAAAGATGTGTCAGACTGAGAATTGCATAACCCATATTGTAAAAGAAAAATCTTCAACACAGTATACCAAGCCCTAGGGGCTTGTTTTATCCCATAAAGTGCACGTTTAAGATGACACACATGAGTAGGAGAGGCCAGGTCAACAAAGCCAGGGGGTTGAGCCACATAAACATCTTCGGTGAAATGACCATTTAGAAAGGCGTTATTAACATCAAGATGGAAAATGGACCACCCATGAAGAAGTGCAACGGAGAGAACCACGCGGACAGTCGTGGGTTTAACAACCGGGCTGAATGTATCATGATAATCGATACCAGGACGTTGATGAAACCCCTTAGCAACCAGACGAGCTTTGTAACAAGCAATTGAGCCATCGAGATGGCGCTTGATACGAAAACGCATTTGCAGCCAATAACATTATGACCCTGAGAAGGAGGAACAAGAACCCATGTGCCATTATGGGCAAGAGCAGCAAGCTCGTCATCCATCGCAGCACACCACTTAGGATCACGAAGGACCTTCTTAACCATGGTTGGTTCAAGGGGCGGAGGAAAAGGATGCTTGGTTGTGTGAAGGAAAGTGACATAGTCAGGAAATTTCTTGGGACAGAAAACTTAGTTGCGGGCATGGGTGACCATGGGATGACCAGGCTGAGGTGCAGAGGACTAGGCCGGAGATGCGGAAGTTTGTTCTGGAGGGTTGGGATAAGGAGATGGCAGGTTGGCCTCGGTAGGTGATGGAAGTAGTGGGGGAGGGACGGGATCCGGGTGTAGGGAAGTAGAAGAAGCATACCTGGGGAACGCGTTAGTGGCTCTGTGAGGGATGGGTGGTGGTGCAACCAAGGGTGCCGCGGGTACAACCTCCACCGGTGGTTGAAGGGCAGCAAGCGCAGGGGAGCATGCGAACCAGGTGGAGGAAGATGCAGGAGACTCAATAGAAGGTGACGTGGCAGCAAAGGGAAATTGATGTTCGACAAACTGAACATGCTGGGAAAGATAAAGGCGATTGGAAGATATATCAAGACAATTATATTCATGGTGCGTATTAGAGTAGCCAACAAAAACATAGGGCTTGGAACGAGGTGCAAGTTTATGTTCAGAATAGGGCTGAAGCCAAGGAAAGCAAAGGCACCCAAAGGCACGTAAGGTATGATAATTAGGAGGTTCGGAAAACAAGGACTCATAGGGTGTTTTGTTGGGGAGAAGTGGCTTAGGCATACGATTGATGAGATAAACCACTGTAAAGAAAGCATATGACCAATACTTGGCTGGTAAAGAGGAATAGTGAAGCAGAGCTAACCCAGTTTGAACAACATGACGATGTTTTCTTTCAGCAGAACCAATATGTTCAGGAGTGTATGGCGGGGAGACGCGATGTTGGATGCCTTTGGACTCAAAAAAAGTTTTAAGACCCTTGTACTCAGTACCCCCATCAGTGTAGAGTATAACAAGGGGGCGGTGGAAAAATTTCTCAACCATTCGTATATACTTAGGAAAAATAGTAGAAACATTAGTCTTTCGAGACATTGGAATTATCCAGACATATTTAGTATAGTAATCAATGAAAAGAATGTAATAACGAAAACCATCAATGGATTCAACAGGGAAAGGTCCCCGCACATCCGAGTACACTAAGACAAGTGGTCCGCGACTTTCTACTGAAGAACTATGAAAAAGCAACTTGTGACTTTTATTGCTAAGGCATGACTCACAAAAAAACTTATCAATCTAAGTGCCAGAAAAAACAGACAGATTATTGTTTTGACATAGAAACTGAAAAACACAGGATGAAGGGTGGCTAAGCCGATGATGCCAGGTTGACACAGCTGACTTGGTACTAACATGAACATGCTTAACAGGTGGCTCCGGTATGGGCACGATTTCCGAGGCAAGTGTGGCCGCAGTGGGGAACGTATTCCACTCGTATATATCACCCTTGGTCCGCCCGCGAGCAAGCTGCGCCCCCATTTTGAGATCCTTAACAACAAACGAAAAAAGAGAGAATTTAATAGATGTGTTATTATGCTGACAAAATTTAGAGACAGAAATTAAGTTTCTAGTAAGAAAAAGGACATGTAAGACATCAGATAAAATGAAGGATTTATATGGAGAAGGAATGATAGAAGAACCAGTATTTGTTATGTTAAGACCAGCGCCATCGCCTAGGATAACATCATCAGGACCCTCATAGGATTGGTGATGGGAGAGAGTATTTAGATCATTGGTAAAATGGTGTGATGCCACAGAATCAAGGACCCAGTTATGCTTCATTGAACTCGGTGTGGTGTGATGGATTTTGGGTTGCTGCAATTGCTGTAAGGACCTTTTAAGGGAGTAGCACTGCCTTGCTGTGTGTCTGCGTTTCTGACAAAACTGACAAACCATCCCTGGTTGTGAAGGATGGCGCGAAGTTCGGGCGTTGGTTGTGCACAGACTTCCGTTGCTGAACACCGGTGGCTGCATGATTTGATTCGATAAAGATCTCCCAGAGAAGGAACGGTTATTGCCGTGACGAGACATACCTTGATAGCTATTCGAGTTTCCACTGCGTACAGTTTTCATCTGAGTGGCATGAATAGTGACAGTGGATCCACTAAGATTTTCTTCACGCTTAAGAAATGCTTCATGCTCCACCAATTTATCATGAAGCTCTTCAAAGGAGATTGGAATGTCACGAGCCCGCATAGCAGTAGTGATTTCTTTGAAGCTACTACCGAGCCTATTGAGCGCAAAAATAGTGAGGTCATCATCACTAAGATGAGTGTCAACGAGGGCCAACTCATCTGCAATGCCTTTAATGGTTTGAAGATAGTCAGCAACCGACTGAGTGTCACACGTGATATTGGTGAGTTTCTCCTTGAGATTCATTATGCGAGAACGAGACTTATTAGCATACAACCTTGAAGCTTCGTCCATGCATCACATGAGGAAGAGGCCGTGGCAATTAACGGTATAACGGTTTCTGAGACATATGCGAGTATTGCATGAAGCAACATCTTGTCCTGCCGAACCCAGATAGCATAATCCGGATTTGATTGTGCAGCACTATCTTTATCACATGTGTGTTGAGGTGGGCATGGCTTGCTTTCATTAAGAAACCCAATGAGGTCATACCCATAGAGCAAGGCATCGAACTGAGCTTTCCAAGAGGGAAAGTTGTTCTTGTTTAGTTTGATAAGTAATTGTGCTGCAACATTGATTGCAATGACTCCATCAAGAGAGCCATGCTTGTTGGTCGAACTCTCTGCCGTAAGGAAAATGATGCGGTCGAGGTTAATAGAACTCGTTGGAGTCGTTATGGCTCTGATACCATGAAAGATTTATCAAGTAAAATGGTATTTCATTCACACTTTTCATATACTCCTTACACTCGATTATATAGGCTTTACAACAAGAATTTTGGTACAACTCAAGGTTTGTCACTATAAGATAATAACAAAGTTGGTTAGTATAGCTAACACTAGTTGGTTGTGATTTGGATAAAGCAAGAGAACCTCCTGGAAGGAATACTGCAGCTGGCGGCAGTGAGGTTGGACACCTCATGGTTCCTAACCAAAGTGAAGAAGTGCTGAGCCGAGGTGCCAAGATGAAGCACAAGCAAGGCAGCAACGCTAAGGCCGAGGTGTCATACTTAGTCTTGTAAATATTGTAACTTAGAACCTTTACTGTACGTAAGGCAGAGCTGATCAGGTAACTAAACGTTAACTTATAGACGTTAGAAAACACTGTATCTAAACAGCAGCCACTATACAAGTGGAAAAATAAAACCGTTAAAAGTAGAAAGATCTTTATAAAAGAGAAGAAACCTTGCAAATTTAAACTTAACTTGAATGAATTTTTGAATTATTTCAATTTCGACACTTCTCTCCAGTGTGAAGTCAATAGTATTAACAGATGACAAATGACAAAGATCAATTGATGCAGACCAAACAAAAATTAAAACTACTCTTTTTTTTTTTGGTCAGCAATTTCCTTAACACTAAAGCCTTACCATGATTTATCAATAGTATTTCGTCTTGACGAGCCCCCTGATGAACTACGACTCGTCCATAATGCTACGCTTCTTTTAGACACTAGGCTCAGGGGCGGAGGGAAGGGGGGCCGGGGGGCACGTGCCCCCAACGTCGGTGGAAAAATCCTATAGATAAGTAGGTGTATTTGTATTTTTGGCCATTCAGTTCAAAGTGTGACTTTGCTTGACAGAACACTAACCCTATGTTACGTGGTCACATAGTGTTTAGCATTCGGCAATTCTCTGCTAAGTGATTAAAATATGTCTAAAACTTACCGGAAGTTCGGTCTCTTAAATATATTAAAAAATTCAAGATTTGGAAAACTAGTAGTCTTTTTTGCATGTAAGGTAATCGTTGAAAACTAGTAGACTTTTTTGCATTAGTTTGCTTATGAAAAGGAAAGTTTCTTTTTTTAATTGGTTGCTAATCTTACGAATCCTGTGAGGGCTGATGCTCGGTAGTTGAATATATATTAATTTAAAAACGACATACGGTTGTGCCACTTCGTTAGAGAAGATGCTACAATTACACAGCTTTTTATGATTTTATTTGGTTGCTCTAAAGTCATTTCAATGTTGAGAGCTACACATACCTTTATGTTGCATTTAAATCCTTAGTGTTGGTTGTTGTTGGTGTGAAAACTATTTTACAATTTCTAGACAACTATGTACGTCGTATATGATTGGTTCATTAATGCAGCATCCAGACAGTAAACTGTAAAAGGTAATATGCTTTTCCAAATGCTCATTGTTAAACACTAGCTTTTGTGACAGTTGTTTGTTTCTAATTTTTCTGCAATGAATATCATCAAGACTAATCTACGCAACCGGTTTGGAGGTGACGTACTATCGGATTGTTTATTGTGTTACTTTGAGCATGAAATTTTTAGCACCATTGAAGATGAAGATATTATGCAACGATTTCAATCAATGTCATCTCGGAGAACCTTTTTTCATCCCTTGTCAAATCCTTCTCGTTTTGCAATAGGCAAATAAAAGGTATGTATTGATGTATATTACTGTATTCATTTAATAATTATGATCCGCATGTTGTTTGTTGTGTATTGTTTATTTTTTTTGTACATTGGTTGGTAGATGTGTTTTCTTTCACGTATTTTATGTTATAATACAAAAATATGTCTAGAAGATTTTGTCAGTTTTCTCGTTCCGAAACGGTGACCAATGGTATTCCTATTGCGAAGCCTGTCAGTGCCCTTTCAAGAAGGGACTTCTGGCTCCGCCACTGACTAGGATGTCAGTTTCAAAACCATCATGTCATCTGAGGTTATGAAAAAACATAAATATAAATAACTCAACTAGTTTTGCATGGAAACAAAGACATTCTAGAATTTTCCCGGACTCCCATACCACGGTTACACACGTTAGGTGGTCCGAAAAGAGTCGACATGCAAATGTCATAAGTCTTATTCCATTAGCCATGCCCTGTCATCTCTTGACCAAGTACATTCAAAAAATACTAATTATAATCTTCAACCTCAAATACTCTTACTTTTATATTTCATAAAATTTTACACATGATGTAAATCGAAGACTCAGCTAATCTATAAAGAATTTAGATTCAAACCGCAAGCAAGATTCAATTCCTACATGCTACCGACCTCCTACTCATTTGTCAAGCTAATATCCTAATATTTTTCTACTACAGAACTCAATTATGCATACCATGGTTACAGACTTAGCTAGCCCACATAGGGTCGACATGGAAATATCAATAATCTCATTCCTTTAGCATGCAATGTCATCTCTTGACCTAGTAATTTCCCAAAAAAAAAAAAGAAATGTTCTAATTAGCTGACAACATTTTATTGGTGAAGTTCGTTGATGATGTAAAAAGAGAAATATCTTGGCAAAAGGTTTTATGTTTTTTTATCCACCAAATTTACAAACGATTCAAATTCAAGTCACTGATGACATGATTTATATTATCACGATTCCAATCTTCTACTAGACTCTCACTATAACACTTTAGTACTTTTTAGTGGGCTACATCCCTGCAGACAACCAAGTCTCATCAAATTATCAATTTCATCTTTGTAAAGCTACAAACAAATATCTCTATAGTTTGGCTAGATATTTTAACTTTTGATAGAATATTACGTGATTTCGAACCTTAATCAGATATAGTATATTCCCTGTTATAACATAAATGTCTCCTTAATGAACAGACATATATTATTACAAAAGGAAAAAAAGAAAAAACACAAACAAAGATACACAGAGTGCAGTCACTAGACATGCATGAACCGTGACACTAGTACCGTACCAACTCGTTATCATGACTAAGTGATTAACCATAGAACTAGACCAAGGGAAGATAATGAACCCTTATTGGTACGAGTCAGGATCAGATAATCTATTTTGAAATGGAAAGCAATGGGCCTAAAAACTAGTGGAACCTCTGAAAGCGAAGGGCAAGAAGTGTATAGACGCATCTGTTTGTGGTCAATAAATGGAGCCATCAGTAACGTACAATAAATATGGCTTTGATCCATGATATGTTGTCTTCCCAACCATCCTTTTGTTGGAGAGTTTAAGGTTTGGGCTTTGGCCCATCGTTGGAGATTGGAAGATTTGGGCTTTGGCCCGTTAACGATGTTGCAAAACTGTTGAGCAACGTACTTTGAGTTTAATGAGTTTCCGAGAATGAAATCGAAAACTAATGAATCCTTATTTATCTACGTGACGAGTAGTTAATGTTAGGATGTGGACTCACTCAATTATGGTATTGTGTGAATGTGAAATTAATGCTCAAAGTGGATGGAAAATGTTATGGATGGGTGACGTGTCACCCTTATGGAGGAATACCACGTTGGATGTGTCCATGTGGTGTAAAAGAGCTTATGACGGACATCGATCGATGACATCGATCGAAGTTGATCAGAGAGCTTCGATGTTTCTGTCTTACATCAGTCGATCACTTCGATCGATCGATGTAACTTCGATCGATCGATATATTGATCGAAGTTGGACAGAAAGGTGAGGAACGATTCTGACGTACATCGATCGATCGATGTATACATCGATCGATCGTTGTGATCGATCGATGCCATCCTGCGGGCAGAATCTTTTCTACTTGAGTTGTTATGTTTCAAATATGAAACTAACACTTTCCTCCTGTTTAAAATAAGATCAACCTGTTTTGATCTAACGGTGGTGGGGAGGCAGCTTTGATCTAACGGCCGGGATTTAAACTGTCTTAATCGCTTAACCGAATATGGTTTCCATCTAACGCTCCAGGTTTAAACCTACGAATCAATCTTTAATCTAAAGGCTGAGATTAAACCTTCCTAATCTAGATAGGAGGTTTTAATCTAACGGCCTAAATCAAACTTCGGTTTTGATCCAACGGTCACGGTACCTTGTTCTCCAACCGATTCCCCTATATAAAGAGGGCTAGTGGTGCATTTTAAGAACACACAAGTTTCAAGCACTCAAAGCTTTCTACTTTCATAACATCCGAGTCTTGCATATTGTTCAAGAGAAGTCAGGACGCTCTAAAGTTCGAAGGAGTTCAAGTTCAGCAGTGCCGCTCAATTGAACAGGTACCCGTTGTATCCTGGGAGACGATTGCTCACACCGGTTGGGCACAGTGTACCGGAGCAATACGTCTTAAGGACAGAGTCCTCGACTCGCCCCGGGTTTGATTTATTTTATCATTCCATACGCACACACTAAACGACCGCGTCTTAGTGCAGGAGTGATTGTCCCCAACAATCTTAAGACGTATTGATTTTGTTCAATTACTTCCTGTACTGTTTTTTTATTTTACGCAAAAGCAGTTTCGTACTGATTTGCAGTCTTCTTCTACTCATTCTTGAACCTGAGTCTGTTCTGATCTTTACGTTTTGATCAACTGAACAGGAATGGAGAACGAAAGCTCGAACTCTGTTCAAGGCTTTAATGGTGCTCACTCCGTGTCCGCACCAGAAGGGGCAAACAATGTTGCTGCCGGACCGCAGTTCAATACGGTTCCGTTGGCACCAACTGGAGGGCCTCAGATGAACCCGGCTGCCACTGCTGCTCATGTGGAGAAGCCGGAAAAGTTCACCGGCTGTTTTTTTAAAAGGTTGCAACAGAAGATGCTGTTCTACCTCACGGCGCTGGGATTAGCCAGAATGCTGAGCGAGGATCCACCCGTGGTTGAAAATATGGAGGATCAACAACAAAATATGCAGAACGTCTTGGGTGCTGAAGCTTGGGCGTACACAAATTTTTGTTGTGTAAATTTGATTCTGAGTTGCCTAGATAATACTATCTATGGTGTGTTTTGTACATATAAAACTGCAAAAGCTTTGTGGTCGGCTTTAGATAAAAAGTATCGCAGAGAAGATGCGGGTACGAAAAAATTGATAGTTGGGAAGTTTCACGACTATAAGATGTTAGATTCCAAAACTGTAATTTCGCAGGTGGAAGAAATACAGATGTTGGTTTCTAAAATGGAAGAGGAGGGCATGACGCTCAGTGAATCTTTCCAGGTTGCGGCTGTGATTGAGAAGCTGCCTCCTTCGTGGAGGGAATTTAAGAGCTATCTCAAACACAAGCGAAAGGAAATAAAAATGGAAGACTTGATTGTCCGTCTTCGCATTGAGGAGGACAATCGGCGTGCCGAAAGAAAGCCGTCCACATCTTCTGCTCAAGCCAAGGCTCATGTTGCTGAGGCGAAGAACAAGAAGAAAAATAACACTTTGAGTGTGAACGTCAAGGGCAAGGAAATTGCAAAGAAGTTCACAGGTAAGTGTTATAATTGTGGTAAACCAGGGCATCGAAGCAGTGAATGCAGAAAGCCCAAAAAGAATCAGAATCAAAATAAAGCGAAAGCAAATCTGGTCGACGCAATGGATGACTTGAACCTTTGCGCAGTGGTGACCGAGTGCAACGCAGTGGGAAACCCTCGGAAATGGTGGGTGGACACAGGGGCCACTCGACATGTTTGTGCGAACAGGGCCATGTTCAGAGAGTACGTGCCCACGACAAACAATGAGCAGTTGTTCATGGGAAACTCCAACAGCTCGAAGATCGAAGGATCGGGCAAGGTAATCCTGAAACTGACCTCAGGAAGGGAGTTGACTCTGCAGAATGTGCTGCATGTTCCTGACATAAGGAAGAATCTGGTTTCTGGCGCGCTGCTAGTCACTCATGGGTTGAAGCTTGTTTTTGAGGCAAACAAATTTACACTTTCTAAGAATGGGGTGTATTTGGGAAAAGGGTATCTTTCTGATAACATGTTCAAATTGAATGTTATGACAATTGTACCCAAAAATGTTGCGCCCACTGAGGCTAATAAAATTGTTTCCTCTTCTGCTTATATGCTTGAGTCTTCCTGTTTATGGCATTTTCGTTTGGGACATGTAAATTATAAGTCAATACAACGAATGATTAATCTTGACTTGTTGCCCAAACTGGACTTTACTAATAAAGAAAAATGCCAAATATGTGTTGAAGCGAAATTAACAAAAGCGCCATTTCCTTCAACAGAACGAAACACTGAATCGTTGGATTTAATTCACACAGATTTGTGTGATTTAAAGTTTGTGCAAACAAGAGGTGGTAAAAAGTATTTTGTAACTTTTATCGACGATTGCACACGATACTGTTATGTATATTTGCTAAGTAGCAAAGACGAGGCCTTTGAAGCTTTCAAGGATTATAAAAATGAAGTTGAAAATCAACTTAGCAAACGAATTAAAACAATTCGTAGTGATAGAGGTGGCGAATATGATACACCGTTTAATGAATTCTGTTCAGAACATGGCATTATTCATCAAACAACTGCGCCATATTCACCTCAATCGAATGGTATTGCTGAACGCAAAAACCGTACTCTAAAGGAGATGATGAATGCTATGTTGATAAGTTCGGGTTTACCTCAGAACTTGTGGGGGGAAGCAATTCTCTCAGCCAACGTCATTTTAAATAGGATTCCGTCCAAGAAGACGGATAAGACCCCATATGAACTGTGGAAGGGCTATAAGCCTAGTTACAAATACTTGAAAGTGTGGGGGTGTCTGGCGAAGGTTGCAATACCTAAACCAAGACAAGTTAAAATTGGGCCTAAAACAATTGATTGCATATTCATTGGTTATGCAACAAACAGTAGTGCATATCGTTTCTTAGTGCACAAATCTGACATTCCTGAGATACATGAAAATGTAGTCATGGAATCAAGGAATGCAGTGTTCTTTGAAAAGGTCTTTCTGAAGAAAGACAAAGACAGTGAAGAAGCTAGCACAAGTAAGCGAGTGCGTGAGACGGCTCCTCAAGATACTGAGGAACCTCGTCAAAGCAAACGAGCCAAAATACCGACGTCTTTTGGACCAGATTTTCTAACCTATATGGTAGAAAATGAGCCAAAGAATTTTTCCGAGGCTATGTCAACTCCAGAAGCTCCATTCTGGAAAGAGGCAATTAACAGTGAAATAGACTCGATTCTTCAAAATCACACTTGGGAGTTGGTTGACATTCTACCTGGAAGTAAACCGCTTGGTTGCAAGTGGATTTTCAAGAACAAACTTAAAGAGGATGGGTCTATTGGGAAGTATAAAGCCATGTTAGTAGCCAAGGGCTATAGACAGAAAGAAGGCTTTGACTTCTTTGACACCTACTCACCAGTTACTAGGATCACTTCCATAAGGATGCTAGTAGCCATTGCTGCAGTCTATGATTTGGAAATCCATCAAATGGATGTAAAGACTGCCTTTATTAATGGTGAGTTAGAGGAAGAAATTTACATGGAACAACCCGAGGGGTTTGTCGTTCCAGGACAAGAAAGGAAAGTGTGTAGGCTTGTTAAGTCTTTGTACGGACTTAAACAAGCGCCCAAGCAATGGCATTTAAAGTTTGATTAGGTAATGATGTCAAATGACTTCAGGATCAATGAATGCGACAAGTGTGTGTACATTAAGAGCACACAGAATGCATTTGTGATAGTATGTCTCTATATAGACGACATGCTTATCATGGGCAGTACTCGTGACATCATCTTGAGTACAAAGAAGATGTTAACACAAAACTTTGATATGGAGGACATGGGAGTTGCCAATGTTATTCTAGGAATTAAGATTTCTAGGGTGACTGAGGGACTCATACTGTCACAAACACACTATATTGAATCAGTCCCGAAACGGTTCAATATGGATGATGTGAAACCGGTAAAGACCTCACTCGACTTAAGTGTGCACTTAAGGAAAAATCGAGGCGAACCTGTTGCTCAGTTGAAATATTCTCAGGTAATCGAGAGTCTGGTGTACATAACAAATTGTACAAGACCAGACTTAGCTTGTTCAGTAAACAAGTTGAGCAGGTTTACCAGTAATCCAAGTGATGATCATTGGAAAGCTCTTAACAGAGTGATGAGGTATCTGAAATACACAATGAATTTTGGATTACATTATACGAGATATCCAGCAGTATTAGAAGGATATTGCGATGCAAATTGGATATCAGGCAGTAAGGACTCGAAGTCCACCAGTGGATACTTGTTCACTGTTGGTAGTGCTGCTGTGTCGTGGAAATCCACGAAACAAACATGTATAGCTAGGTCCACTATGGAAGCTGAGTTCATAGCGTTGGACAAAGCTGGGGAAGAGGCTGAGTGGCTTCGGAATTTTCTGGAAGATATTCCGTGTTGGCCTAAGCCAATCGCTCCTATTAGCATACACTGTGATAGTCAGTCAGCTATAGGACGTGCTCAAAGCAGCATCTATAATGGTAAGTCACGACACATACGTCGAAGACATAACACCATTAAACAGTTGATCTCTAATGGCGTGATTTCCATAGATTATATAAAATCAATGGAGAATCTTGCGGATCCGCTTACAAAAGGTTTGCCTAGAGATCAGATGTCAAGATTGACAAACAGAATGGGACTGAAGCCCATAATGCATTTGGTTGAGCAACGTGCTTTGAGCTTAATGAGTTTCCGAGAATGAAATCGAAAACTAATGAATCCTTATTTATCTACGTGACGAGTAGTTAATGTTAGGATGTGGACTCACTCAATTATGGTATTGTGTGAATGTGAAATTAATGCTCAAAGTGGATGGAAAATGTTGTGGATGAGTGACGTGTCACCCTTATGGAGGAATACCACGTTGGATGTGTCCATGTGGTGTAAAAGGGCTTCTGACGGACATCGATCGATGACATCGATCGATCGATGTCACTTCGATCGATCGATGTCATCGATCGAAGTTGATCAGAGAGCTTCGAT
Organism: Eustoma russellianum; assembly: GCA_036186865.1. Classification (NCBI taxonomy): domain Eukaryota; kingdom Viridiplantae; phylum Streptophyta; class Magnoliopsida; order Gentianales; family Gentianaceae; genus Eustoma; species Eustoma russellianum. The sequence goes on along the minus strand of AP025053.1, from coordinate 28,764,638 downwards.
GTTTCTGTCTTACATCAGTCGATCACTTCGATCGATCGATGTAACTTCGATCGATCGATATATCGATCGAAGTTGGACAGAAAGGTGAGGAACGATTCTGACGTACATCGATCGATACATCGATCGATCGATGTATACATCGATCGATGTCATCCTGCGGGCAGAATCTTTTCTATTTGAGTTGTTATGTTTCAAATATGAAACTAACACTTTCCTCCTGTTTAAAATAAGATCAACCTGTTTTGATGTAACGGTGGTGGGGAGGCAGCTTTAATCTAACGGCCGGGATTTAAACTGTCTTAACCGCTTAACCGAATATGGTTTCCATCTAACGCTCCAGGTTTAAACCTGCGAATCAATCTTTAATCTAAAGGCTGAGATTAAACCTTCCTAATCTAGATAGGAGGTTTTAATCTAACGGCCTAAATCAAACTTCGGTTTTGATCCAACGGTCACGGTACCTTGTTCTCCAACCGACTCCCCTATATAAAGAGGGCTAGGGGTGCATTTTAAGAACACACAAGTTTCAAGCACTCAAAGCTTTCTACTTTCATAACATCCGAGTCTTGCATATTGTTCAAGAGAAGTCAGGACGCTCTAAAGTTCGAAGGAGTTCAAGTTCAGCTGTGCCGCTCAACTGAACAGGTACCCGTTGTATCCTGGGAGACGATTGCTCACAACGGTTGGGCACAGTGTACCGGAGCAATACGTCTTAAGGACAGAGTCCTCGACTCGCCCCGGGTTTGATTTATTTTATCATTCCATACGCACACACTAAACGACTGCGTCTTAGTGCAGGAGTGATTGTCCCCAACACCTTTGACAGTCCCATTTATTCGTGTCTTCTTCATGCTATGGCCACTTGAGTTTTCAACCGTAACAACAACACGCATATGCAGTATAATCCAACGACGGTACAAGTTATTATCAGAGTCTGGAGGGTGAGAATAGTTAAACAATACATCTATCTAAAGAAATAGAGACTTTACTTCCAGTAAAATTTCTGTCTCTATATGTACATGTATAGATAACATAATAATAGAATATAGTGGTATCGTATAATAATGAAAGGATTTTCAATATAACAAACGTATTAATCCATGCAAGCAACCATGTACCAGGAATGAGATTCCGTTGTTTAACCTTCCGACAACCGACATCTGTCACGTGACCATTTGGATCCTATTGGAACTTGCCAGGCCTGCCACTTGCATATTACTAATCTTGTGTTTCGTTTTCCATTCTAAAAAATAAATAGTATATATATATATATATATATATATATATATATATATATATATATATATATTTAAATAAAAAAGAGATTCCAATACACTACCCTCCTACGAATGAAATGGAGGATTCCCTTTCCTTTCAGTGACGGAAGGGTAAAGGGTTCTACAAAGTGGCGGTTCGTCACATCACTTATTGCAATTTACATACATTATTTTTACCCTTTGAACTATATCTAAAGTCGCAATGGTCCATCTATATTTTAATAGACATTTTACTCTTGTGCTAAATTACATTCCTTTTCTTTTTAATGTTAACTAAGGTAAACTTTAATTAGAACATAAAAAATTGTAGTCATGGCCAATATTAAATGATTAAAAAATCAAAGCATCAGGATTTATTTTCGATGCACGTCATCAAATGGATAAAGGAATTCTTTATTAAATGATAACGTGAAGAAAATAAAAAGTAGTAATATTTGTTTTTTCCCAAATGATGGTTTGTAACTTTTCTTTATTATATTAAATGTCAAATATGGGGATCTTATTGGGTCGATTTCTGTATATCGAATTAGAATGTGCTTCTAATGCTGTCAACAAACTCTCCATCATTTTTTGTATATCGAATTATGTTGAAAAATTTAAGCAACAAACACGCAAGAATCAAGAAGTTGAACAGCGATTGATTCACGCAAGAATCAAGGAAAAATAAAATGTTGAACGCTAAAATGAATCTGAAACTCAAATTGCGATTGAGAGAGAAAAGGAAAAATCGCATCTCATTCAAAAGGGAAGAGCTCTGAATGATTTCTAACTGAACCAGGCGGCTACATTTTTAATTGGAGAAGATGATGACGAAATGACTAAAATACCCCTCAGTTAACTACCACTACAACTGTATCAGCAAGGACAAAACTGTCATTTTACATCATTTAAACATTCTCGCCTGTATCTCCTTTCTTCCTCCTTCAGCCCTACACACGTTCTACTCCATTGTTGCCACCATACTTCACGCGATCTCCAAGTAACCGCCCTATCCTCATCCAATCAACATGCTGACTTGGAACTTAAGACCTTCGATCGTTGATTGATTCCTTTTGCAGCAGTTCAAGCCACTTCCGCATCCTTCATCCATAACTGCTGCTTCCAAGCACCTCCATGTCGCAATACCATCGAGTTTTGACACCCCCCCTCAAGCTCAGCTTGGTATACAGATTATGAACACCTAGTGCCTGAATTAGTTGTGATAACCTCCCTGCGTTCAGTGCCTTAGTGAACATATCCGCAAGTTGAAGCTCAGTACGTATAGGCATCAGCTTTAACATTCCATCCTGCACCTTATCCCTTACTACATGACAGTCTATTTCTATATGTTTTGTTCTCTCGTAGAAAATAGGATTTTCTGCAATATAAATCGCACTTTTGCAATCACAAAAGACTTCGACAGGTTTATGTTCTGCCAAGCCCAGATCCTTCATCAAGTATAGGAGCCATTGAACTTCACAGATCACCCTTGCCATGGCTCTATACTCCGTCTCTGCTGAAGACCTAGACACTGTTGTCTGCTTCTTGGCTTTCCAAGACACCAGTGCATCCCCATGAAATACACAGTATCCTGTTATTGACCTCCTTGTTTCATGACACTCTCCCCAATCAGCATCCACAAACGCCCTTAGCTTCAAGTCACTAGCTCTAGGGAATAACAGACCTTGACCAACAGTCCCTTTGATATATCTAAGGACTCTATGTGCTGCTTTCAGGTGGTTCTCCGTAGGGCAATCCATAAACTGACTAAGTTGTTATACAGAAAAAGCAATGTCCGTCCTGGTAATAGTGAGGTAAATCAACTTGCCCACCAATCTTCTATATTGAGTAAATCCTGCAATGGTAACGAATCCTGGTGTGTCAGGCTAACATGGCTCTGCATAGGACTTTTAGTTTGGCTTGCAAAAAACCAGTTTGCTCTAGTAGTTCCAAGGTGTACTTCCTCTTAGCCTGAGCCACCTCAATTCCTAGGAAAAATCTCAATTGGCCCAGATCCTTAATCTTGAATTCAAGATGTACGGAACACTTAATGTCAGCAATGGCTTAGTGAATAAAGTGTATTTGGATTGCTGAAAGCCCCTGGCAGTCAGAAATTTGGTCAGTGTGGTGTTCACTCCCTACTTGCTTGCTTGAGACCATAAAGTGACTTATGCAATTTGCAAACCATTCCAGTTTTTGGAAGCTGGAGACTTGGAGGAGGCAACATGTAAATGTCTTCATGAAGTTCACCGTGTAAAAATGCTTTATTGATGTCCAGTTGGTGAACATGTTAGTTAAGACTTACCGCCATGGCCAGAACCATCCGGGCATTAGTCATTTTAGCCACTGGGGAAAAAGTATCCTGATAGTCTATCCCATATTGTTGGGTATATCCCTTGGCCACTAACCTTGCCTTATGTCTTTCAACCGTCTCATCTGCTTTGAGTTTAGTCTTATATACCCACTTACATCCAATGGGCTGCTTATCTTCAGGCAAAGGTACTACACTCCATGTATGGTTGGCCTCCAATATTGTCAACTCAGTAGCCATGGCTGCTTGCCAGACAGCTAAACCAGCAGCTTCTACATAACTGTTAGGCTCTGTATGTACACTTAAGCTTAAAACATATGCCTTGTAATGTGTAGCTAATGATGCATAAGACATGTATTTATGAAATGCATGAGGTGAAGTATGATGAGAGGGTGTTGTGTTATAGGAAGAAATTAAAGAATTACAATGATAGTCTTGAAGGTACAAAGGGGTTGTCTGGTACTTTTGGGTCTGGAACCAAGGATATCAGCTTGGGCAATAGGTAAATCAATGACAAGAGCGCCATGAGGGACATGGTTGTCCAATGAAGTATGTTCAGGAACTAAGTCATCTGATCTAGATGCAGCAAGGCTATGATGTTCAGGCAAGGAAGACTGAGAGAGAGGAGCTGACTGAAAGAGAGGAGTGGACTGAGAGAGAGGAGTGTGTGGGTCGTGAGCATCAGATGTGGCAGGACTGGATTCAGACATTATGATACGGTCTGTAGGATTCAGGAATGGAAGCACAGGCTGTTGCTCATAGTCACCGACGGCTTGTGAAGCAGGATCAAGAGATGAGAAGGATAGTGTGTCAGGGGGATCAGTTTGAGTTAGCTGAGAGAAAGGGAATATTGTTTCACAAAATTGGACATCTCTTGAGATATAGATGTTTTTAGTGCAGAGGTCCTGAAGAATATAGCCTTTGGTAGTGTATGACATGCCAAAGAACACACTTCTGATTGATCTGGGCGCAAACTTTTCTTTATGCTTCTGTGTATTAGCTCCAAAAGCCAGACATCCAAACACTTTAAGATGACTGTAAATAGGTGGTGTTCTATAAGGAAGCTCACGAGGAGTTTTATGATGGAGAAAAGAAGAGGGAGTGAGGTTAATGAGATAGACTGAGTGCTACACGCAGAAGCCCCAATACGATGAAGGTAAATGAGATCGGAACCTTAACACCCTTGCCACATTAAGTATATGTTGGTGCTTTCTTTCAACCATCCCATTTTGTTGAGGCGTATTAATGCAGCTAGTTTGATGAACAATGCCATGGGATGCAAAGAAAGCAGTCATCTTGAATTCTTGACCATTATCAGTTCTAAGAATTTTGATATTGGCCTCAAACTATACAGAAGCAAAATGGTAAAAGCTCTCAACAATGGATCTAGCTTCAGACTTATTTTTCATCAAGTACACCCAGCAATATCTACTATAGTCATCAATTACAGTAAGAAAATAACACTGCCCATACATTGTTGAGTATTTGTATGGACCCCAAATGTCCATATGCACAAGGCTGAAGGGAGCAGAAGAAACTGAAACAGAAATTGGGAATGGTGCTCTTTTTTGTTTCGCTAGAGGACATACAGTACATACATGTGCAAAATCAGGAAATATTACAAGAGGCTCAATCTTTTGAATTTCTTTCATTCTTGGTGTGAACATGTGCCCAAGTCTGGAGTGCCACAACAGGGAATCTGAAGATTTGATGGCATGCACAAGAGGCATTGCATAAGAAGGAACAGCCTTTGGGGTGCCATGAAGATGATACAATCCTTGATCTACCTCAACTGAACCAATCATCTTCTTGGTTTTGAGGTCATGAATTAGGCAAGATTTGAGTAGAAGGCAATGGCAAATATCTCTGACTGGGTGAGCTTACTAACGGACAACAGGTTAAAAGCAAAAGTTGGCACAAAAAAGACATCATTGAGAACTAGATCTGAATTAATCCTCACAGTGCCAGTGTGTGTTACTCTAGCAAGGGACTTATCAGACAGTTTAACTGATATGGAGTTGACAGGATTGCAGGACTCAAACAAGTAAATACATGAACAAATGTGATCGCTAGCTCCAGAATCCAAGATCCATATGTTTAAGTTTTGGTGCAATACATTACCTGACACCTTACCAGAGGATGTGGTTTGGTGAGCTGACACGACAGCATGCTGTCCACCTCCACCTCCTGTTGAATCAACAACACCTTTTCTGCTCAATTCTTGACGTTCCTACAACATATTCATCAACTGAACGTATTGGTTTTGAGTCAGTGCTGGTGGCACCTGAGACACAGGGATCTAGGACTCCTCTAACTCATGATCCACACATTCATCAGCACCATATTCCTCGTACTCTTCTTGGCTTCCAGCTTCTTGAAAAACCGTACACTATCTCCATCATTACTCACCATATTGACTTGACCTCTAGGCTTATATTCTGGAGGATATCCATGTTTCTTATAGCACCTATCAACTATATGTCCTGGCATCTTGCAATAGGTACAGAAGGGCGTCTTGCCACTGTTCTGATAGGATCTTGGCATCTCTTTCCTAAAACCCATTCCACGTGATCTCTGCCATGAAGATCCTACTGAACCATCATTAGAAGTTTTAGTCATATACGAATTTGTCCTACTGACGTTACTAACATTCATGATAGTTGAGGGATTGTTTACAAATTGTCCTTGGTTTCCTGAATAGGTCAGTTTCTTTTCCAATTTTACTGCCATGCAAAGGCAGTCTTTAAGTCTTGCAAAGGAGTAGAAAGCAATACTTGTGATTTGACTGCTTCAAAGTCATCATTCAATCCTTTCAAGAACTTAATCACACAGTCATTCTCTACAAACCTGTTACGGCATGTACAAGCAGCGACAAACCTCAACACCATCAGTTCCTCCCACACGCTCTTCGATTTGGTGTAATACTTTGTAACACTATTACTCTCCTGCCTAATTGAATAGAACTCTTCTTGTAAATCTGAGACTCTAAATGAATTAGCGTTGCCATACCTGAACTTCAAATCATTCCATATTTCTGCCGCAGAATCCAGCTACACTATGCTTTGACTAATGCTAGGCGTTAGCGAATTGACCAACCAAGAGGCCACCATGTTGTTGGCATTTATCCAAGCATTATACCTCCTTGCTCCATCCGTAGGCTTTTCAATTGAGCCATCTACAAAACCTACCTTATTTTTAGACTCCAGTGCCCTCCTTACTGACTTGCTCTAGCCATGGTAGTTATTACCATCAAGCATCGGTTGCACAAGCTATCGCTTGGGTGGATATAGTATGGATCATCAGAAGGATCCATAGTAATACTGGGGGAAACAGAGGAAGTAGAAGGATTATTATTTGATGCCATAAATGTACCAAAATTCATCAATTATGTCTCTGATACCATGTTGAAAAATTTAGGCAACAAACACTCAAGAATCAAGAAGTTGAACAACGACTGATTCACGCAAGAATCAAGGAAAAATGAAATGATGAACACTAAAATGAATCAGAAACTCAAATTGTGATTGAGAGAGAAAAGGAAAAATCGCATCTCATTCAAAGGGGAAGAGTTCTGAATGATTTCCAACTGAACCAGGCGGTAACATTTTTAATTGGAGAAGATGATGATGAAATGACTAAAATACCCCTCAGTTAACTACCACTACAACTGCATCCGTAAGGACAAAACTGTCATTTTACACCATTTAAACATTCCCGCCTGTATCTCCTTTCTTCCTCCTTCAGCCTTACACGCATTCTACTCCATTGCTACCATCATTCTTCACGTGATCTCCAGGTAACCGCCTATCCTCATCCAATCAACATGCTGACTTGGAACTTAAGACCTCCAATCGTTGATTGATTCCTTTTCCAGTAGTTCAAGCCACTTCCACATCCTTCATCCATAACTGCTGCTTCCAAGCACCTCCATGTCGCAATACCATCAAGTTTTGACAAATTAGAAGATGGTTTCTGTATATATCACGGAAGTAAACTCTTTATCTTTTGGGATAGATGTATTGTTTGCATATGTCTCACCATCCTCAAACCCTAAGGATAGCTTTTGCTATCGTTGGATATACTGGGTATGTGTTATTGTCGTCTTATCTGACAACGTAAAGTTAGTGTTCTTTATCCAAAAAGATAATTTTTTATTAGGTAAGAATTGTTTACTTTATTAAAAATGAAAAAAAGAAAAGACTAGAGGAAAGGAGATGGGACTAAGTGGGTTCAATGTTGATGAGATATATGTAACTTCATATGGTATGCTGAAAAGAGCATATATCTCTGAGCAACTGTTAAAGAAATTTATTAAATAATATATTTATGAGAAAAGTGATGGATATTCCTAAATTAGTTAAGATCTGATTGTGATTAGTAATGGTTGTAATCATGTCTAATCAAATCTTGTAAATTAAAACAGTATATTCGGTATCATAGATAGGCTAGAACTACAATTATAAATTGAGGCTATTGTACAACAAGAAAATCAATGAAATACAACTTTCATTCCTAAATCAATTTCCTTCATGGTATCAGAGCAGTAAGTTCTGATCTGTGGGACTCAGAAAATAGGCTGTTCATCACCGTCCTCAACCTCTCCTCATCCTTCAGGCATATCCAGCAAGCACCCACCCGAAACAAGTTCTTGACTTGAACTCATAAGAAATTCCTCGTTGTTCTGTCAAGAAAAAAAATCCTACACCGTCAATTGTCAGATTCAACTGGTTGACACCCAGCCCAGTTGTACCGAACTCAAGGCACCAGACAAACAAACACACAAAAACCTCCTAGAATTCTGTTCTTTGGAAAAAAAATTAAATCCAGAATCTCAATCTCACAACAGAAAGGGAGAAATCCTAGAAGCTTGTTCACTGGAAATTTCTTTGGACTCAGAATCTGTTCGTCACAGTCCAGCAATTCATACCTTTCTTGCCGTAGCTAAAACCCAGGCACTATAATGAAGAAAGCAGCGATCAGACGACATCTCCGCTCACAGTCATCATTGCGGAGTGACCATGGCTACCAAGACAGAGAGATAGCAACAAACAGAAAATAAGAGATCGCAAAAGATACCAAAGCAACAGCCATCGGAGCAACAGCCACCGAAGTAGTAACCAGCGTCAGCGGCGACGAGGGCAGCGCCATCGCTAGCCTTTCACTCGCCAGCGACGCTGGAGGTAAGGAGAACAAAGATGCAGGAGAAAGGAGATCCAGAGGCGGCTGGGAGAAAAGGGCACGGATGCCTCCAACTGAGGGTTGGGATTTAACTACCCAACCTTCAGACCCTCAAAAGACAGAAATACCCCTGCCATTTAAAACATCCCAAGCCCATTAGCCATGTGTTGCTTTCAACCTGACATGCCACAAGCCTTTTAAAATAGCCAATTATACCACGAACCAACCCAAAATACCATAAAAACTCACCCACTGGATTTTAGACTGTGGCGCTATAGATACTATGTCCTATGATCCTAGCGGTTTCTCTATCCTTCGTAGCCCACATAAAACCAAAATTGAAACCGCCAACGGTGACTTGGTTGACGTCCAAGGGACTGGTTCAATTACTTTCTCTGTGTACTTTACGTTATCTAATTGTCTATACGTCCCTGGTTTATCATATAAACAACTCAACTGTGTCGTACTCATATATCCTTGTTTTTGCCTCTTTCAGGAAATTCAAACGAAGGCGATTATTGGGCGCAGCGCTGAACGGGATGGTCTCTACTACGTTGATGAGGTTACCCAACATGGTCAGTCTATGCTTGCCCACGGTACGGTCCATCGGTAACTATGGTTGTGGCATCGTCAGTTGGGTCATCCTTCCTTCAGTTATCTTAAATTTCTGTTTCCCAGTCTGTTTAAACAACCTATACCTCATTTCCAGTGTGAAACCTACATCTGTGCCAAACAGCATAAAAGTACCTTCCGACCAAATAATACACGAGTTGACAATGCTTTCTCTCTAGTCCATTCTGATGTGTGGGGTCCAGCACATGTGCCCACTCCACAAGGATTTCAATACTTTGTTATGTTTGTCGATGACTTCTCCCGGATGGTATGGGTATATTTTCTAAAACATAAATCTGAAGTTAATGCCCGCTTTCGTGATTTCTACCAACTGGTCCAAACTCAATACTATAAGACAATACAAATTCTTCGAATAGACAATGGGGGTGAGTACATGTCCACCGATCTTCAAGATTTCTTCCGTCATCACGGCCTTGTTTGTCAAACATCGTGTTCCCACTCCTTCATAAAATGGAGTGGCCGAACGCAAAAATCGACTCCTTCTTGAAATGACCCGAGCCATAATGATTGAGTCTAACGTCCCCAAATCTTTCTGGACAGAAGTGGTTGCTATGTCGGCATATCTCATAAACCGGTTACCTACGAAAGTCCTATCTTCTAAAACTCCTCTAGACGTCCTCTCGACCCAAGTCAGTATAACCTCTATCCTAACTCCTCCGCCTCGAGTATTTGGATGCTCCGTCTACACACACATCCCCAAAACTAAACGCACGCAACTCGATCCTTGTGCCAACAAATGTGTCTTTGCGGGTTATGTAACTCAATAAAAGGGATACTGCTGTTACAATCCCACCACAAAACGGGTACATGTCACTATGGACTGTACGTTACTTGAAACAGAATACTTTTACAGTATCCAGTCTTTGACTCTGGGGGAGATACTCGATGAACCCATACTCGATGAGCCCTTCGACTGGTTACACAACTATAGTAGGCCCGCGACTGGCCAACAAGGACAAGTAGATGGTGCCACCAGGACAACCTTGAACAACGGAGGAGTGACTGAACCACTCAATACGTGTCCCAATGATCATCTTCATAAGAGTGCTCCTACGGAGGTAAGTAATGCTGAACCTGTACCTTTACTATTAGACCTAGATTCTCCAATCTCTTCGATCCTTTTGGACTCACCAGATGAATCTTTGTCTCCTAATATTTTCCTTGAAAATGTTGTTTCTCCTGAGCATCAGGTTCGGGTCCTTCCTCCCAGAGGAACCAGAGGAGTGCCACCAAAGAGATACTCACATGAACATGGTTCTCGATCCCAGAGATATCCGTTAAATTTGTCGCTTGGGCGGAATGCACAAGGTTTCTTTACATCGTTGTGTCAAGATAACCTGCCAATGAGTTTTGAAGAAGCTAACACCAGGTCAGAGTGGAGGGAGGCGATGGAGACTGAAATGAGGGCGTTGGAAAAAAATGGGACGTGGGAGAAATGTGTATTGCTAGTAGAAAAAATTAGTAGGGTGCAGGTGGGTGTTCACAATCAAACATAGAGCGGATGGTACGGTCAAAAGATATAAGGCTAGACTGGTGGCTAAAGAGTACACTCAAACATATGGGATCGACTACGCAGAGACCTTTTCTCCAGTGGCAAACATTGATACGATTCGAGTCTTGTTTTCTATAGCAGCAAACAAAGGGTGGTCACTCCAACAGTTTGATGTTAAGAATGCGTTTCTCCAAGGTGAGTTAAAAGAAGAGGTGTATATGGATGCACCACCTGGGTTCTCAGAGGATTTTCGAAACATTGAAGTGTGTCGAATCAAGCGATCCTTGTATGGTTTGAAACAATCTCCGAGGGCATGGGTTCGGACGTGTCACATCGGTCATGAAAAAGTGTGGATATCGTCAGAGCAATGTCGATCACACTCTGTTCATTAAGAAAAGGGAAAGGTTAGTAACGTGTTTGATTATCTATATCGATGACATGATTATTACAGGGAATGATGAGGAAGAAATGATAGACCTACAAAAACAGTTGTTCACAGAATTCTAGACGAAAGACCTAGGCGAACTGAAGTATTTTCTGAGAATATAGGTACATCGGTCCATCGAGGGAATCTTCATATCACAGAGAAAGTATATACTCGACCTCTTGACAGAGACATGTATGCTAGACTGCAGACCGTGTGATGTTCCAATATTGACTAGCCAGAAGCTGAAGATAGATCATGATGCGCCACTAGTAGATCGGGAACAATACCAAAGACTGGTCGGCAAGCTGATCTACTTGTCCCACACTCGTCCTGACATTGCGTGTGTAGTTGGGGTTGTAAGTCAATTCATGCATAAACCACAACAAGAACATCTGGAAGCCGTAGTGAGCATTGTTAGGTATTTGAAAGGGTCACTCGAACGCGGAATATTGTTCAGAAAGAATGGTTACCTAAATGTGGAGGTCTACACTGATGCAGATTGGGCCGGAGATCTAAATGACAGGATATCGACGCCAGGGTACTTTGCCCTAGTTGGAAGAAATTTGGTGACATGGAGAAGCAAAAAACAGAAGCAGAATTTAGTGGAATCGCGAAAGGAGTAATGGAAATGTTATGGTTGAAAAAGTTATTGGGTGAGCTAGGGCTTTCGCAAAAAACTCCAGCTCAGTTGAGGAGTGATAATAAAGCCGCAATCAGCATTTCAGAAAATTCAGTACAGCATGACAGGACCAAGCACGTAGAGATTGACCGACACCTCATCAAAGAGAAGCTCGAGAGTGGAGACATTGAATTACCGTTTGTACCATCAGAAGATCAATTAGCTGACATGCTCACCAAAGCTGTGACTGGACGAGTGTTCGAGACCACACTAAGCAAGTTGAACATCAGAGATCCCAATGATCAACTTGAGGAGGAGTGATGGATATTCCTAAATTGGTTAAGATCTGATTGTGATTAGTAGTGGTTGTAATCGTATCTAATCAAATCTTGTAAATTAAAACAGTATATTCGGTTACCATAGATAGGCTAGAATTACAGTTATAAATTGAGGCTATTGTACAACAAGAAAATCAATAAAATACAACCTTCATTCCTAAATCAATTTCCTTCAAAAAGCAGGCAATATAAAAAGTTCTCACTTCTAAATTACTTTCTAAATTCTCCAAAGATTGTTCATTATCAGGTTTTTTCTTTTCCCTTTCTTGAGGTTCGTGATGTGTGTTTTTCTGATATATTGTCTCTTCCTTTCTTTCCCATTTGTCTTTTCCTTTTTTAGTCCCTCCACCCTTTCACAATATAACACTTAAAATTAGGAGCAACAACGGTAAAAAATTCGTTTTAAATGTGAGTTTTTTGTGTGGATTGTCTATATATGATATCAATAACAACACATACTCAATATATTCCAACGAGTTTTTTATGCATGATGCATAAATAAAACCATCCACATACAATCAATCAGACCCTGTTTAAATAGCTAGAGTTGAAATTAAAAACTAAAAGGTTCGAAGTTCAAATCTTGCAAGTTATTCCACTGAGTATGTTAGTTTATTTCTGCTGTTTATTTTTATACATTAAAATGACAGTGGTTTATTTAGTTTCTATTCATGTATAATAATGATCCAAGTAGAATAGGATATTCTTCACAATTCAAACTGCAATATCAATTTTAGAGGGTTCCAGTTTTCAGAAGTGAATGTCAATGTCAACCATTTGACATCATCATTATAATGAAAATATTTCACTACATACAGTTTGTAATAAATATATAATTCATCTTTTTACATTTTCATCGTGGGAAGAATTAATTTTTGTATAAAATAATGAAATTATTGACAGTTTGTAAATGAAATAAATGGTGTAGAATATTTTGCGTTGTCTATGCATCGAATTTATTAAGGCATATTGATGAACCAAAAAATACCACATGTTAGTCAACAACAGTCAACGGTAGGATATGGGTATAAAAATGTTAAGTCCTGCAGGTCGGCACAAAGCTCGGCAAGGTCATGTATTTACAAGTGATTCATCTCGGCCACAGCGCACCTCGGCCAAACGGCTACATCTCGGCCTCAGCTCTATCTCGGCCTAAAGGCCATATCTCGGCCTCAACCCCATCTCGACCGACGATCGCAGGCCACGCTTGTGATGTCAATTGCGATCATCATGATAGGCCGACCTATGCTCTCTAAAGTCGGCCACTTGCGTCTCAGCAAGCCGACCCCACGGCCCAGGCCATCACGGGCACTTCTGATTATCTTGGGAAGGTTTAGCCTCGGCTCTAGAAGTTTACCCTAGGTAATTCCACCAGGTGAAACTCCTAGCCAGGTGTCCCAAGCCAGCTTACTCAGCTCAGTACAGTGCCACTTGGCGAGCATGCAAGAGTAAGAGTCATCCTTGTGACCTCCTTGCATGTCACGATTTCTGGACTCTGCCCATGCATTGGCCCAAGCAGCCATATAAAAGGCAGAAAACAGGAGAGAGAAAGGCAAGTAAAAATTTGGCTAATTGCAACGGTGACTCTTCTTCCCCACAGTGAAAATAGCCAGGTTTACCAGAAAACCATCTATATACAAACTATTACCAGTATATAAACCTCTCCATAAATGGCTTCCACTGACTTGGCCGTCAGAGGGTATTACCCGGGACCATAGATCCCGGGTCCTCTGACCTTGTTCCTTGTGCAAGTCGGCTGACAGTCCACTACAAACAACTGATGGAGAATTGACGGCGTAACCCCCACATCATACTTATTACTTGGTGATAAATCTGACATCATCAAATTGGCGCTAGAAAGAGGGCCCAAACCTCCGTCATACAAGTGGTAGTAGATAAACTGTTAAAATTTTAATTGTGATGGGAAGAGCACCACGAGAAGGGTTGGGGGAGTCCTCTAATCCTCATCGTCACAGAGATACTCATTCTGGTCAACCTAGACAGGGTTCCAGAGGGCCTGAGGTGAGTATGAAAAAGGTGCCAGCGGTGATAGTGGATGAGCGGAATAAGGCCATGAAGTATGTGGCTGAGAACTTAAAAGTATTTGAGGACGTAGTGGAGCGGCTCAAAGGAAAACGCCCTGAGGTTGAAGACATGGAGGAAGATCTCTTCCCTCCTAATCCCAGGGAAAAGACTCAGCAGCAATCCTCTCATGGCCCCCAAGGCTTCATGGCAGACGCCAGAAGGGGCAGTGTTAGAGCCCCAACTGTGGAGTCGGTGCCCTTGCCTAGGCAGCGCCTCAGCGTCAGGCCCCGATCTTTTAAAAGTGTATGTCAAGAGGCAGAGGATCGTCATAGGCCGAAGAGCTATCATGAAGAACCCAAGACAGAGTACATGAGGGTGATTCAAGAAAGTCCATTTTCGTGGGACATCGCGGAGTACCTGGCACCAGACAACTTTAAAGTGCCTAAGATGGATACTTACGATGGAACCTCAGATCCCACTGATAATCTCTTTCAATTTCAGACAGCTATGAGTTTGAAGAATGTGCCTGATCTGCTGTGATGCAAAACGTTTCCTATGTACCTGCGGGGAAAGGCTAGGAGATGGTTTCAGGAACTCCCACCATAATCAGTGGAGTCCTTTAGACAGTTGGCACAAAAATTCAAATCTCAATTTGTTTCTAGTGCGCCTTTTATTAAAAATTCTTCACACTTGATGACCTTGAGACAGGGTCTCGAGGAATCAGTGTTGAAGTATATGCAACGTTTTTCGGATGAGTCATTGCAGGTCAGTGACCGAAATGAAGGAGTGAAAGCAGCTGCCTTCATCAATGGCCTTCGAGCAGGCCGCCTTTTCTCTCAGCTGGCTGAAGAAGGACCTACATCCTTGAGGGAATGTCTGGAGAAAGCCCATCAGTTTACCCGAGGTGAAGAGGCAAACCGATTAAAGAAGGAAGCCGAGCAAGGTTCTTGGCGTGAAGCTCGGCCCAATTTGAAAGGAGACCAGTGCGAGGGCAAAGACCGAGATCGACGCAGTGCGTTTGATCGATTGGGCAGCCGAGGCAAACGAGGCAGGGAAGGTCTGCCCCTTTTAGCCTCCAAAGATAAAATCTTGACTGTGATGGAAAAGGATGGATTGAGGATAGACCCTAAACCCTTGGCAGGTCCCCGGGATAAGAGGGATCCTAAGTTGTACTGTCGATATCATCGGGACGTCGGCCATGACACAGAGGATTGTCGACAATTAGCTCAGGCGATTCGAAAGTTGATTGAGCAAGGACATCTGAAGCAGTTTTATGACACACGCTCACGTCTGCATAATCATTTGGACTTTCGCAAAAACCCTCGAAAAGAGAAGTGTCGACCTGAGTCCCCACCTCGGCGTCCCAGGTCAGACGATGACGAGGACCAAGGCCGACGTGAAGCTGCAGCGCAGCCTCAAGTCAATTCCGTGATATATACCATCGCAGGAGGGCCTCCTCAGAAAGGCCAGGGGGATCTCAGTTCGTCAGGGACTTCATCTGGGCCTCCTGCCAAAAAGATGAGGTTAGCTCGGGAGTTGATCTACGGACCAGAGGACATGATTCCATTAGACTCCAATAATACGGGTCTAGTGGTAAATTTGTGTATACACTTAGCTCCAGACAGCATTATGGAGGTACGCAGAGTGTACGTGGATACTGGTAGTGCGGTAAACGTGATGTACTACAGTGTCTACAAACAATTAGGATTGACAGATTCCTTACTGATGCCGGTCACCTCATCCTTGTATGGGTTCACCGGCACACCAGTTCGGCCAGCTGGCCTGATTACTCTCAGTGTCAGCTTCGGAAAGCCCCCAACGTATCGTTGTTTGTGGAAGGATTTTATAGTGATCAAGGAGATGTCGGCATATAATATTTTGCTGGGCCGACCAGCCTTGGTGGCTTTGGAAGCAGTAGTTTCCCCTTTGCATGTGAGCATGAAATTTCCCACTCCAGCTGGGGTGGTTACACTTCAAGGGGATATTCAAGCAGCACAGAGCTGTTATGCCGTGGCCGCTCAGGGGAGTGGGACCGTCCAGAAGGTTAGTCTGGATGACCTGATTCCCCAGCTGAGGAACGCCTGCACTCGGATGATGCGGTGCAGGAGTTCATCCTAGATCCACTTCGGCCAGACAACACCATAAAGATTGGAAAGTGGATGCCTGCTGAGACGTTGGCTCAGCTCCAAAATTTATTGAGGGAGTTCGCAGTGATTTTCGCATGGACAGCGGAGGACATGCCTGGGATCCCAACTGCCTTAGCTGAGCATCAGTTTAATGTTGACCCTCAGGTCAGACCTATTAAGCAGAAAAAGAGGAACTTTGCTCCTGAAAGGAATAAGGTGATAGCAGAGGAGGTCAAAAAACTCCTTGCGGCGAAGTTTATCGCAGAGGTCTTATATCCAATATGGTTGGCAAACCCCGTTGTGGTCCCCAAACCTGACAAGACCTGGAGAATGTGCGTTGATAATACTGACCTAAATAAGGCATGCCCGAAGGACTGTTACCCCCTACCAAAAATTGACAGGTTGGTGGACTCTACTTTGGGTTATGAGGTCTTTGATTTTCTTGATGCCTTCAAAGGCTACCACCAGATCATGATGGCAAAGGAGGAAGACCTCCTTTATTACAGAATCAGGTACTTAGTGTTATGTTAGCATGCCCTTTGGACTAAAAAATACTGGAGCCACGTATCAGCGCTTGGTCAACTCGCTGTTCTGAGAACAGATTGGCCGAATTATGGAGGTGTACATAGATGATATGCTCATCAAGAGCAGGTCTCTTGGTCAGTATATTCAGAATCTGCGGGAGATATTTGTCATTTTGAAAGATGCACGCATGAGATTGAATCCGAAGAAGTGTACTTTTGGAGTACGCACAGAGAAATTTCTCGGATACATGGTCTCTAAGGAGGGTGTGCAAGATAACCCGGCCAAGGTTGAGGCCTTAAAGGATATGCACCCACCTCGGAACGTTAAAGAGGTTCAAAGATTGACAGACAGGATTGCCGCCTTAAGCAGATTTCTCTCCAGATCCGCTGAAAGATCACTTCCTTTCTTCCAGATTTTGAAGAAACGAACTGCTTTCCTATGGGATGACCAGTGCCAGAAGGCATTTGATGATTTGAAAGCACACTTGGCCAAGGTGCTAATGCTGACATCCCCTCTTCCTGGGGAGGTCTTGTACGTTTACTTGTCAACTTTCCATGAGGCAGTAAGTGCAGTTCTGCTCAGGGAGCAGGACACCGTGTAGAGACCTATATATTTTGCCAGCAAGATTTTGCATGGGGCCGAAGTGCGTTATCCCAATGCAGAAAAAATAATCTTAGAACTGATAGTGGTAGCAAGGAAATTCTGACCTTATCTCCAAGTCCATCCTATAATAGTGGTGACAGACCAACCCTTGAAGCAAATCTTGTCCCGGTGGGACACATCAGGCCGAGCTGCTAAGTGAGCTATGGAGCTTGCTGAGTATGATATTGAGTATAAACCACGCACTTCCATCATGGCTCAAGCTTTGGCAGACTTCTTGGCCAAAGGAATATCTGTCGAGGAAGACCATCCCCCAACACAGGGTTGGATCTTATATGTAGACGGTTCTTCTTCAAAAGAGGGAAGTGGTGCAGGGCTCCTAATAATCAATCCAAACGAGGAAGAGTTGGAATATGCTCTGCGCTTCGATTTTGAAGCCACTAACAATGAGTCCGAGTATGAAGCTTTGATAGCTAGACTGAGTCTTGCCCGAAAACTAGGGGCTCGACAAATAATTTCCCGAAATGACTCGCAGTTGATAGTCTCTCAAATTAATGGAGATTATGAAGCCAAGGAGGACAATATGAAGCGATACTTGGCCAAGGTACAACACTTGAGTGGAATGTTTGATCACTTTGTGGTGGAACACATTTCCAGGTCGGCCAATAAACGGACCGACGCACTATCCCGGCTGGCCTCGTCCACCTCGGCTACGATCGGGAAAAAGATTGTTGTGGAATTAGTAAAGCATCGTGCTTTTGATGGTAACGAAGTACTACAGCAAGACTACCACAACACATGGATGGATGAAATAGTTACCTATTTACAACATCAAACCCAGCCGAAGGATAAATCTCAAGCCCGGCGTCTTCGCCTAAAAGCTTCCAGGTACTCTCTCTTTAATGATCAGCTGTACCGAAAGTCTTTTTCACAGCCTTGGCTGTGTTGCGTACCTGAAGACGAGGGAGATTATATCCTCCAAGAATTACACCTGGGAATATGCGGAAGTCATTCATTCTGGCGCACGTTCTTTAGCCCGCAAATGCTATTTAGCTGGCTACTATTGGCCTACCATTCGCAAGGATGCAGAAGAGTTAGTCAAAAATTGCCAGTCTTGTCAAGTTCATGCACCGACATCCCATTTGCCGAGCCATGAGTTAACTGTTATTTCTAGCCCTTGGCCGTTTGTACAATGGGGAATGGACTTAGTAGGGCCTCTGCCCCGAGCTCCCGGCTCGGTCAGATTTTTGCTGGTAGCTATTGATTACTTTACCAAATGGATAGAAGTTGCTCCCTTGGCCACTATAACTGGGGCACAAGTAAAGAAGTTCTTGTGGAAGAATATTATCTGCCGCTTCGGCCTGCCACATGTTTTGATCTCAGATAACGGAAGGCAATTTGGCGAAGACCCTGTGAAGAGCTGGTGCCTTGATTTGCATATCAAGCAATGCTTCACCTCAGTGGCCCATCCACAATCAAATGGCCAAGTAGAACTTGCTAACAGGATCATTAAAGATGGTCCCAAAAAGCGTCTAGATAAGGCAGGGACCAGTTGGATGGACGAGCTGCCCAGTGTTCTATGGGCCTATCGCACTACGCCATCTACCTCTACAAAGGAAACTCCATTTTCTTTAGTCTATGGCACTGAAGCCCTTATTCCTGCAGAGATCGGTTCTTCATCAGCCCGGGTAGATTATTACTCTACCTTAGGCAATGACCAAGAACTGCGGTTAAACTTGGACGAGCTTGAGGAAAAAAGAGACCGAGCCCACATCCGTATGGCACAGTACAAAAACTTGGTTTCCCAATACTACAACTCTCGCATGCGTCCGAGATCTTATCGAGTGGGAGACCTAGTGGTGCGCAATAATGAAGTCAGTCATGCAATCCTAGCAGGAACTTTTAACCCTAAGTGGGAGGGTCCTTACCGAATAGTTGAAGTACATTCGGCTGGAGCGTACAAATTACAAACTTTAGAAGGCCGGACTCTCCCCCGGACTTGGCACTCTTCTCATCTTCGGCTTTTACATCAGTGATGTAATTCTCTTGTATATATCAAAGCGTTTTGAACTTGTTTCTATCGCCAATGCCATATTAGACGATGTCCGAGCGAATCTCGAGTACTATGAAATGGACTCTTACAAGACGTCGGCAGGTCTGAGGCAAAAGCCTGCCAAAGGGTAAAATAAGACCTCGGCAGGTCCGAGGCAAAAGCCCGCTAAAGGGTAAAACAAGACATCGGCAGGTCCGAGGCAAAAGCCCGTCAAAGAGTAAAACAAGACCTCGGCAGGTCTGAGGCAAAAGCCCGGCAAAGGTTAAAACAAGACCTCGGCAGGTCCGAGGCAAAAGCCCGTCAAAGGGTAAAACAAGACCTCGGCAGGTCCGAGGCAAAAGCCCGCTAAAGGGTAGAACAAGACCTCGGTAGGTCCGAGGCAAAAGCCTGCCAAAGGGTAGAACAAGACCTCGGCAGATCCGAGGCAAAAGCCCGCCAAAGGGTAGAACAAGACCTCAGCAGGTCCGAGGCAAAAGCCCGCTAAAGGGTAATACAAGACCTCGGCAGGTCCGAGGCAAAACCCGTTAAAGGGTAGAACAAAACCTCAGCAGGTCTGAGGTAAAAACCCGTCAGAGGGAAAATTTGTACAAACAAGCTTTAAAAATCCTCTTAACATAAAGAGGCCGAGGTGAAACAGAACAATGTACATATACCTCATTTGACCTAGCAGAGCTAGATAAAATTGCGTTGAAAGGTAATGTTACAAATTCAAGACTTGGGATTATAATTATCGTCAAAGTCAGAGCTTGGTTTAAACAGCGCAGAGTTCATTCTTAGTTTATCCATGAATCAGCTCAGCCAAATAACAGGCTTGTTTTATGATTTGGGGACTTAGTTTATTTTCAGTGAAATTGATCAAGTTTAACGAGGCTGACATGGGAACTCGGCAACAATAAGTTTGAAGAATAAACTTGATGAAATGCTGAAAGCAGAAAAGAAGAAAAAGTAAACTGCATAAGATAGATTTTTCATTGATGAAGAATTTATGTTCAAAATACAATTTGATGTCTGCTCAGCAAGGATTACAAAGAGAAGCCTAAGCCTAATCGTCTTCTTCCCTCAAGTCAGCTCCATCTACGAACTTTTGGAACTAATCTTCAAACTCTTGGGAAGCACTAGGATTGTATAGTTCAGCCAGACGTGGATCCTCTTTGTTCAGCTCTGGATAAACATCTGAGCAGACATCAATGGCTTCTCTTCGGCAGACCTCCATAGCTGAGCTCTGCAGAAGGATCATGTTTTCTTCAAAAAAACTTGGATTTTTTGAAGTCCACAATTGTTTTGATCTCAGCCTCAATCAGTTGGTGACGCAGTAAGCCCAGTTGCTCTTCATCAGCTTTTCTCTTCTGCATCAGCTCAGCAATTTGTTTCTTCAGAAACTCATTCTCATTTAGAGTTTGAGTGGAGGTCAGCTCCAAATCAGCCACTTTGTTCTCCAATTCATCCACCATTGAGTTAGTGGTGGCCAGCTTCATCTCAACATCTTCGGTCCTATGCTGGAGTTGGGAAATGTTGGCCCGCAGATTTGTGTTTTCTTGGGTCAGCTCAGCTCTCTTCAGTTCAGCCGCCTCAAGTTCTTTATTTTTAGCTTCGAGCTCTCCAAGGAATTCTTCACTACGGGTCAGAATTTCCAACTCCTGAGCTCAGACCTGCAAAGGAAGCAGAGTTAGAAGAAGTTAAGTGATAAAAAGCAAACAAGACACTCAAGGAAAGTCTTTGCTCACCAAAGCAATGTTTGACTTAAAGGCGTTTTTCAGCTCGCCCCAAACAGTCGCCCTAAACTTCTGGTGATCCAAGGGCAGAACTGCCACTTTGTTCAATTTTTAGGCTATGGAGGGGTCCAGAGCTGAATCACCCTCTGAAAACCCAATGAGGATTGGGTCTTGGAATTCGTTCGGCTGAGGCAGGTTTTCCTCAGCCGGCTCAGCAACAACCATCTCTGGAGGCTGAGATGGCCCTGGATCTCGGTTGCTAGAGCCTTCACCCCTTTGTCTCTTCCTAGGGCGAAGATTGGAGCCTTCGTCAGCCTCTGCCGAAATCTCTGGCTCAGCAAAAGCCAGAGGCTGGATCTCGGCCTCAGGCTTATCATCCAAAATTTGGATTGGCAGAGCTGCAAAGAAGTAAAACGGGTCAAGATAAAAACAAACCTCAACACTTAGAAAATTTTTGAAGTTGAGGAAAATTCTTACCTAATTCAGGCTCTGCAGGCTCAGGCTCAGCAGAAGCAACAGTTGGAACTGGGGCAGAGCTGAGGTAGAAGCTCCCCCAGAACCAAGGGTGGCCGTTCTTCTTTCCTTGCAGGCCCTCTTCCTGGCCGATGCCTCAGCTATTTGGCTAGAACGGGAAGAAGATCCAGCCATTGCACCTGCATTAGGGATCAGACAGTTAAACACAGAAAGAAGGGAAGGTTGTTGAAAAGACATACAACAATATCAACCTCGGACAATGATTAAGTTGTCTGGGGAGAGTGGAAAGTTGTTATCGCCAACAGCCAAGTGGTCCAGGTCGGCCGCTATCCATATCTCAGAATCTACCTTCTGCCAGTCAATGACTATAGGAAGTGTTCGAATTATATCTGCTTCATCGCAGTAGTCTTGGCCTGGCCTTATGTTATCAGCTCTACCAGACTTCCAGATGTTTCTGCTCGGCAGTTCAGATTTCTTGACATAAAAAAATTTCACCTTCCATCTCTTATTGGAAGTGGGAATATTGATGGCAAAAGGAAAATTTGTGTTAGACGCTCGCTTGCTGAAATAGTACCAGCTATGCGAGGCCCGACACGCAAAAAAGGCTTGGAAAATAGTAGCATTAAAAGGGAGCTCAGCTACTCTAAGGAAAATAAGATAACAAAGAATGAGTTTAAGGTCGTTAGGCTGGATTTGAGGAAGCCTGAGTCCATAAGCCCGCATAATACGGACAAGTGGCTCAGGAACAGGAAGGTTGAAACCTGACTTGAAGTAGTCCTCATAGACTGCTTCATAATCCCTAGGGGGATCATAAGTAGTCTGACCAGGCAAGGGGAGGATCGGGCTAAACCGGTTTTTATTAATTTTATGAAATTTGCAAATCCTGTCCAGGACGACCTCAGACAGGGTAAAGAAAGACTCTTGGACAAGGGGAGAAGGCAGACCTCTCTCAATGACCCCCGAAAGCAGAGATGGACTTAGGGGGGCAGGAGGATTCACAGATGCCGGAGCAGGAGCAATCCCCGCTTGCTCCGGCGAAGAACTTACCACGGTGATGGCTCTGCTGGACTGGGCAGTATCACCGGTGGTTCGACGTAAATTGCTGATGGGAAGATCATCAGCAGAGGCTGATCTAACGGACAGAGGTGGAGAACTGGAGTTATCTCCACCGCTGGCGGCATAAGAACCACCCTCAGAAAAATTTTGTGAATCTCGAGAAGGTGAAGACATAATGAAAAATTGAAGAAGAAGACTTACAGAAAACCTTAAGGAAAGGAAGAGGAAGACTGGAAGAAGGCTGAGCAAGATTAGAGTCGTCGGAATTTGAAAAGGTTGCCGGAGAAATAAGCAAAACGCCAGAGTAGAAAGCGAGAACGAATAAAAGGTTCGAATGACCTTGGAAGGATCTATTTATACGGTTCCATCTCGGCAGCACAAAGGTCACCTTATTATAATCGTCCTCGATACCTGAAATGGCCAAATGCGGAAGGCTGCGTAACTGATGCTTCGTGCTTTGCGCGAATAGTAAATGCGCAGAACAGGCCAATCAAAGATAGACACATGCTAAAAAAACGGTGTAATTATGACTCTGGTCACTTCGGTCTGATCAGCTCGGCCAAAAACGCCATCAACGCTTCGTACTCTGTGCAGCCAGTAAATGTGCTGAGCAGTCTAATCAGAGGTTGACACATCGTTAGTGAAAGGACGACACGTTAAAGATTCTGAATCGATTAGTCTGCCCTCTCAGGTCAGCTCGGCCAAACTAATCTGGGGACAAGTGATGAATCAAAAAATACCACCTGTTAGTCAACAACAGTCAACGGTAGGATATGGGCATAAAAATGTTAAGTCCTGCAGGTTGGCACAAAGCTCGGCAAGGTCATGTATTTAGAAGTGATTCATCTCTGCCACAGCGCATCTCGGCCAAACGGCCACAGCACACCTCGGCCAAACGGCTACATCTCGGCCTAAAGGCCACATCTCGGCCTCAACCCCATCTCGGCCGACGATCGTAGGCCACGCTTGTGATGTCAATTGCAATCATCATGATAGGCCGACATATGCTCTCTAAAGTCGGCCACTTGCGTCTCAACAAGCCGACCCCACGGCCCAGGCCATCACGGGCACTTCTGATTATCTTGGAAAGGTTTAGCCTCGGCTCTAGAAGTTCACCCTGGGTAATTCCACCAGGTGAAACTCTTAGCCAGGTGTCCCAAGCCAGCTTACTCAGCTCAGTACAGTGCCACTTGGCGAGCATGCAAGAGTAAGAGTCATCCTTGTGACCTCCTTTCATGTCACGATTTCTGGACTCTGCCCATGCATTGGCCCAAGCAGCCATATAAAAGGCAGAAAACAGGAGAGAGAAAGGCAAGTAAAAATTGACTAATTGCAACGGTGACTTGTCTTACCCACAGTGAAAATAGTCAGGTTTACCAGAAAACCTTCTATATACAAACTATTACCAGTATATAAACCTCTCCATAAATGGCTTCCACTGACTTGGCCGTCGGAGGGTATTACCCGGGGCCATAGATCACGGGTCCTCTGACCTTCTTGTGCAGGTCGGCTGACAGTCCACTACAAACAACTGACGGAGAATTGACAGCATAACCCCCACATCATACTTATTACTTGGTGATAAATCTGACATCATCACATATTATTTAGAATCCAAACAATATCATAACTAAAAACCAAGAATCATCCCTATAAGATTGATTCCGAACAGTAACTTCTGTCTTCTAAGTGAAAAAGAAGAGAACGAAAAAAAACGAGAGTTGCTTTCAGGCTTTCAGGACTGATGAAATCAAACAAGTTGTATCTTTTTGTTAAGAAATTTTCAAAAGCTAAAGTGTCTTTTTCGGACATTGAGTAGAGCTAACCATATTATGATACGTTAATATATATATATATATATATGTATGTATATATATATATGTATGTATGTATATCAAGCAATCAATCACACCTGATAAACCATAAATAAATCGTCTGTTAGTCAGCAACAGTCAACGGCTCAACTTCAGTAGCTCAAGAACCGCAATTCAGTGGTTCAATACCCAAGCATGGCTGTTCAGCCTCGGTTGCACCTCAGCAAGGCATCATGACGCCTTTATAACATCGAAGAATATGTCAAGGCTTGCACCTCGGCACCAACATCAGCTTATGTTCAAATGCCACACTTCGGACCACTTCAGCAGGATAAGGCCAAGTCATGCACTTCAGCAAGGCCTAGTCATGCACTTCGGCAGAGTTCAGCTGTGTACCACAGCAAATGAACCAAGTACGATACTACCTTATGGGACCTTCAAGCAGAGGTGCAATTCGAATAAAGCAATTACAGCTGGTTATTCTTCCTTAACACACCAAGTCACAACAGCCGACCTACTAGTTATATCAGTCAGGCCGGCCTATTAGTCACATCCGTCAGACTACTGATCACATCAGCAGACCTACGACGCTATAGGCTTTCTGCCCCAAGCAAGCGTCATCTCCACAATCTACTATCTACTATCAGAAGCCAAAGGCAGGAAAAGTCTATAAAAGCAAGCCAACCAAGTCAAAGTAGGGGGACCAGGATCCAGATCCGGAATTCATACTTTCATATTCCAAAGCGAAATCTATACACTCTGCTCCTCGGCAAATACTGTGAGAAACTCCTAACTCACCTCCTAAATTACAAATCTCAGTGAGATATGGCCCAAACTGACTTGAGCGTCGGAGGGTTTTTCCCGGGGCTAACCCCCGGGGACCTCTGACATGTGCTTCCTTGTGCAGGATATTTGGCGCTATTCCAGCTACACATTCTCAATCTCGGTTAACAACTCTTCAAGTTAACTGACGGAACAAATTTGAGGTCGTCTAGACCCTTGGTGAAGATCCAGCTTCATCATTTGGCGCTAGAAGGAGGGCCTCTAAGTCCCTTAACCCAGAAAACAGCTACTCAAAGCTTTTCTAACGATTACTCAGAGCTTTTCTAATTATCTTAGGAAGCTATTGAGAGAAAGATGAGTAAAAAATATAGTCAAGGGTCCAAGCAACCTATGACGTCCAGGAGGAGTCAAAGGTCTTCTCAGCAACAAACTGATGAATGCTCTACTGAGCCGGGAGAATCCTCGACTCCCATTGCCTTCACGTATGAAAAACACATGCGAGCCATTCGCTATGTGGCTCAAAACCCAAAGGTCTTCCAAGCTGTAGTGAGGGAGATGAAGGGGAAGGCCTCTGCAACAAAGTCCAGTGGGTCCAATTCCAACAACTCTCACCCACTGGAACACATGGAATATTCTCCCACTCGGCCTGGTTATTATCCCAGGCGTCAGGCTGAGTTTATGACCGAGGCTAGACGGCCAGAACAAAAGTCTAGCCACCAAAGTTTAAAATGTACTCAGAAAGCCTCCCTGCCATTCAAACATGGCAGAAAAGTTGACAATAAAGGCAAAGCACCGCTGCAGGAAAGGTGCTCTGTCAAGATTCGGTTAGGAGGCCGAGGAAAAGAAAGGAACTCTCTGCTAGCTTCAAAAGCCCATATTCTGTCCTACATGAGGAGAAAATCTCTGGCGAACGAACCCCAGCCCCTGGCTGGACCAGTCCGCAAAAGAAACCATCAACTGTACTACCTTTATCATCATGATATTGGTCATGATACAGAAGATTGTAGGCAGCTCGGGCAAGAGATTGGGCGTCTTATTGAACTGGGTCACCTGCAACGTTTTTATAATCCGAGGTCTAGGCTCCACAACAGGCTAGATTTTGGTGGAGGTTGAGCAGGTCTCAACATAATCATTACCCCAGCAGGTCTGGGAGGTTGAGCAGGTCTCAACATGATGGGACAGGTTTCCCGATATTCTTACCCCAGCAGGTCTGGGAGGTTGAGCAGGTCTCAACATTATCTTTACCCCAGCATTTCTGGGAGGTTGAGCAGGTCTCAACAGGATGGGACAGGTTTCCCGATATTCTTACCCCAGCAGGTATGGAGGTTGAGAAGGTCTTAACATTATCTTTACCCCAGCAGGTCTGGGAGGTTGAGCAGGTCTCAACATTATCTTTACCCCAGCAGGTCTGGGAGGTTGAGCAGGTCTCAACATTATCTTCACCTCAGCAGGTCTGAGAGGTTGAGCAGGTCTCAACATTATCTTTACCCCAGCAGGTCAGGGAGGTTGAGTAGTTCTCAACAAGATGGGACAAGTTTCCCGATATTCTTACCCCAGCAAGTCTGGGAGTTTGAGCAGGTCTCAACATTATCTTTACCCCAGCAGGTATGGGTGGTTGAGAAGGTCTCAACATTATCTTTACTCCAACAGGTCTGGGAGGTTGAGCAGGTCTCAATAGGATGGGACAGGTTTCCCAATATTCTTACCCCAGCAGGTCTGGGAGGTTGAGCAGGTCTCAACATTATCTTTACCCCAACAGGTCTGGGAGGTTGAGCAAGTCTCAACAGGATGGGATAGGTTTCCCGATATTTTTACCCCAGCAGGTCTGGGAGGTTGAGCAGGTCTCAACATTATCTTCACCTCAGCAGGTCTGAGAGGTTGAGCAGGTCTCAACATTATCTTTACCTCAGCAGGTCTGAGAGGTTGAGCAGGTCTCAACAGCGGGATAAGTTCCCTATATTTTCACCTCAGCAGGTCTGAGAGGTTGAGTAGGTCTCAACAGCGGGATAAGTTCCCTATATCTTTACCCCAGCAGGTCTGGGAGGTTAAGCAGGCCTCAACAGTGGGATAAGTTCCCTATATCTTCACCTCAGCAGGTCTGAGAGGTTGAGCAGGTTTCAACAGTGGGATAAGTTCCCTATATCTTCACCTCAGCAGGTCTGAGGAGTTAAGCAGGTCTCAACAGCGGGATAAGTTCCCCATACCTTCACCTCAGCAGGTCTGAGAGGTTGAGCAGGTCTCAAACAGCGGGATAAGTTCCTTATATCTTCACCTCAGCAGGTCTGAGGAGTTGAGCAGGTTTCAAAAGCGGGATAAGTTCCTTATATCTTCACCTCAGCAGGTCTGAGGAGTTGAGCAGGTTTCAACAGCGGGATAAGTTCCCCATACCTTCACCTCAGCAGGTCTGAGAGGTTGAGCAGGTCTCAACAGCGGGATAAGTTCCCTATATCTTCATATCAGCAGGTCTGAGAGGTTGAGCAGGTCTCAACAGCGGGATAAGTTCCCTACATCTTCTCCTCAGCAGGTCTGAGAGGTTGAGAAGGACTCAACAGCGGGATAAATTCCCTATATCTGCACCTCAGCAAAGCTAAGAGGCTTGACAAAAAAGGGATAAAGGTTTTTCCACCTCTTAAAATTCATCAAGGCACAGCAGAGCTGGAGAGCCAAGGATAAAAGCTAAAGCTCAGTACTTATGCAAAGAGCCAGCCTGCAAAAGATACTCTTTTGGCAAAGCTGAAGACAAATACTTGCAAACTATCAAAATAGAGCAAGTAAAGTCTCTTAAGCTGAAGACAAATACTTGCAAACTATCAGCATAGAGCAAGTTGAAGACAAACATTTGCATAAAGCAAATAAAGCTTCGCAGTGCCGAAGACAAATACTTGCAAACTATCAGCATAGAGCAAGTTGAAGACAAATATTTGCATAAATCAAATAAAACTTCGCAGTGCTGAAGACAAACACTTGCAACTATGGGAAAAAGAGCAAGTAAGGCCTTGCAGAGCCGAGGACAAATATTTGCATTCACTATTGAGACGAAGCAAATACAACTTCACGTGTTGAAGACAAAGACAGTTAAAGGAGCTGAAAGAAGCCGAAGAACAAAAGTTGAGAAAAATGTATTTTCATTGAAGCACAAAATCTATTACAGCTACAACTATGTACGGAAAAAAATCTTATTCTACATTACAACTTCTTCATCTTCTCTGAGGTCAATGCCTTCTTGGAATTATTCAAGGTGCTTCTCAAACACAGCTTCGGCCTCAGAGTTAAGGAGATCAGCAAGCTCAGGATACCCCTTATCCAGTCTACAAGTGGCAATACCATCTTCAAGACATGGTAGCAGTGAAATAAACTCCGGTAAAGTTGGTCAACCACTTAAAAAAGCAAGGCTTAGCATAAAATAAAGCTCAGGCAAGGACTATGTTGGATTTGATTGGTGAGGATCATCAAGTCGACGCCAGTGCAACAAATCAAGAATATTCAAGCACTGTAATTCCAACAGATATAAACTTGGAAAATGATTTCAACCATCCTTCGGAGGATGATTCTTTGAAACCTAACTTCTGCAATAAAGTTTTGCTCTGCCATGTAACCATAGATCGGGATGCTTGTTTTGCAGAAAGGACTGATTTATTTGACCTATCCATATTTGAAGTGCAGCAAAATGAATCCTTTGCTGAAAAGGGATGTATTGAAGGAGAATCCCTATCGAAAAATGACAGGGGTGCTAAGGCGGATGATATGACAGTAACCGAAGAAGGTCCGCCAGTAAAGAGTAACCTCCTTGAAGGACGATAGTCCCCATTAGAATCAAATTTTTCGTGAAAGAGCTGAACCTCATGGTCATACTCCAGATCCTCTGGGTAAGAGGGAGTATACATGTTTTGGGAGTGTTTACATAAAAATGAAGGGCTGGATTGAAAGAAAGAGCACTGTGGAAGACAAGGATAGGCTTCAAAGACGAGGAAGGTAAATAGAGAATGCAGAATGAATGGAAGAAATCGTCTCTATTTATAAGTGAGAGAAAGCGAAAAGTTGCTCCTTTTCGTTCGAAATTCAAAAAAGCAGAGGTTCACGCATTTCCCTCCCTCGGGGAATGGAATCGCCGAAAAAGTAATGATAAGGCATTGGAATTAGCACTTACATTAAAAGCGGGAATTACGGCACAAGTAAAAAGGATAACCGCGTAATTAATGAAGGATTGCCACATCACAGAACAAGATTTGTCCGTCTTCGCAGTTTAGCTCAGTCACACAAAATCTGGGGGCAAATGATAAACCATAAATAAATCGTTTGTTAGTCAGCAACAGTCAACGGCTCAACTTCAGTAGCTCAGCCCTCAAAGTATTGCAGTTCAGCAAGAACCGCAATTCAGTGGTTTAGTACCCAAGCATGGCTGTTCAGCCTCGGTTGCACCTCAGCAGGGCATCATGACGCCTTTATAACATCGAAGAATATGCCAAGGCTTGCACCTCGGCACCAACATCTGCTTATGTTCAAATGCCGCACTTCGGACCACTTCAGCAGGATAAGGCCAAGTCATGCACTTTGGCAAGGCCTAGTCATGAACTTCGGCAGAGTTCAGCTGTGTACCACAGCAAATGAACCAAGTACGATACTACCTTGTGGGACCTTCAAGCAGAGGTGCAATTCGAATAAAGCAATTACAGCTGGCTAATCTTCCTGAACACGCCAAGGTCACAACAGCCGACCTACTAGTTATATCAGTCAGGACGGCCTATTAGTCGCATCCGTCAGACTACTGATCACATCAGCAGACCTACGACGCTATAGGCTTTCTGCCCCAAGCAAGCGTCATCTCCACAATCCACTATCTACTATCAGAAGCCAAAGGCGGGAAAAGTCTATAAAAGCAAGCCAACCAAGACAAAGAAGGGGGACCAGGATCCAGATCCGGAATTCATACATTCATATTCCAAAGCGAAATCTATACACTCTGCTCCTTGGCAAATACTGTGAGAAACTCCTAACTCACCTCCTAAATTACAAATCTCAGTGAGATATGGCCCAAACTGACTTGAGCGTTGGAGGGTTTTTCCCGGGGCCAACCCCCCGGGACCTCTGACCTGTGCTTCCTTGTGCAGGATATTTGACGCTATTCCAGCTACACATTCTCAATCTCGGTTAACAACTCTTCAAGTTAACTGACGGAACAAATTTGAGGTCGTCTAGACCCTTGGTAAAGATCCGGCTTCATCAATACCGATTATATCCCAACAGCATCAAAAGTTATCGCTAGAGTCTAAGGAGATAAGCTGCAGGCAAACAATACCTCTAACCCAAGAAAACAGAGTTTGCTTCCAATGAGACCCCGGCTCTATATATACTTGCATAAATGACATAATAATAGGGATATGATGTTCTAGTGTGTTAGTGATAGAATTCAGTAAATTCAAATAGAAAGCTTCCGATATTAAAATATCCATAATCGTATATATACACATATAATGCAAATAAGAAGCTTTCGGTATTAAAATACTCATAAACACGTGTGTGTGTGTGTGTGTATATATGTATATATGTATATGTGTGCGCGTGTGTGTCACTCATGAATTGACCGGGCCAATAAAAACAAAATTGACGTGATAGATTAATTTATCAATTAATGGACATCTATCCTTATAGATCGAACGATTCACATGATCAAATCAAATCTATTTCCAGTCTGAAAAGTTGAACACATAAAAAAGTTGGGACTAACAAAACCCATAGAACTGAACATCAAGACATGTAAATATGAAAATATGTCGTAAGAAGTAGGGAATCCCAAATCGCGCAGAAGTAAATTACTATTTTTTCTTGGGGGGTAAGTGGCGGGAGAAATATAGCACCATGTGATATGTTCGATCCCTTTCTTCTAAGTAGAGACAAATATTCTAGAGGTTGTAGTTGCCATATTTCTGCATCCTCTGAATACAAATGTTGGAAAAATACGTTTAAAGTATTTTAAAATTTGCTCTAAACTTATATAAAAATATGTAAGATGTTGTTTGGAAGATTAAAAGATGGTTAATACACTTTAAATTTGTAAGAAATCACTTTGATCGATTCATGTGCAAGTTGGATCGAAACAAGTGAAAGTTGAAATAAAGTTGTTGGATATGGATGCAAAGTTGGATCTCTCTATCTAACATAGATCGATCGATTTAACATCGATCGATACATCAACCGATCGATGTTGGCAGGGTGCAAAGTTAGAACTCTCGGTCCAACATCGATCGATGGCTTCGATAGAACGATGTATCGCTCGGTCAATCGATGGGCCAAAAGACTGTGCTTTTCACTTTGAATTGCAACTTTGGATCCAAGAATCATCTCCCTTTATACATAAACGTTATGCAACTGACATGGAGGTTAATTAAAATGCTGAAATAAGTTTTCAAAGTGGTATTTTACACAACCCAAGGCCTATAAATAGTAGGCCTTGACATCTTAAATTATAGACAATAACTCTTGTAAAGTTCTGAAATTTTCAGCATTATTCTTCCTCAACTCTCTCTTCTTCTTCTTCTGCTATCAAACACTTCTATTTGCAAGTTCATCTTCCTCTCGTAGAGCGAACGAAAGAAAGTCGCCGTTATATCCTGAGAGACTTGTGCCGTGTAGTTCACCTCGCTCGTGGTGGAGGCATTTTAGCTTTAAATACAGCAACTCACGTTATGTCTCGGTTTTTCTACGTTCTCTGTTCGGTTTTAGTATCCATCATCTTACACGTTTTCTAACAACAACAACATCGATAAAGTGTGTTTTTGTAATTGCTGTTGTGAATAACGACCCGGTTCTAAACGGAATAAAACCGTGAATAGTAATTTACTACTCACTAGAATATTCGAGTATGACAGCAAGATAGATAAAATAGACACCAAGATTTACGTGGAAACACTCTCTCTGTGGAGGGAAAAAGCCACGGGCAGTGAGAACAACTTCCACTATTCGAAGTAATGGGAATAAAAGAGACAACTCAAGTTTAGACTTACACTTGAGAAATACAAGAGAATTGAAACACTCAATATTTTCTTATACCGAATTGGTATAATCTCACAACTCTCTTTTCCTCTCTCTATTTTCTTTCACTCACTTCTCTCTCAAGAAGCTCTCAAATTGCTTCTTCCTTTGGTTTTTGGTGTGTCTTACATCTACTAAAACATGCCTATTTACAGGCAAGCAAAATGAATAAACACATGTGTGCTACTATTCATATAATGGCTACTTTGTAATTGTCAAAGTTGGTATGCCACCAACCAAAAAAAAACTTACCAAAGAAGTCTTCCTTCCAAAAAATTCTTGTTTTTCCATTAGTCTGGACCCATCAAATCTCCCCCTCCAGACTAGAGGCATATTCCGACTCTCATGGAGAGTCCATCCCAGCTTGCTTGACGCACCAATTAAACTTCTCTTTTGTAATGACTTTTGTCATTACATCAGCAGGATTATTGTCTGTGTGGATCTTCTTGATTTGAAATTGTTCCTCCTCAGTGGCATCCCGAATCCAATGATATCGCACATCGATATGTTTGATTCTCGCATGATACATTGTATTTTTGCTCAAGTCAATAGCACTTTGACTATCGCAGTATACTATATATTGTTGTTGTTTGAACCCCAACTCCTGCAAAAACCGTTTCATCCAAAGCATCTCCTTACCAGCTTCTGTAGCTGCAATGTACTTTGCTTCGGTAGTCGATAATGATACACACTTTTGAAGTTTCGACTGCCAAGATATAGCTCCCCCTGCAAATGTAAACAGATAACCAGAAGTAGATTTTCTACCATCTAGATCTCCAGCCATATCTGAATCTGTGTATCCATCAAGAGTTGATCCGGAACCTTCAAAAGTTAAGCATAATTTTGAAGTTCCTCTAAGGTATCGAAAGATCCATTTCACTACTTCCCAATGCGTCTTTCCTGGATTTGATAGAAACCTGCTCACTACTCCTACCGCATGAACAATGTCTGGCCTTGTGCAGACCATAGCATACATCAAGCTTCCTACTGCAGAAGAATATGGAATTGATGACATCTCTTCTTCTTCCTTCTCGGTTGAAGGACAATCTCTCTTGCTTAGCTTGAAATGATCAGCAAGTGGAGTTGTAACTGGCTTAGCTTTGTCCATATTGAACCGTTGAATCACTCGTTCAATATATCCCTCCTGTGATAATCAAAGCTTTCTTGTTGCTCGATCTCGTATGATATTCATTCCCAAGATACGTTTTGCAACACCCAAATCTTTCATGTCGAATGTTTCTCACAATCTCCTTTTTTAAGATTTGGATCATGTTGCCATCTTCTCCGACAATCAGCATATCATCAACATACAACAGAAGAATGATAAATTTACCATCAGGGTATCTTTGAATATATACACAAGGATCAGCAACTGTTCTCTTGAATTTCTGACTCAGCATGAATGAGTCAAACTTCTTGTACCATTGTCGCGGTGCTTGCTTTAATCCGTACAGGCTCTTTTTCAACTTGCAGACCATGTCTTCTTCGCTTTTAACTGTGAAGCCTTCTGGTTGTTCTATGTAAATTTCCTCATCCAGATCTCCATGCAAGAAAGTTGTTTTTACATCTAGTTGTTCTAGCTCTAAATTCAAACTAGCTGCCAAACCAAGTACAAGTCGAATAGAACTCATTTTAACAAATGGTGAGAAGATTTCATCAAAGTCGATACCTTTCTTTTGACCAAAACCTTTTACCACCAATCGAGCTTTGTACTTTAGCAGCTTATTGCCATCTTTCTTTGACTTGAAGACCCATTTGTTTTTCAGAGCTTTCTTTCCTTTTGGAAGTTGAACTAGATCATAAGTGAGATTCTTTTTCAGTGAGTCCATCTCTTCTTGCATGGCTTTTGTCCAACAATCTTTATCTCTGTGAGATTGTACTTCTTGAAAATTCTCTAGTTCTCCATCATTTGTTATAAGAATGTATTGAGAACTAGGATACCTGGTAGAAGGTGCACGTTCTCTGACAGACCTTCTTGGTTGAGGATCCACATCTTGCGATTCAAGAGAATCAGGGGTTTGCTCCCCCTGCTCAACACCACCAGAATCACCACTTGTTTCAGTTTCTTCAATATTTCCTCCATTTGTGTCATTTTTCAATGAAAGAACAAATATTACCTCTGTAACATTTTCTGCAATAGACTTCTTTTCTGCATCGTTGAATATTTTGTGTTCTTGGAACACGACATCTCTACTTATGACGATTTTCTTCTTTTCTGGATCCCATAACTTAAAGCCATCTTCCTCATTTCCGTATCCCACAAAGATACAAGGAATAGTTTTGTCATCCAACTTTGATCTATGGTCTCTTGGAACATGCATAAAGGCTTTACATCCAAATACTTTTAGGTGAGCATAGCTTACCTCTCTTCTGCTCCATACTACTTCTGGAACATCAAAGTTTAGTGGAACTGAAGGTGATCGGTTGATCAAGTAGACAGCTGTATTGACAGCCTCCCCCCAAAATGACTTGGGCGTTTAGCCATTTTGAGCATGCATCGCACTTTTTCTACAATGGTTCTATTTATCCGTTCTGCAACTCTGTTATGCTGTGTAGTACCAGGAACTGTCTTCTCATGTCTTATACCATGTTTTGTGTAGTACTCTTCAAATTCTATTGATATGTACTCGCCGCCATTGTCAGTGCAAAGACATTTCAACTTTTCTCCAGTCTCCCTTTCCACCATTGCATGAAACTTTTAAAAACATTGGAATACTTGACTTTTATTTCTTATCAAGTAGATCCATGTTTTTCTAGAAGAATCATCAATGAAAATAACAAAGTATTTGTTTTCACCTAGCGATTCTACTTCAATGGGACCACACACGTCAGAGTGAACCAACTCCGATTTGTTTTCTTTTATCTTGGAGTTCTTCTGAAAAGAAACACGATGTTGTTTTCCAAATAAACAGTAATCACATGGGTATAGTGACTTACCTTTATCTAACGGTATCAAGGATTGCTTTGCCAGTAACTGCAACCCTTTCTGCCCAATGTGTCCCAAACGTATGTGCCATACATTTGGAGAATCACCGTCTTCTACTGCATTTATTTGACCTTCACACACTTTAAAGTGTGTCTTGTACAAATTGCAACATAACTTCCCTTTTGCTACCACCAGAGAACCTTTGGTAAGTTTCCATATCGCATAACCAAAGAAATGTTCATAACCTTCCTTGTCCAGAGCGCTTGCAGATAAAAGATTGAATCTCATATCTGGAACATGTCGCACATGTCGTAATGTGAATGTGCAACCAAGTGAAGCTTCCACAATGATATCACCTATTCCCATGATCGATGAGGTGCTTTTGTTTCCCATCTTCAACACACCAAAGTCTCCAGCTTTGTATGTGGAGAAGTATTCCTTGCTAGTAGCAAAATGATACGAAGCACCTGTATCCACGATCCATTCAAGGTCTATGTCTGAAATATGACAACATTCATTTTGGTGACAAACCAATGTTGTCTCTTCATCACTGCTTGACGCTATTGCTGCTGTGTGGTTATCTCTCACCTGCTTTTGACCTTGGTCTTTGTCTTGCTTCAAAGATCTGCAATTCCTTTTGAGGTGACCATTCTTACCACAGTTCCATCACTTCACTCCGCTTTTTGATTTGGAATGACCTCTGGACTTGTCATAATTTTTTGATTTATCATGACTGTTGAAGTTTCTATTTCGGCTCATTCCTCTTTCTTGGGTGAGAAGAGACAGTCCTTGCTTCTCTGGTTGCATCATCTTAATATGCAGCAACAAAGATGATGTGACCTCTTTCAATGTGATTGTTTCTTTACCATGAAGTAAGTGGTTGTTAAACCATTGAATGAGGGTGGAAGTGAACTCAAGAGCATGATCGCCTTATCCTCGTCCTCTATAGTAATACCAAGACTAGCCATTTGGGATATAATACCATGAAATCATTCAGATGAGACAAAAAATTTGTACCTTCGCTCATTTGAAGTGTGTAGAGTTGCTTCTTAAGATACAATTTATTTGACATCGTTTTGGACATATACAAGCTTTCTAGCTTTGTCCAAATCTCCATAGCTGAGTCGTTTCAGTCTACATTGTTCAGGACTTCGTCGGACAAGTGCAAGCGGATTGCACTTGCGGCTTTATCATCATGTCTTGCCAGTCATCATCTTTCATGGCTTCTGGCTTTTTCTCTTTGCCATAAAGAACTTTGTGAACACCTTGTTGTATAAGCTAATCCTTCATCCTTTTCTGCCATGTGGAAAAACCATCATCTCCGTTGAATTTTGCCACATTGAATTTCATCTCTGCCATATCAAGAAAATCAAGGACCGAATAACCTCGCTCTGATACCACTTGTTGGGAATAACGACCCGGTTCTAAGCGGAATAAAACCGTGAATAGTAATTTACTACTCACTAGAATCTTCGAGTATGACAGCAAGATAGATAAAATAGATACCAAGATTTACGTGGAAACCCTCTCTCTGTGGAGAGAAAAAACCACGGGCAGTGAGAACAACTTCCACTATTCGAAATAATGTGAATACAAGAGACAACTCAAGTTTAGACTTAAACTTGAGAAATACAAGAGAATTGAAACACTCAATATTTTCTTATACCGAATTGGTATAATCTCACAACTCTCTTTTCCTCTCTCTATTTTCTTTCACTCACTTCTCTCTCAAGAAGCTCTCAAATTGCTTTTTCCTTTGGTTTTTGGTGTGTCTTCCATCTACTAAAATATGCCTATGTATAGGCAAACAAAATGAATGAACACATGTGTGTTACTATTCATATAATGGCTACTTTGTAATTGTCAAAGCTGGTATGCCACCAACCAAAAAAAACTTACCAAAGAAGTCTTCCTTCCAAAAATTCTTGTTTTCCCATTAGTCTAGACCCATCAATTGCAAGCACTCTGGAGCTTAAGGTTTACGCCTGAGGCAAGGAACATGAAGTGTGATGTTA
The DNA here is from genome assembly GCA_036186865.1 of Eustoma russellianum. NCBI lineage: Eukaryota > Viridiplantae > Streptophyta > Magnoliopsida > Gentianales > Gentianaceae > Eustoma > Eustoma russellianum. The sequence continues at coordinate 28,727,246 of AP025053.1, read as the reverse complement.
TTTTACTTTAATGTCTTGGATGTTCTGGCTTCAATCTCAGCGAATTGTTAGGTCTAAAAACATAAACTTTAGGCGATTGATAGCTGTAGCACTCTTCAAATCATATAGTTTCAACATGTAATGTGTTGTCGATTCGGGCACATGAATGTTCGATGCATACATAATTTTTGTCATGATATTAAACAACTGAAGATGGTGATTATGATATACTAATGGAGATCACAAATAGTCTGAAAAAGTGAACGCATTCAGTTGACATCATTTAGTTTATATTTCTTGATTATTTGGCATTACTTTAATTTTATTTTCTTCTGTTATACACGTAGTCGATGTACGGAGCCTACAGGATTCTGCTCCATCCCTGTAAACTTAACAAAACATCAACATAAGTAACAAGAGAATATTCGCCATAGTAATATCATTTCAATACACAACTTTAAAACAATGAATGGTGGTATTTCGTTTTCATATATAATATTGATTTGTTTTTTCAAATCATCAAATGGGAGACAATTTTGAAGATCCGCGTTTACATGGCACCGTAGATTAACACTCATCAACACATGATATGATACCATGTTAAGATTTGAACTTACATAAAGTAAAGTTTATATCCAATAAAAATCTTAAAGCAATGGATGGTTATACATTATTCTCTTATAGCCTTATTTTTTTCAATCAAGTTCAAATTCTCAAAAAATCAACAAAATTGATAAAATTCTCGACAACCGATCTCACGTAAAATTGTAGATCAATGCACATGCATCTAAACCCATCCGTGAATGACAAACTGATAAACCTCAAGTTAGACATGAAAATCCAAACTGAGATGAGGAATGACTAATAAATGGCCACCATACGTGGTCAATATGTGAGTCCACCTGAAATATAACTCATTACGATATCAAATTAAAACTTATGTTTACATGTGACTCATATCCATATAAATCATTAACACAACAAATAGTTGTACATTATTGTTATATAATGGATTCATTCTTTAAAAATCAACTGATGTGGATAAATCTCAAGTGTGAGCCTACGTGAGATCAGCATAGCCTTTTCTCTAGCATATAATTAATCCAATTCAATGTGTCATCTTATATAAACGCATGTTCAGTTGATTGGTCTCCTGGGCATAGTCCAGTTGATACTTAAGTTGAGATTTGTCTTAGAGGTCAAGAGTTTGATTCTTAGAGGTCAAGAGTTTGATTCCAGAGATACGCATAGTGTGAGTGTTCCACTGCTGTTAGGCCGAAGGCCTTGTTTACGGAGACATCTTGTGTGGGTCACTGCTTACGTCCTCACCCAACCTAGGATGCCGTTGGACTCTTGATTTACATCCTCAACAATGCTCATTGGGACTAAAACGGTGGGGACTTCACGGCGAAGGAGTTCGCCTTTGGCTCTAAGGTTCAGTTTCTTGTGCAAATTTATCTACCGTTGAGCTGGCTAAAAGCCTGATATTGTGTTCTTTAAACCCTATTGCGAGCTTCCATCTATCATGTTCTTCATGATGTATCTTGAAAATCTGCAGGCATCACCAATACCATTCGTCTGCATTTTTACCCCCAACACAGACTGGCTTGGAAGGTGAATCCACGCATGTAAACACACAAGTGCTTTCAGATCTAAAGGGTGTAGTGAGCGTAATAAGTATTTTCCACACTCAATTAGAACTTGCTATTATGGCATGGTGATTAGGTATCTGCCAATAGTTAGGATCTGAATTCTCGTCCACATAAACCTACCCCCTGAGAAAATTAGGAAAAGAAACAAGAGGGATGCTCAAGATCAACCAGAAAACCTCCAATCAATTTTGTCCATCTATCTTTTTTCTTTTTTTCTTTTTTCGTTCTTTAATAAGTGATAAACAACAGTCAATTAGTATTCATCACAAAAAATCAGAATAATGGGCAGAAAGCCCAACACTATTGGCAGCCACAAATAGTTGTATTGCATAGGTTGTTGTACAGACACATAAGTACATAGTTATACTAAGAATACCTCGCCACCATCACAAGATCCTGACACCGCGACGCATCGCTGTGAATTGTGGCATCACTTAGGTTATGGTACAGACACACAAGCATAGTGTTGCCTCAAGACTACCTTGTTGTCACCTCAAAATCCATCAATGCAGCTAAATATACCAATTGTCCAACTAGTAACAGAATCACACATTAATATAGTGATCTACATAAACATCAAGGCAAGCGCCTCACCTCAACCTGCAAGGCAAGTGCATCTTCTGGTAAGGGGTCGCATGTACCCACACATAAGCATCTTACGACGTATGCGGAAGCCCGTGAAATCTTAAGACATAGGAGTCCAGCCTAACGACAACGTACAAATATCATACCACCCTGACAAAGTGTACCTAGGCCACATCTCCGTAAAAGGATCGCCGTCAATGCGTAAGCCAAACATAATGGCTACATCCTATAGCATGATTGTCACTTCACCTACATGCAGATGAAATACATGGGTATTATGTCTCCACCTTTCCACAAACAACGTGATCGATCCATGATCTTACTGCAAGTTGTCACTCCTCATAATTTTACTGCACGAAAATATGTTATTCACATAGGCAGGATGTCCAAAGCCTCTCTATACACGTCAACTCTGCGTAAGCGATCTGGGGCCTTATAACTCTCACTACACCGAAGGAAGAGTATCATATACTCTCCCTTGAGAGTCAACAAATCATCAATGCCGGGTCTCAGCTCCTTCATTGGTATCGTACTGTAGCGCCCCGCTCCCGAACCTTAGCATCAGGAACAGTGCACCCGCCGCCGTATCTCACTAAGGAGAATACAAAGCGTCGAATCAATTTCCAACATGTCCGAAAAGACGTAGAAATTTTTCGCGGAAACGTAATACCATAACATTAATTCACATGAACAAAAGATAATCCTCCATGGAAACAATAAATATGTCACGACAATTAAGTCAACACTCTAGCATCTAGAGACTATCACACTAAACAAGGTAATGACTGATGAAACCCCAATAAAATAATGACAAATGACCGCACGGTCTCCTCATGTCCTAGATGCGGCCATCGTCCGCCCGCTCCACTGTGTCAGCCCCGTCCTCAACAAAGACATAGTCAAAAGCCTCCTCCTGCTCACCTGGAGGGGGGGGGAAGTAGGGGTGAGTGACTGAGAAATCACTCAGTAGGCACCTGGCCTCCAAGTAGTACAAGACAAACATACAATAATGATATAGCACATAGCACATAGGACATGGTATCACATAAGCATATGAATGCGAAAAAGTAATTCACTCCAGATAAAGAATGCGCAATGTCGTGATGCATGTCCTATTATGCATGTCACACGCAACTAAGTCATGTCACACAAAATGCCGATATCTCCGCCATGCAAGCATGAACCCGGATCCTAACTGAGTGGCTGTGGGTCGTACCACCCACAGTCACCATCCTGAGTGTACTTGGCCCCGCCACCATACACCATCCTGAGCGCCGTGACCCGTACGTCACGACCCACATCATGCAAATGCACGTGCCATGAATGCAACACACAAACGCCTGAGGCCCTTGGCTCATCCTCACCATCCTCCGGCACTCAAATCTAGGTTCATTTAGATCCGAATCAGGATTTAATGATGTTTGAGATCAAACTTATTTTCCATGGCTTGTATACAATTACTGTGCATTTCCTATATTTTTCCTCATTTTCTCTTATTTATTTCTATTTATTTCCTAATTACCCAAATTAGATGAATTATCATAATTATTGAAATTCAATGAAAATGATTTAATTTTGTATTTTATAATTTCTGAAATTTATTTATAAATTTTATGGTATTTATTTATATTTTTCTAAAATTATTCCCATTTAATTAATTGAATGACAATTAGAAGAATTTCTAAACTTTCAGAATTTACTAATAAATATTAAATAACCACCATTGGGCTGGCCTCCTCATTTTCGGCCAGCCCTGATCCATTCCCAAGCGCAGGTCCGGCCCATTAAGTGCTGGCCTGCCATACCAGTTTTTTTTTATGTATTCGACTAATTGGGCCGGCTGACCGATGGCCCGGTCCGTTGGCCATTCGGCCCGGTCCGCTAAGCCTGCCAACCCCTTTTTTTATATACGACAGATTTGGGCCAGGACTGCTGCAAGAGCAGCCAGCCCACTAAGGCCAATATGTCCACTCAGTCAGGGCCTTCGGCCCTTTTACTATTTAAATTTTTTTATTAACGCAATATTCTAGCCCTGGAACAGCAGAGGCGCGTCAGCCGCTGCTCGGGTGTGAAAGCCACGTGCGTCCGCTTTCGGCGGTGCGTGCGGCGTTTCGGCGACCTCCGGCGGCCGTTTTTCGATCCCGATCTATATCTTTGTCTATTTCCAGTCTATGGGAACCTAATCTAAGGCCAAAACAAAATGAAAAATCTCTAATCGTCCAACATTTTTACTATTCTGATTATCAAATTTTCCCCTAAAACCAAAACTCAAGGTACGCAAAGCCACACGCAGTTGCACACATATCACAATATTCAAGTCTTCATGCTTTTCACAGATCAAACAGCATGATATGAGATTCAACAATTAAAACAACAATAACACAAAAATACCACTAGAACATGCTTAAATTTTGCACCAAATGGAGGGGGAAAAGGAACCTGCCTGGATGGCAGACAAAACTACGCGACTAGAGTAATTCTTGTTGACTTCTCTTCTTCTTCCCTTCTTCTCTCTTTCCTCTTCCCTCTTTCTCTTCTTCCCACTGACGTTTGCTCCCTCAGTTCTCTCTCTCTCTCTTTTTGTTGTTTGCTGATTCATACGCCTCCCCCGCCCCTTTAATCGTTGGTTTTTTGGCGAAATTTTGGGAGAGTTATCTCCCTCAACGCACGCTCCCCCCTTTTTTATTTAATTAATAACTGGCCAAGCCCTTTTAACGGGCCAGGCCTTTTTCCAGCTTCAGGGCCTTCGGCCCTTCTCCAGCTTCAGGGCCTTCGGCCCTTTTAACTTATTTTTTTTAATATAAATTGCAAATTTCAGGCCTGCCATGCCAGAGGCGCGTGCAGCCACGCCAAAACATGTCGCATACACGCCGTAGCCTACACACATACCGGAGTCTTTAAAACTTCATTTATTAGGGTCATACTTGTCGTTTCTAGGAAAATCATAGCTTATGTCTAGATGATCTAGTTAATCCTGCGTTCCTGAGGCGGATCTGAAGCCTCAGCTCTGATACCATCTGTAGCGCACCGTTCCCGATGCTAGGGTTCGGAAGCGGGGCGCTACACGTACCACTACCACTACACCAGAATGAGATGCCAAGTACACCTCGTAGTCACACAAAGTAATTAAATATTAAAAGCATATGGATTTACAATAATTAAGTCAATAACAATAACACGATAAGAAGAATAAAAACATCATAATTATGCATAAAAATAATAAGAATAACATTAACATAAGAATAATAATAACGTAATAACATAATAATAACAATGCATCAATAACATAATAACAACAATAAAACTATAGTATCATACTAACAATAATGAGAACATAGCAGTCTCGTATTAATAATAACGATAACATAATAATAAGAATAGAAAAATAAATATCAATTTTAAAACTAATGAAATCAGAAATTCTCAGTAGTTTGTCCGATTATAGTTCGTAGTAGATCACGTGTCTATCAAGCTATCTTGCTATTCAATCTACTGCTCCAAATAAAATGTAGAAAATTTGAAATTTTATAATGAATGAAGTGGCATCATTCAACCGCATTTTATAGATGCTTCTAGATATTAAACACCATTCTAAATGACGTCATTCTAAATAACACCTTAGCTATTTAGGAAATTTCTCATACTTGTACCGTTTTCTCATTAAAACTACATTATTTTTTTAAATTTTCTAGTATCATGGTCGTGGTGTGAGAATGTTGCCCCACCGAAACCTTTTCTTTACGGAGCTGTATGATGATAACAAAATACCGAGTACAGCAAACCTCATAGTCAAGTTCTGCATATATTTTCTTTTGGTGATGGAACTCTATAACAATAACAATCATATCTGTTATATCCTAACGACAGCACAAGCTATTGCTAGAATCTGATGAGGAAGAGAGGCAGACAAACAATACCTTTATCCCAAGAGATAGAGAATTTGCTTCCAGTGAGACCCTCGGCTCTATATGTACCTGCACCGATAACATAATAATAGGAACACTAAGATGATAAATGGGGCAAAAAGGCAGAACAATTAGAGACAAAAATTTTATGACGGGCAAAAACCGACGAGTTCAGAGTAGAATCCGATAATCATCTCTATTCTTCCTCCCCCACTCGTAAAACAGTTAAAAGGACATAGCCAAATCACCCATTCGCAAGAAGACTTTGCAACATGACGAATCATGTACTTGTTAGAACTCCGTTACGTTACAACATGATACTAACCAAGTCCTACTCTTCATGTAACCTCATCCAGCCTCACCACCCCCTACTGCTGCCATATGTCGCGTCCTGGGCCGTGCGGTGACTCACCGCGTGGTGAGGAGATCTCATCCCCTCTTCAACATCCCATCACAGCACAATTATAAACAAAACTTCCTGATTTCTTCCGACCAAGCAAGTCCCACCGAGGTGGACCTTCACTCGGAACCCATGAGTTCACTTCAATAAACCCTTCGCCAACAGTCCTACGTCCACCAATCACAATCAGCCTATCCCCGCAAGCCCTGAAGGCTAACCCCCAACCGTTCATGGAATCTGCTTGTTCAGGCAATCTTCCAACACTAAGCCAAGCTCTGTTAGATTTGTCATATTTCCTGACTTCCATGTCAGAGTAATCAGCCGCAAACAATTCGTTATTCACAACAGCAACTAAAGGTGGTGCTTCAGATGTAGCAGGTGTATCCATTTCCCTACCCGACGCTGACCCTGTACGCACAGGGGACATTTTTGGGATTTCAGTCCAAACTTTTGTATCCAAGTCATATTCTTCCCCACATGTGAGAACCTTCGAATCACCTCCTCCAATACCGCCGATAACGTAGAATTTTCCGTCCATAAATACACCGGAACACATCTTCCGTGGCTTATTCATGTTCGGTAGCGTCTCCCAAGTTTTGGTTTCCGAATTGTATAACTCAGCAGAATTCAGATTCCCTTGTGAATCACAGCCTCCTGCCAAAATTGCTCTCTCACCCAGGCTTGCAGACCCGAACAAACATCTAGGAGCATTCATCCTCATGCCAGAGGACCACGTATTTGTCAATAACTGTAAGAATAAATGACATGAGACAGAACTTCCTTTCCAAATACAAGAAGCTCAGTCCCAACTGCTAGAGACTCTTTGTCTGAAAATACAAAGCACTCATTGGGATTCATTGTTGGTAAATGCATCCAGCGCCGACGCTTAGGATCAAAAGCCTCCCATTCCAGCAGCTGACAAGAAAAATAAACCCAGTGCTCAACAATACCATTCTGGCGCCTCAATCTATAAAGTTCGCCGCTTCGAACAAGGGAGCGAAAGTTTCTGTTTAACGATGCAATGGCACCATAATCCGACCTTGAACAATGAATGACACAGCTAATAGAGTTGTCTCTGCCAATGCCATGAATAAGAGTACTTGAGTCCGAATTATCCCCAGCCTGCCGGCGGTTACTGGATTGGTCTGAAGGAGAAATCGAAACAATCCCTGAACTCTGCTCTGCCTCAAATTTTCCTTGATTATCCGAAAGCCTGGACAACTTTTTAACAATTTCCTCTGGATTATTTTGTAACGGCCGCTTTCCAAGCTTAATATCAACCTTTTCCAGCCTGTAACTCATGTAAACAGAGCTACCTTCCCGTTCGCAGCTACTCAAAAAGTCTCTAGAAACCAAACAAGACATGTCTTCCAACATATCTTCTGGAATCGACCGAAAAAACAAAAACAATCTTTATGACCTTTATCCCTTCAAAGTGTTTCCTTTTTCACAAGGCTGAATCCAATGCAAAAAAATCAGTAACCAAAGCCACAAATATCTCAAGAATAAGAGAACTAGTCATGTAGGGAGACAAATGGTATACGGAACACGAAATTAAGGTTTCAAAAACAAAAGACTAAAAGGAGTCATTTGTATGTGATACAGTAAAGAACTCCAATGGAATTTTCAACTCAAAAGAAGTTGTTCAACATCAGTTATATAACAACAACATTTTTGCATTGACAGATGCTCTCGCCTATGGCGGAACAGGGATATCAGATGTGTGCAACTTTACCCATGTGTTAAAAACATACAGACGTTGTTTCAACATTTTTTCTATTGACAGATGCTCTCGCCTATGGCGGAGTAAGGGAGTGTCGGATGTACGCAACCTTACTCATGTGTTAAAAATACACAGATGTTGTTTTTTATGATCTATAACGAAAATCGCGTCAAGTATTGTGTCAATCGACTGATACAACACATTACAAGAGAAGTAGACAATTTAGTGAATCATTTTGATTTATTCTATCATATTATAATTGACTCCATTACAGAGAACTTCAGTTCTATATAAAATAATAAAAATCTTCATAACGCTGAAGCTGTTACACAGCCTATAACACAGATTATAAAATCCCAATAAAGAAAAATTAAGTACTCTATGACTCCATTTAAAACTTCAGCTGATCAAAGTCCGCATAAAAATGAAACAAATCAATAAAAGCACCAATAAAGCCACATACTTGATATAGTTCTATGTATCAAAAGCTCACAATAGCGTTTTTATTAAATAATCATACTCAGAAAATCCTTGTAGATGCCCTCCATCACAAATTCACAATCCGATAAAGAACTCATTGCAAGAGCTAACTTTGCCAAACCCAGATCTCCAAAACTCAGATAAGATGAACCAGAAATCAAAGCCTTCAATCAAAATTAATCAAGATTGTAACTTTATGCAGTAATTCCAATAAGCCCATAAATAAATAAGACAGCTTTAGTCTTTCGCTAATTCCAAACAGACGAATACTTAGATTTATCCCACCTACTCTTGCAACCCAGCAAAAAAAATCCCAACCCAAGAAACAGGAACTGAAAAATATCAATCAATTAACAAGTAAGAAAAGGACTTACAGTATGCTAAACTCCAAAGGAGGAAGAAATTTGATTGCTAGTCTATTGAATAGAGAAGTCCCTTTTCTCTCTTCGGACTGTATTCCAGTAATTGTGAGTTGTAAAGGGGGAGGAGTGTGATTTTCTGTATATAATTGTATCCTTTCAAATCTCTCAAGCATATATGTATGAGATATTGATATAGATACAGGTAATCTTTTACATGAATATATGTAATCACATGTCTTGGGCTTGGCTTTCTCTAGAGACTGATTCTTTCTGGGAATCAAGGCAGGCGTCGGCTTTGGCCTTTTGGGGGCGTAATATCTTTCGAGGGAGTCTTCTTATGTGTCTGTTTTTCTTCTGTTTTCTACTATTTTAATGTTTTTTGATAACTTATTATAGTAGCTGGAAATGAATTTTTTAGGACTCAAGTTAAATGAATTAAAATTTAAAAAATGTATATGGTGAGATTCCAATAGAGAAATAACAGTAAAAGACAGATAAAAAAAGATACTTTGGGAACTTTTTTAATAACCAATAATAGATGAACTCATATTGAACGAGTTACATAACTATGTAAAGAATAGAAACGTAAAATGATGAAAAATGGAAAAACGATTGACCCGACAATATTCCAATTGAGGTTTAGAAATATATAAGAAAAGAATGTGTTATGTGGCTCATAAATTCTTTTGACAAGATTGTGAAGGCTGAAAAGATGTGTGACTAGTGAAGACAAACATTTTAGTCGCTGTGTATAAAAACAAAGGAGATATACAAGATTATACAAATTATAAAAGAATTAAGTTAATGAATGACTCAATGAAGCTATGTGAGCGAGCGATTGAAAAAGGACTTCACAAAAAGACTAGTTTATCACACACACACAAAAAATCAACTTGGATTTATCCCAAAAAGATCAACTATGGAGACTATTCATCTCTTGAAAAGATTAATACAGACATATCAAGAGAAAATGGAGGATTTGCATATGATTTCATTGACTTGAAAAAGGCGCATGATAAAATTCTACAAGATATCATGTATAGAGTGCACAAATAGAAGTGTTAGAGTAGCATATATAGAATTTATCAAAGACATGTATGAGAACAATATGACAAGTGTAAGGATTCCAAGAGGACTAAGCGCGGAGTTTCCTGTTACAGTGGGTTTATAACAAAGATCTGTATTAAGTCCATCCTAATTTGCTTCACTTATTGATGAGCTCACTCGACACTATCTAGATGGAGTTCTGCGAGGCATGATTTGCAGATGACATTATGTCAGTGGATAAGACTAGTGAATAAGTCAACGTTAAGTCAGAATGTTAACGGGATGCACTAGAAGGAAAAAACTTCAAATTGAGCCGAATGAAAACATAGTATATGAAATTTAATTTTAATATTAAAGAATGACCTTAAAACCTTGTATAAAACTGAGAGACCAAGAAATTCATCTGTGTAGTTTTAGATATTTAGGATATATACAAAAAATAGAGGAATTTTTTTTCCTCGAAAATGCGGATCTTTTATTAAAATTTCGTCAAATATCCAAAATACACAGGTGGCATATTAAAGCCACAAAGCTACCAGGTAGACTTTGTCCATCCTCATCTACCACTAACACATCCATTAATGACAAAGCTACTCTCCTTGAAGACTGTTCAATATCTTCTGGCTCCTTGTGCAGTCTCGCTTTCTTCTTCATTTTGCCAGTTTCCATTAACAGCCTTCTCCATCCTGCTTGTTCGTTGGAAGGTTTGGCTTCGTAAAACTCCAGATGGGGGCAGATGTTCAACCTTTTCATGCAGTTTTTGGTTTCGCCGGTACCAGGCCATCTGAATTCCTTCTCTAAATAGAAGTCCATGTACAATCAAGCACTTCCTCATGCATTCTTTCATTTAGATTCCAGTCAATCCATTTCTGTTCATTCATTTCATTGAAGAAAAGATGCCATTTTTCCCTTGGGTTCAGTAATTTCCATACGTTAGAGATCCATTGACAGTCTCTAACTGCATGCAGGACTGTTTCAGCTTCTCTGTCGCATATATTGCAGATAGGTAGCTCCAAGATGGCCCTTTGATGAAGGATTGACGCGGTAAGCAACTTTCCATGTCTATTTGCCAAATTAGCATATTTCCCCCTTGAGGTCCTTTAATCCCCTAGATTTGCCTCCACTTTGGTGCTGCATGTTTGTCAGTGGATTGGTTTTGTATGTCATAGGCCAGTTGCATGTTAAAATGCGTACGCCCTCCCCATGTCCATTGAGTGTCTTGTTCAGATGATATTTGCTGATCATCATCAACTGGTTGGCTGCCCATCCTTAGTATATTTTGGGCCTGCCTAATGCTTTTCCACAAATAGGAGGCACTTGGTTTGGTTGGCGTGATGGCCAGCGGCGTGCCATTTCTCCCATAAGATTTTTCCCCAGAGTGAATTTTTGCTATTAAGCATTCTCCAGCCCAGTTTGGCTAGTAAAGCAATGTTTGTCTGTCTTAGCTTCCTCAGTCCCAGTCCCCCTTGACTCTTTGGCCTGCAAACGATATCCCAGGCCACTGGGTGTATTTTTTTGTTTGCTTCGGGTCTCCCCATAGGAAGTTTCTATTGAGCCTTTCAATATCTCTTAAGTTTTTTTCTGGAATCTTCGCAACTTGCATAGAATATGTTGGAATGGTGGAGGTGACTGACTATATAAGTATCAGTCTGGTAGCTCTAGTCATGACCTTCATCTTCCAAGCAGCAAGTTTCAGTTTAACTTTGTCAACAACCCCTTGAAAGGTATTTCATGATTCGCTTCTGGTAGATTGGGATGCCAAGATACTTTCCGAGGTCAGTTGTCTGGGGGATATCAAACATGTCACTTAGAGTTTTCCTTAACTGTGTTGGGTTGTTTGGGGAGAAATAGACCTGGGATTTACTTGTGTTTACTTTTTGCCCTGACCAGCTACAAAACATTGTAGTGTTTGTTGCATCACTTTGGCCTGTTTCTCGTTGGCCTTTCCAAAAAGGATTAGATCGTCCGCAAACATAATGTGTGAGATATTTGGTCCTTTTCTTGTAGCTTTAACTTCTTTCCAGTGGCCTTGTTCAATTTGTCTCCTGATTAGGTAGCTTAGGGCTTCCATACATAAAACGAAAAAATAGGGGGCGAGGGGGTCTCCCTGTCTTAAGCCCCTTTTGGGTTTGATTTCATCCAAAATTTCACCATTCCACAAAACATGCAGTGCTGCCGACTTGAGGCAATGTAGGATCACTTGAATGAAGTTTGCATTGAAACCACTCTGTCCTAGGATGATTTCCAAAAAGTCCCAATTCACCCTATCATATGCTTTTTCCAAATCCAATTTCACCACCATATATCCTTGTTTTCCCTTCTTCCTTTTCATTGTGTGGATCATTTCTTGGACAATGATAACATTATCTATTCCCTGCCTGCATGACACGAAGCTGCATTGCGTTTCAGAGATGATTTTAGGCAGGACTCCCGTTAATCTATTAGCAATGACCTTGCTAATTATCTTAATTAGTACGTTGCAAAGTGCTATGGGCCTGAATTGAGCCATGGTTTCAGGCTTTTCTTGTTTGGGGATGAGGCAGAGAAACACTTTGTTTAGGTTGCAGTCAAACGCTTTTGTTTGGAAGATTGTTCTTACAAAAGTTATTACATCCTCTCCAACAATTTGCCAATGTTTCTTGTAGAAAATAGTCGGTATACCGTCTGGACCCGCTGCTTTGTATGATCCCATTTGTTTAACCGCCATCTCAATCTCTTGCTGGTTATTTCTCGGTTAAAACTTTGCTTTTCCCTATTGCTCAATGGAGGAATTATCATCTCATAAGGGTTCATTGTTGTGGTGGTTTCAGTATCGTATAGATTCTCATAGAACTCCCTAGCCATGGTTTGGATTTCCCTATTATCCTCAGTCCAGTGCCCTGCTTTATTCAAGAGGCTGTGTACCTTCTTTTTCCTCTGCTTCCTTAGTGCTGATAGGTGTAGAAATCTAGTGTTTCTTTCCCCACTAGTTAGCCATTTAAGATTTGCTTTTTGGAACCAATATGTTTCTTCCTGTTTCAGGATTTCCTCATATTCTTCCAACAGTTGTGCTTCCAGATTATTGAGAAATTTAGAATTGCTCAACGCTCTTGCCTTTTGTATTCCCTCAATTCGTGACAGGCATCTGTGTTTCCGTTTGAAAATATGTCCAAACGTGTTTTTATTCCACTCATTGGCCGCCTTGGTCCATTGCTCAATGGCCACTTTAATATTTTCACCCTTCATCCAAGTGTCTGCCACAAAACCTTCAAAGTCTTTGTGCTCCAGCCAGACTAACTGGAAGCGGAAAGAAACTTTCCGGCTCTGTTGGGTTTCAGTCGTAGTATGGAGACAGATAGGGTGATGAGCTGAATGGGTCTGAGTTAGATGTTGGACAAAAGCCTTCTGAAAACTCAGTTGCCGCTGTCTGTTAACCCAAACTCTGTCCAATCTTTCCTGGATACACTCATCTTCCTGCCTTAGATTGGACCAAGTGTAAGTTGGTCCAGAGAAGCCCATATCGATGAGTTCGCAGGCATTAATCATCTTCCAAATGTTTTTGTGTTTTGTTGATGAGACTTTTTTTCCACCTATTTTATCTGCTTGCGTGAGTACTTCATTGATGTCCCCCATGATGCACCATGGCTTACGGATTAGCTTGCCAATGGTCTCATAGTATTTCCAAAGTGCATGTCTTTCCTGCTTCTGGGGTGATGCATAAACCAGAGAAAGTATCCACGCAATTTTCCTGTTTTGTATGACAGCAAGATTAAGAAATTGTGTACTACAGTTGATTACCTGGATGTTGATCTGGTTGGCATCTCAGAAGCACCAGATTCCTCCTTTGAATCCTCTGTTCTCTACCACCGCCAAGTTTGTGAAGTGGTAGCTTTTAAGAATTCTGTATGCTTTATTGCTGTTCGTTCTAGTTTCGACCAGACACAAAACCATAGGTTGGTAGTGGTTGACAAGCTCCTTCAGGTGCCTGAGGAAACTGGGGGAGCTTGCCCCTCTACAGTTCCATAGGATTAGCTTCATCAAAACTTGTTTTGTGGGGCTGGGAGGCCTTCCTGCATTTGGTCCATATCAGCTATCTGATGTGCGTCGTTATTCTGCTCTGCGTTTGCCCATTCTTGCTCTTGGTGAAAATCAAGTTTTTCTTCAATTTCCATCATGAGATTCCCTATTGGGTTGGTGCTTGTGGTGTCTGGCGAATGGTTCTTTATGTTTTGGTCTGCTTCCATGGCTTATTGTTGATGGTCTTTTTTGGGTGGAACTTTTTTGTTGTGAGGTTTGTTACGTGATTCCAGAAGGGGTGGGTATTCTGATAGGTCTGTTAGGTCATATGTTGGTGGGTCAGGTAGGGCGAAATTTGGTGAGCCCGCAGCAGAAATCCTGTTGTGGTTAGGGTCCTTGTTTTCCTGGGTAGGAGAGATGGGCTTTGGCTTGGCTATCTTGGCTTTGGGTTTGTTTTTAATCTGGACTCCTTGTTTTTTTGCCTAAGGTCAGATGGACCAACGTCTTGTTTGCTTCTTATGATGGGCTTTATTCTATTTTCCTCAGTTTGGGCCTGGTTAAAGTTAAGGGACCAATCTGGCCCAGTTCTTTCAGCAAGCCTTGCTGGTCTTCCTCCGCTTCTAGTATTTGGTACCGGGACCCACCTGTCCTCCTCTGGTATGCATTAAATTGTCCCTGTTGTTAGCCAGTTTTGCTTTGCTGACACGTACTCCCTTCTTTGTCCGTGGACTTTGCACCCTGCCACTGCCCCTGTCCCCTGCCAGCGTGCAGGATTGTTGTGCTCCGGGCCCAATTGTCCTTCCATCTGATGGCCGGTTCTGTCCAACGTTGGCAACCGATCTTCTTCTCGGTTGGTTGTTGGGATCAGCCATGGTCCAAATGGCTTGTCTTCTGTTGGTTTCATGTTATGTTTGGTTACTTGAGGTTCTTCATTTATCTGTTCTGCTGGCTTTTCTGTGATTGTTTCCGGGCATTCTTTCTTCTTTTATGTCCATATTTTCCGCAACCAAAGCATATTGCATACAAGCCTTCGTATTCAATTTCTGTAGATAGTTTTCTTGGTCCCTTAAGCTTTACTTGGGGTGTGAAGTGTTGCTGCTAGATCAAGCTCCACACACACTCTTGCGTACTTGCCTCTTGTTGTTTTAAGCGTATATTCATCCACTTTGGTGGCTTTTGCCAATCATATTTCCAATATCCATAAGAAGATCAGGATCAAAAATTCCACCGGTAGGCCTGGGAATCTAATCCAGACAAGGGTTTTGGATACCTGGGCTTGAGCTGGGTTAAAATATGGTTTCCACTTGGAGACCGTGAGGTAATGACCCATGACTATCCATGGGCCTTTTTCTAGCACCATCTCATAATCTTCTTTGTTGTAGAACCTGACCATAAAGTTAATTTTCTTCGAGGTCAGTTAGTTCGAATCCATCTGCAATCTTCCATAGGTCTTGCAGCCTTTTCCTAAAGTGCTCTGTAATTAATGTTTTTTCCTAGAAGCTTTATGACTAAGGCAAGTTTCAAAGGTTGCCATAGATACATGCACTTGGTGTATGAAGCTCCAATTCCGGCCATGGCGTTTGCTGTTGTCACTGTCTGATTGTTCCATGTACAACTGGTTCTTTGTAACATTTAAAGTTTAAATAGAAGTTTTACAGGACGACAGTAAGACTACTGTACGAGTTTGAATGTTGGACAGTCAATTATAAGCATGAAAAAAGAATTCGAGTGACGAAAACTAGAATGTTAATAGGAATGTGTGGACATATAAGGAACAATATAATAAGAAATTAACATATAAATAGAAATGTTGGAGTGTCTCCTATGGATAAGAAGATGAAGGAGTCAAGGTTAAGATGGTGGACATGTGCAAAGGCGTCCTGCATATGAACCTATTAGACAACGTGTTACAATAAGGGATGCATGTTTAAACGTGGAAGAGAGAGACCAAAGAAGACATTGAAAGGTACAAATAAGTAAGGATATGACTTATATGACAATTGATGAGCATGTGGCCAGTGATAGAGTACTATGCAGACAGTTGATTCATGTAACCAATATCATTTAGAGGTTATAAACTTTAAGTGAGAATTTTAGGCACTTAGACATGAATCACGGTTTATGGGTCAAACGACTCATTAAATGGGTCGTTTAGTATATTGTGAATTAGCGGTTAATCCGACACATTTGACGCAATTTTTATAATGGGTCATCAGGAACAACCTCTGTATATTTCTAATATATGGGTATGGTTGCGTACAATTCGAACCCCCATAACCCGCTATAGGCGAGAGCCTCTAAGATAATAGGTAATGTTGTTGTTGTAGACATGAATCACGGTTGAGATGATATGATACTTTTGAAGGATGAGTATTTTAATGGTGTATATCATGTATTAGGTATTATGAGACACACAAAGAGTATAAAAATTTAGACTACGACTCAAAAACAAAACAAAAAAAGCAAAAAGGAAAAACAAAACAAAACAAAAACGAAATAAAATAAAATAAAGCACAAGATAAATAATTGATCCACATAATAACTATATAAAATGTAAAAAGGTTTAAGTGTGTGTCAGTGAAGAGTATACATATGTAGATACGTAACTGTATACTTTGAGAAAAGATGTGTAGATGTATACTTTGGTATTTCCACTAATACAGTTATTGTGACGAAAAGAAATAATGACAAAACGGTAATATACTCAAATCCTAAGCGGTCAATTTCTTCCAGACTTCCGTGAGGATTTGCATATTTGTTGGAAAATAGTATATTAAACTTGATTTATTAGAAAAAGCACACATCAAACGCTATAATGTTTGATATTTTTGTCTACTCGCTACTTTTCAACGGTTTGTATGACTCGATAGTTTGTATTATATGTTATCTGAACTTTATAGAAAACTAGAAAAACGAGTAAGTAGTTTGAAAAGGCTAAAAGACATTGGGTAGCTAAAAAACGGTTGAGACCAGGAGAGACAAAAAGTGAGTCAAAAAGTGAGACCTCCAATCACAGCGCTGCCACGTAATACAAAAAAAGGAAGATGTTTAAATTTTTTTTAAAAAAAAGAATTGATTGTACATGTGACAGCGCGTGATTAGAGACCTCATATTTTGTTTCACTTTCACCCTCTCTGATCTGAACCCCTAAAAACAGATTATGGCGAAAAAGACTGATGAATACCATCAGCATTAAATGTACTACTCCCCGAGGAAAGCATACTGCAGTGAAGGCGCGTTAGACTCGATGACATAAAATATTGAATTGATTATCATGTAAAATAAATGTTTTCGTCTCACAATCATTCTTCGGTCATTTAAAAGACATTTCCCGTACTTAGACTCTCGTATTACGTAAAGTACAAGGTAAGAGTCGGACGCAGACCAGTTTGTATATGTAGTGTCGTGTGATTGGAGACCCTTCATATTTATCTCACTTAAAACCCTCCTATGATCTGAACCCACATGTGACGTGAAATCATACAAGGGGCATGGCGTGGTTATTTCATCCACTATGAAAGCTCTGCATGACTAAAACTTCAATACACGTCAAAGTCCTTTGCTGCGTGTAAGAATTGTACTTAAAATATTTAACGGGCAGAATGGTTACCATACATGAATCTAAACGAAATATCGAAATATATGTAATGCAGTTGTTTGAATTTTTTTCCAGAATATTCAACACCAACTTAAATAGGTGAATCGATGCTTATCGTAAATCACCTTAGTCCAACACTATTCTCACGTAATGACAATCTCCGGTAATAACGATTTTGTATCATAGTTCAAATGGCTAAAAGGTACAGCTGAGTCTCCAAAACTGAAAAGATTTGTGTTCAAATCTATATAAATGCGAGGTTATTCTTATTTTATAGATATATTACAGCAATCATTTATTTTTACTAAATAGTGGTATAACCATAATCTATGAATTTGTATCAATAATGGTTCACGTATCATGCATCAGTAGTGGTGATATAGTATTTAGCTATATATCATGTACTAATAGTGATGATATAGTATTTAATACGTTATCGTATTTTAATAATAGTTCATGTATCAACAGTTGTTCATTCTACATCAGATGACATTAAGTATCTATGCATCACGTATCAACAAAAAAAACACAAAAAAAAGGAAATACATTTTGCAACAAACCTTTATTGGTTTTTACAAAATATCTAAATATAATTTTATTATAAGTTTTATCAAAACCTTCTCTGAAATGTTTCATAAAAAACCAGGTGACCTATCCATAACTTGTAGGTTGCAACATCTCTCTTCTTCTTCCTTTCTTCCTCCTTATTCTTTCCTCCTACGATACCCACCGCCCACCACTGCACCACTCCTCTTCGGGCCATGCATATCACAATCTCACTCCCTCACCTTGTCTCTACTCTGTTATAGTTTCATCCATCCCTTCTGCCCCTCCCTCGCCCCCCCCCCCCCCAACCCGCCCCTCTTGCTCCACTCCACTATCGCTGCCCTTTTATTCCTAGTACTCTGTCCCTTTTTTTCAGTCGCCAGCAACTCCATAGCAAAGATAATTGTTTCAGAAATTTTCAATGTCACTGGTCGATTATCTTATTTATATTGCTAGCTCAATTTTTTTTTATTTGGTTTGGGATTATTTAAGTTAAATGCCAAAACACCAGAGGCACCGTTTGAACCATGAGGATCCATTGTTGATACAAAAAGAATTTATGAATCCAAATCAAATATGACATGTGCATATTCCTCTTCTTGTTTAGAATTCCAAATTCATAAGCTCTTTCCACTAACATAATAAAGCCCGGCGTATAAAACTTCGTTCAATCTCTAACAACTTGTCTAATTATTGATAAAAAATCTATTACATGTCTTAATACATTAGAAATACGGTTGTCATAATGGTTAACCTTGTTATTGTGTATATCTAAAATGAAAAATTCTTAGTAAAATGTTCAGCTAGGAAAAGGAGGTGACGGAGTTTGAGGTGCGGGTTGGAGGGGAGGAAAAGCAGAAAAGGGATGGATAAAACGGTGACGGAGTAGGGAAAGAATGAGACAATGAAATAGTGGTATGTATGCGAACGGAAGAGGAATAGTGTAGAAGTTACAATAGTAGATGGTGGTTCGAAGCGGAAGAAGGGGTGAGAGAAGAGGGACGACGAAAAAAAGAGATGTGTATCCTGCAACGACATGTCAACAGCAGGTCACATGCTTTTATGAGCGTTTAGTGTAAGTTTTGGATAAAACTTACAATAAAATTAGGTTTGGATATTTTGTGAAAAAACTACTATTTAGTTGTAAAATATAATTTTCCTCAAAAAAAATAATAAAAAAATTTCGTCGTTAGCTATCCCGTCAAGCAATGCTACCTATAAGAGTTTAACTCCCATATCAAAACATTATGAGCAAACTCTTCACAGCAAATTTTATTTTTCTTCTTAGTCCAAACAAGTACATAATAGATATGTGCACAATTATATTCAAATCACCAATACATTAAAGGTGGTGTGCGAAAATGTATTAAGAAAAATTATATTTTACTTTGATTTTCTTTTGTTTCCATGGTCCCGTGGATAGCTTAAGGATATTATATTTAGTAAAAGGAAATGACACATTAGGAAAGGGATGTAGATTGCCATCACTTGTAACTGAGAATAGGCAATACTGCCTCTGATGGCGTAGTTGGTTGGTATTCAAGTGGTATATTGCATTTAAGGTTGTAGATTCAATTCTTGTTACAGTCGCAATATGAGTGATTCATTGTTGTCTGGATCAGGATGTTTCAATCCAATATGGTTAGATACTAGACCTGTTTGCAGTGAACCATCGACGGTCAAGTGGTACCGCAAGTAAGTAAGTTTCAAGTACATAGGATCATTTGTGCAGTAAGATGTGGACATAGATAGTGACATAGCACACCGAGTTCAGGTAGACTGGTGTAGATGGAAGGCGGTCTCTCAGGGGGTGATGTGTGACAAGAATTTTCTAACTAAATTAAAAAAAATTATAGGGGTGCAGTGCAGCCGGCAATGGTTATATTGAATAGACTGCTGGGCCATCAAGATGACACAGGCGCAAAAGATGGAAGTGACAGAGATGAGGATGTTGAGGTGGATATGTGGATACGCAAGGCTAGACCGGATAGGAAATGAGGTATTTAGGAAAAGGCTAGGGGTAACTAGTATAGCGGATAAGATAAGGGAGGATGACTGAGATGGTTTATGCATGTCAAAAGGAGACAGACAACGACGTCTGTCAGAACAGTTGAAAGCCTCATTGTAGAAGGGAAGATGAGCAAAAGCACGCCCCAAATTGACTTGAATTCGCGGATTAGGCATAACCTACTAGATTACACCTCTCTGAGCACATGGTCCAGGATATGAGTTCATGGAGGGAGAGGATTAAGGTTAAGAAGGTTTAGGCAGGATATAGAGGCACCTTAGAGTATACTTAGGGCAATTAGATAATTTCTATACTTTAGGTTGACTTTGCACTTTGTTACACTTTTTTTGTTTTTGTATTTGTCTTTCATTATGTGTACATCTACATGTTTATGTATTTTAATAAGCTCTCTATTTGTGTTCAATAAATTCCTTCACTAGTACTCTAGTACACCATATGTCTATTATTATGTCATCTATGCAGGTACACATAGAGCTAGGTGTCTCAATGGAAGCAAACTCTCTATCTCTTGAGATAGAGTTATCGTTTGTATGTCTTTTACCCTCTTCAAACCTTAGCGATAGCTATTGCTGACGTTGAAATATACTGAATATATTTCTTGTTGTTGTACTTTGTAGACACTGCTACTTTAAATCTCTTATCTAAAAGATTACTGGGTTGACGCTAATTTACATACAATGAATGCCTAACTGCAAAGGATTTGGACTATTGCCGCCGAGAAAAGGCAATACTGACACGTAGATTTGACGCCATCAGATATGTATCATCTCCAACTACAGGATAGGATCTCCTCACCGCAGGAGGAATGCGGGGACGTGTGACCGCGCGACACGTAGCAGCAAGGGGGGTAGTGAGGCTAGATACAGGTGACCCTCATCTAGTCTCACCACCCT
This sequence comes from Eustoma russellianum, assembly GCA_036186865.1. Classification (NCBI taxonomy): domain Eukaryota; kingdom Viridiplantae; phylum Streptophyta; class Magnoliopsida; order Gentianales; family Gentianaceae; genus Eustoma; species Eustoma russellianum. The sequence continues at coordinate 28,706,051 of AP025053.1, read as the reverse complement.
CCCTTGCAGCCATGTGTCGCATAGTCACAAAGGAGGTGAGGAAAGTGGGGTGATGAGATTCAACCCCCTCCAACTACACCTATGCTATCTTCTTTATGTTGTGGTAACGCAATGGTTGATTGATCAATTTAGGCTGTCATTTGTAGTCAATTGGGAGTATTGCACAAGCACAAGCTGAGTATTCAATTTGTAACTTAAGTCCATAAGAATGTGAACTTCGATTAATTAAATTGGTACTCACAATCCCAAGAAAAAACCATAAACTACATTGATTAATAAAAAAGACTTATGATAGAATAAAGGACGGTCTTTAGACCAACTGGTATGGTTACTGTTTTGTGGTCTTAAGGTCACATGTTCGAGCTACGCAAAACAGCCTCTTACATAAAGTATTAGGTTAATTCTACGTATATCAGATCACAAAACGATTCAGCTCCTCTCGACCCTGTGCAAACGCGGAGTACAACGGAAACGCCCTTTAGTCTTATGATAGAATAAGATTGACACTTAATAGATGAGTCCTATCAATGCTTAATCTTGTAGCAAATTCTGATTCTATTAAAAATCGTCTAATCCACCCTGTAAAAAATTTCAATTCTCTTACACTTATTCTGTATTTAACAGTATTATCAGGTTGTATATGAAATTAATTAGTCCGCTTAAGAGTGATAACATATTAGTCCCTACTTATCAAGTCCATCAGTTAGGTAATTAGTCTTTAATCTCATCTATAAATTCTGATTGGGAAATTATAACAGGCTGTGCACTTGGACTGAAATCCTCTACTTCAATTAACTTCATTAAATAAAGACGGAGAAAGTCAAGAGCTTAGATAATAACACTACATATCCGTTACCAATTTTTTTCTTTTTTTTTTTGCTAACTTAATAACAATTTAAATAAACATCTTGATTTAATATTCTTTTCCACAAAAACTTTAAAAAAAAAATTAGTACCCTCATATACAAAATATTCCACCTAAGGAGCCCAAAGAAATAAAAAAAAATCTTGGAATAATTGGAGATAGTTTACATCTTACCGCTTTAATTTTTATCTTTGAATTTTTCACACTTCAGTTTACTGAAAACTGGTTTGTCACTAGCTTCCCTCGAGGAAGAAACCAGTAAAACTGTGTGCTAAATAATTATAAACTTTCTAATTAGTATTGGTGGCTATTTTAGTTGGCAAAACTCCATTGCTTTCCCATAAATTATACAGGCGAATTGTTTGTATTAAAGAGGTCGGTTCAGTCATTTCTTAGGTATATCACCATAAAATAATTCTGACCGTCGCCAACTATTGTCTCTTTGCTTGCTTTTGCACCTTTTACTTTTCAGCAAATGACAAAAATTAAAGTCAAGTATTTTGGTCAAGTAATCCAACCAAGAGTCGATCACAAGAAAGCAACAATAAAACTGCCCCAAATGGCTTCTTGCCATCTTTTAAAATCAAAATTGACAATTGACTGGATTACAAGATAAACTTTTTTTGGGTACAAAAACGACAAAATAATACGTTTATCTCATAAGATTGTTTCAAATACATATAAAATGCTATGCAGTGTAGCCTAGTTTATTTGGATAAAGGGGGATTTTCTTTTCAATCAATGAGAAACCAAATTTTACTAAATACATGTATAAAGTGGTAGAAGAGTTATATCATAAAATATTACTCATCACGTTGATATTAGGGAAAGAAAATCTTCTTCTCTCCCACCTCTATCAACTTGCAAATGGCACATTTCGGAAATACATGTTGAATAGTAAATAATCATTGGGTTTGATGTCTTTGACAACGATAAGGTGGTTGTTTTAATGATCTTGAGGTTACAGGTTTGAACTACAGAAACTGTCTCTTACACAAAGTGTAGGATAATGCTGCGTACACCAGATCACGAAAAGATTCGACCCCTCCTTATACCTTATGCAAACGCAGAAGCCTAGTACATTGGAAACGCTCTTATTAAGTTTTGCGTTTCCTAAGAATCCAAAATTGTTAGAATCAATTATATTAATTATAATTGATTGCTATAATCTCGTGATTTATTTATAAATCACTAATGTGGATCACATGTATAATGTATCTGTACGTTATATTGGCTAGATACGTTGCAATTATTGACTATTGTGCATTATTTCAGATTTGATTATGATTGATTGGCAATTATTAAGTTTCCTTGATTGAAGGAATTAATTGTCAGTCAAATAAGAAAAGGGGTCCCTGGCCTAGCCTATAAATAGAGGGCCTGTGATATTCCATCAATCATAGCTATACAGCATTCAGATAGGCATAGGCTGGAAGGCTTCTTTACAGCAAGGATTCTTCTCTGCAGCAGGCTTCCGATTCGAAGGCGACAACTAAGCGATAATAGCCCGAGGTAACTTTTATGCTTCCACAATTTGTTTTGGCCTAACATTTGGTATCAGAGCCACCTCTGACCATATCGTTTGTATTTAGAAAACTTTCTTCCATACCTTTTAATGCAATTCAATCGTTTAAAGGTTACGGGATTATAGTTTTCGAGGCCTTGCTTGTAACGTTATTCTGCCGAAACTGTCACTTTTCTGCTTTGTTTCGATCCAGTATATGGTAAATGATCTATTCATCTGCCAATTTATTCAAATAAATTTTAAAGCCGGAGTCTTTATCCCATCCGAGGGAGTTTCAGCAGAGTAACCTGTGCTAGAAAGCCTTCACAGTTTAAACGTATGCTTTGACAAAATGACACAAGAATTACATGTCATTACTTTCGGCTTCATGAAAATTTGCAGTCTGTGAAACAAAAAAAAAAAACTGTGGGCATATAAGAAATTTCGGCAGTTTCAAAAGTGGTACCTTGAATAGTGGATAAGTTACAAACGTTGGTTTTTTCTTCCTTTTTGTTTTGTAAATATTCTAGCTGCTACCTATACATTTTTGCAGATGCAATTTAAGAAAGGAAATGCATCAAAAGTAAAGGGAAAGGACGTGTCATTATTATTTGACTTATTTTTAAATTGCAAGATGCTTCCTATGTGTTCTGTGCGAGATGATGCTTTCTTGGCTGTCGTATTCCATTGTTTTGCTCCTGCTTATAGAAAGCAGGCGACTGCTTCGACCATACTTATTAGTAGTTATATGTTTATTAATTAACTTTGGTTATCATAACTCTAATTATGTATCCATATGAGAAAATTTGTGGCAAATACAAAAGGTGAACTATTGAAAGTGTGATAAATACACCGTACACGTAATTTCTGTCTAGAAAGTCGGTACTTAAGCGGGACCGTCTGTGACCCCACCGCACGGCCTGGGACTTTACGTGGAATGGTAATACCTGTCTAGGAAATTGATTCATGATCTTTCCTGGGGTATTGCCGAATCGGTTCACTTCACATTTTCATTATGATTTCATCTTTTGTTGATGTCATATAAAGCGTTTTAAGTTGATGACATATAAAGAATTATTTTCTTAATTTTAAGATTATCCACAACATCTTAAAATTGTACGGCGTGAAGAAAATAAAATGTCATCATAACTATTGTTTTGATTAATAAGGTAATCACTCTGCCCCACAGGGAAGTGGTTGCTTTATTGATCAAGAAATTAAACATAAACATTTCCTATGCCCACAGGTACGGAAATATTTTGGTTGTTTAATTTTCATATCGTTTCAAAGAATAACTATATAAATATGTTGATAACATATAGAGGATTATTTTCTTAATTTTAAGATTAGCCACAGCATCTTAAAATTATAGGTATAAAGAAAATAAAATGTCATCAAACCTATGGTTTTGATTAATAAGGTAGTCACTCTGCCCACACGAGGGAATGGTTATTTTATTGATCAAGAAAATTAAACATAAACATTTCCTATGCCCACAGGTACGGAAATATTTTTTGTTTAATTTTCATACCGTTTTAAGTATATTCTATGCATGAGTGCACCTCTACCCACAGGAAGGTTTAGAATATACTATTTGAATTAACTTGATTAATTCATTCTGGTTATATATGTTCATAGCATGATATTGTTTCTTTGGTTATGCAGTTATTCCCACTACTGCTTTATTTGATTCTGCTAAAACTCCAATGCTGACTGGTGACAATTTTACTGAATGGAAGGATAATATCCTTTTGACGTTGGGTGTATGGACTTAGACCTGGCAATCCGTGAGGAAAAACCACCAACACCTACGGAATCAAGTACGCCATCTGAGAGGTCTAGTTACGAACGCTGGGAGCGATCTAATCGCCTCAGCATGATGCTCATCAAGTCTCGTATAAGTCCAAGCATTAGGGGTTCTATCCCTAATCTTGATAATGTCAAAGCTTACATGAAAGCCATTGATGATCAATTTAAGCTCTGACAAGGCGGTAGCCAGCACCCTTATGAAGAGGCTTTCAAACATGACCCATGACAGAAGCCGTGGTGTGCGCGAGCACATCATGGAGATGAGGGACATTGTTGCTAAATTAAGCTCCCTAAAGGTTGAAATCTCGGAGTCATTCCTGGTGCATTTCATACTCAACTCTCTCCCTTCGGAGTTCACTCCATTTAAGATCTCATACAACACATAAAGAAAACTGGTCAATTAATGAACTTCTGACCATGTGTGTTCAAGAGGAGCAGAGGTTGAAGAATGAGTCCATTGAGTCTGTGCATCTTGCGACTCATTTTAAGAGAAATGCAAAGAAGGGCAAAGGTGTTCCAATGATGAAAACCGGCAATAAAGACAAACGTCGGTTTTGCAAGAAAAAGGGACACTGGAAGAAAGATTGCCTGAAATATAAGGGATGGCTGGAGAAGAAAGGTAATTTTTCCTTTGTGTGTCATGAATCTAATTTTACTGAGGTTTCTGATAATACATGGTGGATTGATTGTGGTTCTACAATTCACATTGCGAAAACCAGCAGGGCTTTCTAAACCTGAGGAAGCCAAATGAAAGTGAGCAATGCATCTATTCTGGAAACCGGATGCGCTCTACTGTTGAAGGAGTGGAATCTTATAGGCTCATTTTGAAAACTGGTTCAACTTGAGTTAGATCCCATTTATGAGCATACTCTTTTAACAGAAACTGGTACAAAGCGTTGTATTATCAATGAGAACTCATCAAGTCTTTGGCACAAAAGATTGGACATATCTCAATCGAAAGAATGAAAAGATTGGTGAAAGGAGTTTTCAAACTCTAGATTCACTGATTTAGGTACTTGTGTGGGATGCATAAAGGGCAAGCAAACCAACAAGACCATTAAGGGTGCCAAAAGAAGTTCTCAACCTCTTGAAATCATACACACGGATATCTGTGGACCTTTTCATACACCTTGCTTGAATGGTCAGAAATACTTTATTTCATTTATCGACGACTATTCAAGGTTCATGTATCTCTATCTTCTATTTGAAAAATCTGAAGCACTTGATGCGTTCAAAATCTTCAAATTAGAAGTAGAGAAACAAAAGGAGAAGACAATTAAAATTGTCCGATCCGATAGAGGTGGTGAATATTATGGACGTTACACAGAAAAAGGACAAATGATTGGTCCATTTGCCGAATTCCTTCAAAAGGAGGGTATTGTTGCTCAATACACCATGCCTGGCACACCACAACAAAATGGTGTTGCTGAAAGAAGGAATCGGACTCTTATGGACATGGTCAGGAGCATGATTAGCACAACGAATTTGCCTATATCCTTTTGGAGTGAAGCTCTAAAAACCGCTGTGTATGTTTTAAATAGGGTTCCATCTAAGGCCGTTCCTAAAACACCTTTCGAGTTGTGGAATGGTTGGAAACCAAGTTTAAAACATTTACACATATGGGGTTGTCCAGTTGAAGTTAGGGTATACAACCCAAGCATAAAGAAACTGGATGAACGAACGAAAAGCGGTTATTTTATTGGATATGCAGTTAACTCCAAAGGATATAGATTTTACTGTCCCTCACATACTCCTAAAGTGGTTGAAGCTAGAAATGCTAAGTTTCTAGAGGATCATGAAGTCAGTGGGAGTGATTCGAATAGTTCAATTTTGAGGAAGTAAGGGATACACATGTTGTACCTTTATATGTACACAATTCGGTTGCTATTCATCAAATGAAGAGCCACCAATTGTACAACCTCAAATTGAAGAATCACATCAAGAACAAACTGAACCCACTAATCCCACATCTACTGAACCAGTGGGAGTACGAAGATCCTCAAGAACTAAAAGGCCAGCAATTTCTAGCGATTATGTTGTATATCTTCAAGAGTCCGATTATGACATTGGACTAAATCATGACCCTATCTCGTTTTCACAAGCCATGAGTTGTGACAAATCGTCACTATGGTACGATGCCATGAAAGAGAGATGGAATCAATGGCTAAAAACAATCTGGAACTTGTTCCGTTACCAAACAGAGCCTCTGTGGTGGGATGCAAATGGGTCTTTAAGACCAAAAGAGACTCGTTTGGTAACATTGAACGATATAAAGCCAGACTTGTAGCCAAAGGTTTCACTCAGAAAGAAGGCATTGATTACCATGAAACCTTCTCTCCAGTCTCAAAGAAGGATTCATTTCGGATAATCATGGCATTAGTAGCTCATTTTGATCTCGAGCTACATCAAATGGATGTGAAAACTGCGTTTTTGAATGGGGTTCTTGATGAAGAGGTATACATGCGTCAACCTGAAGGCTTTGTCAATTCTGATAATGATCAACTGGTTTGCAAATTGAATAAATCCATATATGGGCTTAAACAGGCTTCACGTCAATGGAACATCAGGTTTCATGAGGTAATCTCTTCATTCGGTTTCGTAGAGAACATTGTTGATCAATGTATATACCTCAAGACGAGTGGGAGCAAATACATTTTCTTAGTCCTATATGTGGATGATATTCTACTGCAAGCAGTGATCTTGGGTTATTGCATGAGACTAAGCGATTTCTCGCTTTGAACTTTGATATGAAGGATATGGGTGAAGCCTCTTATGTCCTTGGCATAGAGATTCACAGAGATAGAACAAGTAAATACTTGGTCTTTCTCAGAAGGCCTACATCATCAAAGTACTTGAGAAATTTGCTATGCAGAATTGTGCGTCCATTGCGTCACCTATTGTCAAAGGAGAAATAAAGATTGAACATTATTGCTTCATCATGATGGAAGCTGTTCATTGCATGCTATGAAGCTACGTCACAGGCCTTATGGATGAGAAATTTCATCAGTGGTCTTAAGGTTGTCGATATTGTTGATAGACCCATAAAGATTTTCTGCGACAATTCAGCTGCTGTGTTCTTTGCGAAAAATAATAAAAGTGGGAGTCGCAGTAAACATATCGACATAAAGTATTTGAAGGTCAGAGATCATGTTAAACAAGGAGAAATAAAGATTGAACACATTAGTACGGAGTCAATGGTTGCTGATCCTATGACTAAAGAATTACCGGTTAAAGTTTTCAGGGATCATGCTACTGATATGGGACTTCTTAGTTCTCCTTGATTTGTTGTACTTTGATCTTATTTTGTCTAGACATTTGTTGACTTTGAATATGCGCATTTAAAGTTGTAGGATCTATTTGATCCATGGACGTGGACCCATTTTGAGATGATTTATAGTAAATCATTCATTTTGTTCGATTGAGTGTATGATGCATTGTAATTCTTGGAAGGGAGTGCTTGACATCAAAGCATGACCGCCTTGATTCGTGTGTTGTATTTTCAATCTAAGTTTGGTAGTCAATAGATCCAAGTGACAATAAATTATGGCCATATTGTTTTGTCACTTATGCGTGTTATCTAGCATTCGACATGTGATCCAAGTGGGAGAATGTTAGAATCAATTATATTAATTATAATTGATTGCTATAATCTCGTGATTTATTTATAAATCACTAATGTGGATCACATGTATAATGTATCTGTACGTTATATTGGCTAGATACGTTGCAATTATTGACTGTCAGATTTGATTATGATTGATTGGCAATTATTAAGTTTCCTTGATGGAAGGAATTGATTGTCAGTCAAATAAGGAAGGGGTCCCTGGCCTAGCCTATAAATAGAGGGCCTGTGATATTCCATCAATCATAGCTATACAGCATTCAGATAGGCATAGGCTGGAAGGCTTTTTCCAGCAAGGATTCTTCTCTGCAGCAGGCTTCCGATTCGAAGGCGACGACTAAGCGATAATGGCCGGAGGTAACTTTTATGCTTCCACAATTTGTTTTGACCTAAAAAAATATCACTAAGATCTTTTTCGTTCGGAAGGACGTAGGTGACCACAAGTCCATCTCCATCATACTAATACGTCTATTAGTTTAACTTATCAAAGCTCATACCATTTGCACATACTTTGTTACGAGTTGCACATGTCCTTATCTTTTGTGAAGGTGATTATTATCCTCTTTATATTTTAATTCACCATTCCCACCAAATGACCAAAACGTAATGGACACAAATTGTGGTCGTAAAATTCATTAGGTTGGCCGTCTTCTCTTTTGGCGGTCCGACCGGGTAATCATGTATCTTGCATATATTATTTATTATTCATCAATTCGAAAATTTCTTCATCACAAGATTTTGACTATCTTTATGTGATATTGCTTGACTTTATATCTATAGCGTTTAGGAGAGAAAGGATGAGATAGTATTTCAAGTGTGAAATATATTTTGATACGATTAGAACTGAACTTAGTAGTAAGGTCATTGTATATTTTGATATCTACGAGAGTCTGTAAAGTCTCGGTCTATAAAGTTTGAAAAATAATAAATAATTATCAGATTATATGATTGAATAGTTATTTTGTTCATGGAACGTGTCTATAAACGTAGATGCATAAATGACAACAGTATGCAATCAATTTTTTTAGTAATTCCTTGTGTTTTTAGATTGTTGGAGCATCCAATGTAAAGTTGGCGACATCAATAATCAGCATGAAAACATAAAGATATCCTCCCGCTCAGCATTTATTTAGTCTTTCCTTCATCACATGGGTGTCAAACAGATCGTGTTTCGTGTTTTTCGGATTTTGGGTATCAGAGTATCAGACACATACCTTACACGTTTGCTTCGCGTGTATGGAAGTAGATACCTAAACCTATACATGTCAGGTTTCCTATCGTGTATCGGGTATACCCACGAACTTGACAAGTACAAATATTTCAGGTCATGTACAGACCATTTCATGCATTTCTCAAGTATTTTCAGATTTTGTGTATTTTACAGGTGATGAAGCCGGATCTTCACCAATGGTCTAAGATGACCTCAAATAAACGTCGTCAGATGCTGGTTGGTATTTTGCTGGAATAGCTTCCTGAAGTTCTGCACAAGGAAGCAGAAATCAGAGGTCCCGGGGGGATGACCCCGGGTAAAACCCTCCGACGCTCAAGTTAGTTTGGGCCATTTCTCACAGAGAATATAGTTTAGTGTGTGGAGTTAGAAAATTCTCACAGGTGTTGGCTGAAGAGAAAATTCGATGTATTAGCTTCAGGAGATAGAAAAATGTTTTCGATCCTTTTTCTGGTCCGTATTGGATTGCTTTTATTAGTTTTTCCCGCCCTCTGCCTCTGATAGCGGATGAGACATTTGCTTGGGACTGAAGACCTATGACGCCGTAGGTCTGCTGATATGACTGGTAGGTCGGCTGATGTGACTAGTAGGCCGGCTGATGTGACCTTGACGTATAGGCTGAATAGCCAGACGTGTACCCTTCTTTTGAACTGCACCTCTGCCTGATGATTATGTAGTATAATGTTGTGCTTGACTCCTTCGCCGAGATGCAAAACCAAGCTTTGCCGAAGTGCAACCCTTGTATATATTCTTCGACAACAAGAGATGCTACGAGGCACAGCTGAAGTGCGGTCAAAGCCGAACAGCAATACTTGGGTGCTGAACTGCAGGAGTTGTACCGTTGACTGTTGTTGACTAACAGACGATTAATTCTGGTTTATCATTTGCCCCTAGATTTTGTATGGCCGAGCTGACCTGTGAGGGCAGACAAATCTTATTCTAATGAGTCTGTGACGTGTCTCCATTAATTGAGCAGTTATCCTCTAGCTGCGCCGTAATTCCTGCTTATTGCGTCCTTATCCTCATAATTGAGCCGTTATCCGCCTTTTGATATCAGCGCCAGTTTCAACGCATCATCATTACTTTTTCGGCGGTTTCAATAATCGAGAAAGAGGGGGAAAAGTTGAACCGTCACCTCTTTTTGAATTTTATCTGAAAAGTTACCACCTTTTTTTTCTCTTCTTATAAATAGGGACAATTGCCCTAATTCTTTCTTTTCTTCTTCTTCTATTCTGCGCGTTGCTATTCTGCTATCTTACTCTTCTTTTTCATCTTCGAAGCCTACACTCTCGTCACGGTGCTTTCTTCCAGTTCAGCCCTTCAATCTCTCTGTAAGCTTTTCTTCTTCCATTTTTCTTCCATGGCTTCCGTTATTCCATCTTATTCTTCCTCTTCTGATTCCCAACATAGATCAGCTCAATCCCTCCCAACTGATCTAGAGGGTGATCAGGAAGTTCAATCTTTCCACGAGAGGTCGGACTCTAGTAAGGACAATTGTCCTCTGAGGAGGTTGCGCCTTCCTGGTGGACCTTCTTCAATTGCCCAGGAATCCATGGCGCCCTCAACGTCAATAGACAGAGGTGCACCATCTCCAATGGTGCAGAGCTCAGTGTGCATATTGAAGGCCACTGAACTATTCGAATTATGTCAATATTACAATGTTGATAGGAGCACCTTCACGCCCATCCTTCCTTTGCTACACCAGACTGCTTATGACCCTCCAGCAGGGTATGAGGCAGTCTACGAAGAGTATTTTAAATCTGGTTTTAATCTTCCAATTCCAGCTCCTTTGTTCCAAATCTTGTTTGTTTACAAACTTAGACTTCCTCAAATAATGCCTAATGGCCTTAAGGTTATCCTTAGTTATTTCTACTCTACCTGAGAGCGGCTGAGAAAGCCTTTTCACTTGCTGTTTTTAGAGGAATGTTTGTATGCAAACAAAAACGTAGTTGGTACTATTTTAGCAGGAGGCATCCAAATAGTGAAAACCTCCATGCCATAAACATTCCCTCTTTTACCAAAGATTGGATGAGGCGTTTCTTCTTCGTAAAGACTATAGGATTACCTGAAGGAACCCTTTGGAAATCCGACAGCGCAAAGAACAGGAGGCCAAGCGAGCAATCTTGCAATGAAGCCTCACAATTGTTACACTTGCCTGTGGCCGTAGATTGGAAAAAAGTGGGCAGGTCGGTTGTGAAGGTTGTTGACCTAGAACACTTGTGGCCAGAACATAGATTTCGACCCCTCATCCCCATTGCTTTAAAAATAGTTTGGGGTATGTAGCAACCTTTTGAACATCTCTGACTGGTTCTGAAGTTGCGTCTATGTTTTGACTGATTTGTTCATTGAATTCTGCAGGAGTCATGGTGTCCGAGACCCTTGCAAGGCTAAAGAATTTTGTCCCCAAAAAGAGGAAAAGGACTGAAGGACAACCTTCCTCTTCGGGGCAGGCCTCTGCCAGAGCTCCTTCTGAGGTGCAGATGACTCCCGTTGTTTTGACCTCAGCTGAGACCGAAGTTCCAGGTAGAATTTTTGCCTTACGTTGGTTTTGAACATACATTGTTTCCAATTAATCATTTGACCTTTTTTCTCTCCAGCTGGAACTCTTGATAATCCCATCCGGGCTGAAGCTCAAGTCCTTGTCCCATCTTCAGCTCAGCCAGACGGCGGAATTGGGGGAATCGATGACCCCATCTTGATTCCTTCCTCTCCAGTTGCCGAAGAGGAAGTTGTGCCTCAACCAAGGCGGGTTTCTTATGAGGTTGTTCCCTCCGCTGAGCTCTTAGGAGAAACTTCCAGGGTAAATGCGCCAGAGGAAGAGTCTTCCCTACGAAACCGCCGAGGCACGAGGACGTTGGAGTTCTCTTTTGCTGACACTGCTGCAAATCCTAGTGTTGCTAGGAAAGTAACTGAGATGTCAGTGTTACCCAGCGATTGGCAACTTTATGGCAGTCTAGACTGGGACACTGCCATAAATGCATTTGCAACCAATATGTCCATGGTAAGATTTCCCGATATTCTCCATCTTTTTGGCTTGATCACTTAGGTTTTCTCTAACCAACCTGATTTCTGCAGTATCGAGTTCAAGAGTATAACAACGCAAACGGGCTAAAGAGTTGCGTGCCAAATTTGCCTAACTCTCTGAGATCAATGCCAACCTTAGAAATGCCTATGACGGGTTGGCAGAGGTGGCAAGACCCAGCAATACGAGATTGAATCAGCTGGAAGCTCAAATGAAAAGTCTAAAGTCTGAGGTGGCCATTCTTACTAAGAAAACTCCAGACTTCAAGAAGGGAAACAAGATTCAGACATCAAGCTGGCCACTGCAAATTCCCAAGTGATTGAGCTGAAGGAGATGGTAGCCAGTGCTGAATTGGTGTCATCCAGAACCCAAGCTGAGCTGGAGTTTTACCAGAGAGAGCTCAATACTTGCGAGCAAGAGCTGTCCAATAGCAAAGCTGAACTGAACCAGCAATTGGAAGCGGAAAGGAAAAACAAAGCTGATCTCCTCCTTCAATTTGAACTTCAGGCTGATGAGATTAAGAAAACTGCTGTTGCTGAGTTCAGGCAGTCTTAGTTCTTCACTGGTAACTTGTTGAAGATACAAGGTTCAGCGATAGTTGTTGGACAGACTTGGGCAATCCACAAGTATTGAGCTTCAGCCTCAACCTTTGGCTTTGCCCAAAAGTTTTACGCTGCTTGACTGAACTGCAGCTCTGCCATGCTTTAATATATTTTAGATAAGTAAACCTGTTACTTGATGAATGAGTCACATGTTGGCTCTGTCACGAACATTTTTCGAATCGAATGCTGCTCAGCCATCTCAGTTCTGCTGAGGTAAGATATAGGGAAACCTGTCCCGAATGATGAGTCCCGCTCAACTCAGTCCTGCTGAGGTAAGGATTTTGTTGGAAAACCTGTCCCATATGTTGAGGTCCTGCTCAACCCACTCAGTCCTGCTGAAGTGGATTATAGGGAAACCTGCCCCAAATGTTGAGACCTGCTCAACCTACTTAGACCTGCTGAGGTGAAATATAGGGAAACCTGTCCCAATATATTGAGACCTGCTCAACCTACTCAGACCTACTGAGGTGAAATATGGAGAAACCTGTCCTAATATGTTGAGACTTTCTCAGCCCACTCAGACCTGCTGAGGTGAGGATTTTGTTGGAAACCTGTTCCAATATATTGAGTCCTGCTCAACCTACTCAGACCTGCTGAGGTGAAATATAGGGAAACCTGTCCCAATATGTTGAGACCTGCTCAACCTACTAAGACCTGCTGAGGTGAAATATAGGAAAACCTGTCCCAATATGTTGAGACCTGCTCAGCCCACTCAGACCTGCTGAGGTGAAATATAGGGAAACTTGTTCCAATATGTTGAGACCTGCTCAACCTACTCAGACCTGCTGAGGTGAAATATAGGGAAACCTGTCCCAATATGTTGAGGCCTGCTCAGCCCACTCAGACCTGCTGAGGTGAAATATAGGAAAACCTGTCCCAATATGTTGAGACCTGATCAGCCCACTCAGACCTGCTGAGGTGAGGATTTTGTTGGAAACCTGTTCCAATATATTGAGTCATGCTCAACCTACTCAGACCTGCTGATGTGAAATATAGGAAAATCTGTCCCAATATGTTGAGACCTGCTCAAAATACTCAGACCTGCTGAGGTGAAATATAGGAAAACCTGTTCCAATATGTTGAGACCTGCTTAACCTACTCAGACCTGCTGAGGTGAAATATAGGGAAACCTGTCCCAATATGTTGAGACCTGCTCAACCGACTCAGACCTGCTGAGGTGAAATATAGGAAAACCTATTCCAATATGTTGAGACCTGCTCAGCCCACTCAGACCTACTGAGGTGAGGATTTTGTTGGAAGCTTGTTCTAATATATTGAGTCCTGCTCAACCTACTCAGACCTGCTGAGGTGAAATATAGGGAAACCTGTCCCAATATGTTGAGACCTGATCAACCTACTCAGACCTGCTGAGGTGAAATATGGGGAAACCTGTCCCAATATGTTGAGACCTACTCAGCCCACTCAGACCTGCTGAGGTGAGGATTTTGTTGGAAACCTATTCCAATATATTGAGTCCTTCTCAACCTACTCAGACCTGCTGAGGTGAAATATAGGGAAACCTGTCCCAATATGTTGAGACCTGCTCAACCTACTCAGACCTGCTGAGGTGAGATATAGGAAAACCTGTCCCAATATGTTGAGACCTGCTCAACCGACTCAGACCTGTTGAGTTATGCCCGCACTTCCACTACGGGTTATAAAGTGGATGCCAGGTAAGCATAAACTATTCCTCTTGTCTAGAGGAGTTTCTTCATTCACCATATGGTGAAGCCGAACAAAGCCGTGCGGGAATCTAACAAAAGGTTGATCCTTTAATAATGCAAGGCCAAGCTAAAAAATTTCGGATGTACGCAAGAGGAAATAAATCCTAATTCATTTGAATCACGAACTCTTGCTGTCAAGTCAGCCTTGTTCGCCCAGGAACCCGCGACCCCTTTTCATCAGAATCCGAATCCACATCCTTTGGCGACCTGCACT
>AP025053.1:28627268-28681064 GCA_036186865.1 Eustoma russellianum | reverse complement strand
AGATTCAGTGTATTAGCTCCAAGTTGTATGAAGATCGGATCCCCTTTCTGGTCCGTATTGGCTTGCTTTTATCAGCTGTTTCCCGCCCTTGGCCTCTGATAGCAGATGGGATGTTTGCTTGGGGCAGAAAGCCTAAGATGCCGTAGGTCTGCTGATGTGACTGGTAGACCGGCTGATGTGACTAATAGGTCTGCTAGAGTGACCTAGGCGTGTACAGGCTGAATAACCAGCTGTAGTCACTATATTTGAATTGCACTTATGCCTGATGGGCTCATGATGTAACGCTGCGCTTGATTCCTTTGCTGAAGTGCAGAACCAGGCGTCGCTGAAGTGCGGTGTTGTACCTGACCGAAGTGATCTGGATTGTAGCACTTAAGCTGAAACTGATGTTGGGGGTTCGGTGCTGAGGTGTAGTCCTTGGCCTTTTCTTCAATAGTAAGCTGGATGTCATGGGGTACAGCCGAAGTGCAATCACAACTGAACAGTAATACTTGGGTTCTGAACTGCAAGAGTTATATCGTTGAATTTTGTTGACTAACAGACGATTAATTCTGGTTTATCAGAAATATGTAGAGCAAGCTTGTTTGTGCTTTATCTGTCATTGGTCCACTTCAACAGAGAAAGTGGTTATATGTATATGGTCCTTCCAAGAGAATAATCAGCTATCAATACACGACTTTTTCCATACATTTTTTTGGAAATAAATTGTTGATGGGACTACTCATACAGGTCGGAAGGAGTAAGGATCCAAGCTGATATTTAGAAAGCTGTAGACAAACATATACAAACATATACATGTATTTATATACATATGGTAACTCGATTTTTGTTGGCAAAGAGTTGAACCCCAACTCAAAGGGTCCCTACTGTCCCAGCCCCAAAGAGCTGCGTGAAGGATGTAAATCAGGAGTCCAGCGGTCTCCTAGATTGGGTGAGATCTTACACAGTTACCTACACAAGGTGTCTCCCACAAACCAGGCCTTTGGCCTGGCAGCAGAGCAATACCCACACTGTACGCGTCCTTGGATTCAAACTCATGACCTTTTGTTGGCAAATTCTCAATCCGAGTACCAATAGGACTATGCCCTGAGGACTGGTAACTCGATTTTTTATTATATACGTAAACCGATTTCCCTGATCTATTTAAAGGAGCACAACGAAACTTTCACTATAGGATCCCCTCACCGCTCCCTCCTCACCGCGTGCGTGACCGCACGACACGTGGCAAAAAGGGGGGGTGGTGAGGCTGGGTGAGCGTAACCCTCATCCAGCCTCATCACCCCCTACTGCTGCCACGTGTCGTGTCCTGGGTCGTGCGGTGACTCACCGTGCGGTGAGGCGATCTCATCCCACCTTTGGGATAGGATCCCCTCACCGCTCCCTCCTCACCGCGTGCGTGACCGCGCGACACGTGGCAAAAAGGGAGGGTGGTGAGGCTGGATGAGCGTAACCCTCATCCAGCCTCATCACCCCCTACTGCTGCCACGCGTCGCGTCCTGGGCCGTGCGGTGAGTCACCGCGCGGTGAGGAGATCTCATCCCACCTTTGGGATAGGATCCCCTCACCGCTCCCTCCTCACCGCGTGCGTGACCGCGCGTCACGTGGCAAAAAGGGGGGGTGGTGAGGCTGGATGAGCGTAACCCTCATCCAGCCTCATCACCCCCTGCTGCTGCCACGTGTCGCGTCCTGGGCCGTGCGGTGACTCACCGCGCGGTGAGGAGATCTCATCCCACCTTTGGGATAGGATCCCCTCACCGCTCCCTCCTCACCGCGTGCGTGACCGCGCGACACGTGGCAAAAAGAGGGGTGGTGAGGCTGGGTGAGCGTAACCCTCATCCAGCCTCATCACCCCCTACTGCTGCCACGTGTCGCGTCCTGGGCCGTGCGGTGACTCACCGTGCGGTGAGGAGATCTCATCGCACCTAATTTGGGTCATGTCGGACTTGAGCATCGGCAGATGCGAGGGTAGCGTCATCGTCGTATGAGTCGTTTTATTATGTTTGATTTTAGCTAGAGTTATAGTTTATATTAATGTTGTAACCATGAATTTGTAGCAATTGTAATAGTAAATTCGTGCCGGTTCTTTCATTGCGTACAGCGAGTAGAGACATTGTCGAACCACATAAATCTTATGTGTTTTTATGGTTTTATGTTTTCCTGTATATTTTGTATGTCCCTCGCACAACATATACATATACATGCTATTTAAAAGTAGAATTGGCTTTCTATATAAATAATAATAATCCCGAAATTTCAACACGTTAGACAATAGTTATCAGTCATTTGTTTGATTGTCATATGATTACCAAAAATCTATTCGAAATGGCATAGCCCTATACACATGTGTAATAACTCTATGAATCACATCATGTATATTAACAAATCCTCAGGACATGGTCCAACTGGTTCCGGACAGGGGTTCTCGAAAGGGAGGTCAGGGGTTCAATTCTTGCCAAAGACAAGAGAGCCCCTTTCCAGCAAGTGCATAGTGTGGGAGTTCCTTGGTCTGTAGGCTTGGTTGCAGTGATGGGGGCTCCTTATGCAGACTGTGCATATGACCAAGCTTCTGTTAGCGGGCCGTTCTGTACCTGATTTACATTCCTACACTACCTTTGAGACTGGGTGTGACAGATACCCTTATTGGTTGGGTTCAACATTACAAAATACCTCTATTGTTTCGAGAATCTGAACCTAAAATTTTTGTGACAACTCTACGGAAACGGAAAAGCGATGGCAAAAACATGCCCAAAAGTCATCCGAGATTTTTGCTTGCCATCTAAAAATCTATTTTACACACCAAGAAAACAAATTAGTGGCTCAAATTTTAAAGCGTGCTCTTCAAATCAGTTATGAACATAAAATCAAAATATATTTTATAAATTGAGTTTTCGAATAGACTCTTGCCCAGTTATATGTTTCCACTCCGGAGGGCAAAGAAGATATTATACTAATACAAATTTACTAAGACGAAATTATAGAATGTCAAACTGTTAAACAAATTGCACACACAACCCAATAACAAGAACTATGGGAGGTTGATCAAGCAAATCACGAGAGAAGAAAATGGTTATTGTATTGGCTTTTCGGAGTGCCCCAATTCATTTGATTACAAGAAGCTAATCCCCTGTTTATACAAATGATCAAGAGAGAAAAGGAAGAAGAATATGCCTACAATTACAACTATGCCCCTGAAGATTAAGCTACACAAGTTATTTAACCAAGGGCATTCTTGTAAATTCAGACGTTTAAAACATCTCCCGCGCTGCATCTCTTTCCCTCTACAGATGCCGTGCTTCTTCAACCTTCTTCCTCTTTTGACGGGATAGGATCTCCTAACTCCAAACCTCTCACCCCACGCGTCACTGTGCGACACGTAGCAGTAGGGGTGAGTGGTGAGGCTAGATGCGGGTCCCTCATCTAGCCTCACCATCCACCCCTGCTGCCACGTGTCATGCGGTGACACATGGGGTGAGGAAAAAGTGGGTGAGGTGACCTCATCCCTCTTTTGACACCTTCTCAACCAATTCTCAACTACATCAACTCTCCTTGATTATGTCCATAGTCCATTGGTTCTTGATTGCTTCATGCCACTTGGATAAAACGCTGCTCTTGAGGAACACAGCCACTTGCTCAATTTGACAATCCTCCTTCTCATCTGTTAAAGCTTCTTCCTTGGTGTCTGCAATCTTGCTATGTTTGACACTTCCTTCTAATATAGTGATTATGTCGGATCTTCATCAATGATCAGAGATTATCCAGAAGGATTACGCCGTCAACTTCCCGTGATTTGTCTAATTGCAGTTATGACTGTTAACCTACGCATGAAACAAGGTCAGAGGTCCCAGAGACTATGGCCCCGGGTTAAACCCTCCGATGCTCAAGTCAGTTTGGGCCATTTTTTAGGAGTATTTAGATATTTGGAGAGTTTTATAGGTCTTTCTCTGTAAATCTGGTGTTCTTTTTCTTTTACCGTGAAGAAGACGATGAAAAGCTTGTCTCAAATTCAACCTCCCCTTCTCTCTCCTCTGTTTACTGCCTTTATTCGTCTCCTTAGACCAATGCCTCTGTAGAATGATTAGACCAATGCGTGTACAGGAGGATTAGACCACTGCATGTGTGCAGTATGATTAGACCAATGCATGTGCAATATGCAGAGTTTATGACACGTGGGGAGCCAGCAACAGTGACTCTTTACTCTGTATGTTTGCCAGGTGGCATTATGCTTAGTTGAGCTGGGTTACGCTTGACACATGGAAATATTCTGCACAGGTGTCTTGGTAGGTCCTAGGCGGCACTTAGTAAAAACCTTGTCTGACCTGGCCGAGTTACTACGGGGTAAAACCCGTAGGAGGCCGAGGCCGAGCAGGATCTGGTTCCTTGGGAAGTTACGCACTGCTTATCTGATCGTTGGATATTCACTTGCTGGAGCTAACCAACAGCGACTACCTCTCCGAGCAGAGGTGCAACCTGCCGAGCAGCAGGAGTTGACCGGAAGTAGATTCACCTTCCGTTGACCTTTTACTGACTAACGCTGAAGGTCTTTGTCTTACCATAGCAGGTGAACTTTGGTCTCATCATATACATTCGATTTCTTTAGTCACGTGAAAGTAAATATGATGTTGCAAAACGATACTACGAAATGGAAAAGCTTATTTTGTAGCAAAAGATTGATCCCCAACCCAAAGAAACCCTCCCCCCACTCCCCGGCTCGACAAGGCAGCTGGAAAGATGTAAATCAGGTATTCAGCGGCCCGCTAAGAAGGAGAAACAGTGCCCGCAGACCTACAAGGAACCCACTTTCAAAGCTCTCAATTGGGTCTGAAGATGTTACTCCTGCACTGCAGACTGCGGGACTCGAACATTGCACCTTGTAACAAATTTGTCTTTCCAGAACCAACTGAGCTATGACATGCGAACATGGAAAAGCTTATTTTGAACATATTTAGCCGAAAGTAACCCAATAGGAGATTATTTTTCTACTCTTCAGGGACTAGCATGAGAAGTGAGGGGCTTTGATTGTTCTCTAGCAATGATGCAATTCAATTGCCATGAAAAACCAAGTGCAAATAATCATTGGAATAGACGTATATCTTGTCAGTTATTGAATTCTTCCAAAGAAAATTAATCCCTCACATAATTGACATAGATATATAGGCGAGAAAAAGAAAAAATATTAATTTTATTAAAAAAAACTTATTTTTATCACAAGATTGGAAGATAATCTTGTGAAATAGACCGAGGTTATGACAGAACCAAATTTATCCTTATTTTCCCCGTTTAACTGAATTTGTCTTTATTACGTATACTCTACTAAATCTTGGGTTTATGTGTCCTAATGAATTATGTGTTTATAAAACAGTCATGACTCGCTATTTATAAGTAATGATAATCTACATCTGGCATTCTATAACACTCTACAGTCTCTACTTATGATATCTCTTACATTTAGTCTACTTAAGCATCCAAAAGATTCGTTGAAGTCTAGGTTCATCAATGTAATAATTCATAATTTTTTTAAATCGTGGTTTCTTTTCCCTATTATTTATTGTAGGTGTGTATATTATCAGCATTTGAGGAGCCGTCTCTCGTAGATTATGAAACCTTTCAGGTCTACAATTTAGTTTTTTTTTTGGGTTAAAATGTAAATATTTGCATTTAACCAAGGATCAAAATAGATCAAGTCTTTACATGTACACTGGGTATACCCAGGATGTGGAGCATACGATCATAAAAAGCTAACTATTCCATACATAAGTCTAAATACAAAAGTAGTAACCTTATGCGCAACATCCCGGACAATAGGAGCTTGATCTTCAAAAACTTTTAAGTTTCTAACTTGCCATATATGGTAGATCGTGGAGGAGAGCATCGCTTTGAGGAACTTTGATCTAACACACTTTTTATGAAGGTGATTCCGACACCACGCTAACATAGAGGCCATTGTGGAGAACCTTGTAGAGATGTCTACAATTTAGTTTTATATGTTCTTTTATAGCTTTTTGGGTTTTACTTTTCTTTTCAATTTGGTTATTACAATAAATGATTGTTCTATGTGAGCCAAGCAAGATCCATTACGTTCGAGAAGTTTTAGTATTTGTAGCATCATAACCTTTTACATAAAAGAAATTTCTTATTTTTGCCAAATTCTAACTAGAGAAGATATACCATGATTACAAGGTGGAAGTATTTAAAAAGGCACTAACTTGAAAAAGTGACATGGAGTAACATATTTCAATTATGAGACCTAAATAAAGGTGTCTTTAAATTCGATAGTGTTTTAGATTTCAACACCAAAAAGCCAAATTTGGTGCCTTTTCGAGCCATCCTAATTTATGGTGATAGATACGGCTTGGGACATTGTCTATTGCCTTATCACTAGACAGGCAACTACCATAATTCCGTCCACTTGGGGATTCCATTTATGTAGCCTCAAATCATTCACCTTTCATAATCATATGTTGCTCCTATATTTCTTTTTTCTTTTTTTTTGGGGGGGGGGGAATCTAATTATTCTTAGAACTTTGGAGAAGCATTTTTTTGTTTTCGTTGTTGTAAAATTTAAACTATACGGTTTTCTATATCGCTTTGAATACCAGTCTATATTTAAAAGCTATAATAATTTATTTTATGTAAGAGGATTTAATAAATAATCGTTACATTTAGAGGACAAGCTATGATTATTGATGAGCCAAAAAATACCCCTCGTTAGTCAATAACGGTCAACGCTGAAATGAGGCGTAAAAATGGCCAAGTATGGCGGGTCGGCCTGGAGGTAGACCAGATCACAGTCGGACAAACAGTCCATCTCAGCTACAGGGCCCCACTGCCATTTCGTTTGTCGGGCCCCTCGGCCATTTTGATCATAGGGTCCCAGCGCCCTCTGGGGGCTAAAGATCTCATCTGGGGGCTAAAGATCTCATCTCGGGCTAAAGATCTCATCTCGGCCCACATCCCCGACTCGGGCTACAATTCCATCTCGGCTAATGAGTTTTGCTCGGCCTCGGATCCGATTTGTCCACTGACCTCGGGCTACCGTTTATGGTGCCAGCAACGAGCGTTATGAAAGGCTCTCCAATGTTCTACGGAGCTGGTCATTTTCATCTCGGCATGACGACCTCACATTACCAGTCATCTTGGATAATCAAGTGATCATCTCGGACATCTAGAGGATGTCAGTTATACATCTAGCTCGGGCAAAAAGAACCAGCACTCGGTTCCGAAGCTCTCAACGGTTTATTACAGCCGCGGGTCTCAGACTAGTGACCTCGGCCAAATTACAACAGTCACGATGTTGTGTGCTACGTGGCATACATGCAATCTTGATTCTCCAGATGTCAATCATACGGAGGGAAGTTACCAGCACATCAATCTTTAGCAGCTGCACGGCTGCCATGCAAGATGGCCAAATGTCTTCATTTTATCTACCTGAGACACGCAGCATCTAGCTTCACTAAGTATAAAAGGGCCTCCTCAACAGAAAGAAGGCCAAGTTTGTCCAAATCATTCAAAGCCCCACCAATTCAGAAAGAGAAGACCCACCAGTTTTCATCTCGGCTCGGCTAATACACTCTGGCCGACCTCAAACAGGTTTTCATATAAACCATTCTAATATAAGCTTTATGCTAAAATGCCCGCAACTGACTTGAGCGTCGGAGGGTTTTCCCGGGGCAGCGCCCTGGGACCCCTAACGCCTTCTTTCCTTTCTCAGGCTTTCAAGGACTGTTAGACGGAGGAGTAACGGCCTGGATCCCGGATATTTCGACTTTTACACTGGTGATAAATCCGACATCATCAGATTGGCGCTAGAAGGAGGGCCTGAACCTCCGAGTCCCTTGATTTTCGAAATATCAATTCAAGTCATTTCCAACAACTCCTCTTAACTGACCTTGGAAGCTATCGAGAGAAAGATGAGCAAAGAAGACAACCAAAAGTCTTCTCTGACTGCACAATGTTCCAAGGAGCCCAAGGAGTTCTCAACTCCTATTATCTTCTCATATGAAGAACACATGAGAGCCGTACACTATGTGGCTCAAAATCCAGCAGCGTTCCAAGCTGTTATGGAGCTAAGAGGGAAAGCCATAACAGAAGGTACCAGTGGTCTCTCTCCTAGCAGTACTGGTACTCAGCAGCTGGAGTATTCTCCATCTCGGCCAGGGTATCATTCTGAATGTCAAGCCGAGATTATAACTGAAGCAGGATACCCACCACGGAGGTCTGATTATCAGACCATACAGTGCCCTGCAACCTCGTCTCGGCCTTTCAGCTTTGGAAAACATATCCAGGCTTCACGGCGAGAAAGAGCATCTGTCAAAGTTCGGATGGAGGGCCAGGGCAGAGAAAGGACCTCTCTGTTGGCCTCAAAGGCCCATATCCTCTCCTATATGAGGAAGAAGAGTTTGGCAAAGGAACCTAAGCCCCTTGCAGGGCCACTCCATAAGAGGAACCCACAACTCTACTGCCTATATCACCATGATATAGGGCATGATACAGAAGACTGTAGGAAACTCGGTAAAGAGATAGCTCGCCAAATTGAGCTCGGCCATCTGCAGCAGTTTCACGATCCGAGATTGAACCTGCGCAGCAGAGCCGACTTAGACGATCCCCGAAGTGGACGCCAATCCGAGCGGCAGCTCTGAGTTGAAAAGACAGCAAGTTAGGCTGCCTTGACCGTTAACTGAGCTCAAAGTGGGTATCAATTTTCGTATACATCCGAAAACCCCCAATTCGGCCTTATAATTGGCCTGTGCAGCTTTTGATAAAGTTAACCATTCGGTGCATGAAGCTTCTCAGCAATAAAAAGCTTGCTTATCTAACTTATAATGTTGTGGACAGCTCTGTGGAACTGAGAAATTTTTCTTATCAAAGACCTCGCTACGTACGAGGCACGCGCCCGCCATAGGGTGCCCAAAAGACCTCGCTACGTACGAGGCACGCGCCCGCCATAGGGTGCCCAAAAGACCTCGCTACGTACGAGGCACGCGCCCGCCATAGGGTGCCCAAAAGACCTCGCTACATACGAGGCACGCGCCCGCTATAGGGTGGAAAAAGACCTCGGTCTGTCCCAGGCAGAAGCCCGCTAAAGGGTGAAAAAGGCCTCGGCCAGTACCAGGCACATGCCCGTTAAAGGGTACTGGAAAACCTCAGCTTTCTCGGGGCGGCGACCTGCTGAATAAGAGACTTGTATGGCCTTGGCAAATCTGGAAGAGGTTAGGGGATAGTATTGATGCCTCTATATCCCACCTCGGCTAAGCGTACAACGGATATGTTCAGAAATTATCCCTCCAAATGGGATCTCGGCCAAGGCAGCATAGGGTCCCCTTATTAAACTCGACGGGGTCAGGTTTGGAAAAGAGCCCGTTAGAGGGTTGAAGTTGCACCTCGGCAGGTCTGGGGTAAAAAGCCTGTTACAGGGAAGAACAAGACTTCAGCGAGTCCAAGGTCAGAGCTTATTAAAAGGCGAAACGAAGCAGGGGCCCGTTAAAGGATGAACCTGTTTGAGTTCAGCAAGTCTGAATAGGCGAAGTAAGACTTACGAGGGCAAACTTCCCAGCATCTCACCTCAGCGAACGTACCCTGAGTAGGCTTGGCAAAAAAAAGTTTATTCCCAAGTGTCATCCAGATTGGATCTCGGTAAAGGCTGCGCAAGTTTCACTTGGTCGATTCTTGGTTCAGCTCGGCAACGTTCCAGGTTCATCTTACATTTAAAAGTTGCCCTATTATGTTAGAACTGATCAGGTTAATCAGGGCTGATGTAAGAACTTGGCAACAACAAGTTTGAAGGGTTAACTCGGCCTAGCAATGGATTCACTCCGACGTGAAGTTAGTTTATTTTCAATAGAGTTGATCAAGTTTACTAAGACTGACATGGAAAGTTAGCAGTAACAACAAAAGTGCTGAGGGCAAAAGAGTCAATTAAGTCAAAAAGAGATTTTCATAGATGAAGAGCTGAATTACAAGGTGATGTCTGCCCTGATAAAGATAAACAAAAGGAATCCTAAGCCTAATCATCCTGATCTTCTTCCCTCAAATCAGCTCCGTCCACAAACTTTTGGAACATTTCTTCGAAGTCTTGGGCAGCAAGAGGATTGTATAGCTCAGCTAGGCGGGGATCATTTTTGTTTAGATCGGGATAGACAGCAGAGCAAACATCAATGGCTTTCGTCTGGCCGGCCTCCATGGCTGAGCCTTGCAGATGGATCATATTCTCCTCGAAGAACTTGGATTTTCTGAAATCTTGAATGGTTCTGATCTCAGCTTCCATCAATTTTTCGCGCAGAAGGTTGATCATCTCTGTGTCATCTTGGCTCTTTTGCGACAACTCAGCATTTTGCTTCTTCAAATGCTCAACCTCATTGAGAGATTGAGTGGAGGTCAGCCACCTTATTCTCCAACTCATCCACCTTAGAGTTGGAGGTGGCCAACCTCGTCTCAGCATCTTCAGCCTTCTTCTAGAGATGGGCGGTTCCCGCTTCCAGGTCAGTAACTTTCTGGGTCAGCTCGGCTCTTTTCTTCTCTGACACTTCAAATTGTTCTCTTGAAGTTGCCAGCTCCCCAAGAAAGTCTCTGCTGCGAGTAACCAGTTCCATCCCCTGGCCTCGGATCTATTTAACAAGATAGCATGAAAAAGAAGTCCAATAAAAAAATAAGTAAAGTTCTCAACAGGAGATTTGCTTACCAGAGCAAGGTTGGATATATAAGCATTGGTCAGGGCTGCAAAGTCAGTTGCCCTGAATCTTTGAAGATCCCGAGGCAGGATTGCTGCTCTATTCAGCCTTTCGGCCACAGCAGGATTCTCAGCAGAATCCCCCTCAGAAAACCCAATCAAGATTGGGTCTTGAATATTACCTGGTTGAGGCAAGATCTCCTCAACTGGGTCAGCAGTGAACATCTCCGGGGGCTGAGATGGCCCCGGATCACGTCTGCTAGAGCCTTCATCCCGCTGCCTTTTCCGGGGGCAAAGGCTAGAACTCCCGCCAGCGTCAGCTGGAGTCTCAGTTTCAGTTGGAGCCTGGGGCTTGATCTCAGTCTCAGGCTCATCGTCTACAATTGTGATGGGCAGAGCTGCGCAGAAATAAAAATGAATCAGAACCCAAGTATCGCACACTTGGAAAATTTTTACATACGAAAAAAAGGTTTACCTGGTTCAGGCTCCGCCAGCTTGAGCTCAGCAGGAGCAACACTAGAAACTGGGGGCACCGTCGAAGTGGAAGCTCCCCCAGAGCCGAGTGTGGCTAACCTCCTCTCTCTTCTAAGCCTTTTTCTGGCTTGAGTCTCAGCCATCATATCCAAACGGGTAGAAGGGCCGGCCATTGCACCTGCATTTAGAGCTGAACAGTTAAGTATTGAAGTAAGAAAACAAAAGCAAATAAAGAGAAGAAATGATCTGAGAAAGACATATTTATAGGGCTTCACCTCGGCAGCCCAAGAGTCGTCAGGAATAAATGGCTCTCGATTTGTGAAACGGCGGAGCCCCAAAAGCTGCGCAGATAACGTTTCGTGCTCTGCGCGAACAGTAAATGTGCAGACTGAGCCAATCAGAATTGGACGCGTGCCAGAACAGGTAGCGCACTGAATGAATCAGGTCAGAGACAACTGATCAGTTCGGCCAAAAGCTATCATTAGCGTATCGTACATTGTGCTCCTAATAAATACGTTAAACGGTCTAGTTAGATCTTGACACGTCATCATTTTGGAAGACAACTCGAGAAAAATCTGAACAGATTAGCCTACCCTCTCAGGTCAGCTCGGCCAGCCTAATCTGGGGGGCAAGTGATGAGCCAAAAAATACCCCTCGTTAGTCAATAACGGTCAACGCTGAAATGAGGCATAAAAATGGCCAAGTATGGCGGGTCGGCCCGGAGGTAGACCAGATCACAGTCGGACAAACAGTCCATCTCAGCTACAGGGCCCCACTGCCATTTCGTTTGTCGGGCCCCTCGGCCATTTTGATCATAGGGTCCCAGCGCCCTCTGGGGGCTAAAGATCTCACTGGGGCTAAAGATCTCATCTGGGGGCTAAAGATCTCATCTCGGGCTAAAGATCTCATCTCGGCCTAAAGATCTCATCTCGGCCCACATCCCCGACTCGGGCTACAATTCCATCTCGGCTAATGAGTTCTGTTCGGCCTCGGATCCGATTTGTCCAATGACCTCGGGCTACCGTTTATGGTGCCAGCAACGAGCGTTATGAAAGGCTCTCCAATGTTCTACGGAGCTGGTCATTTTCATCTTGGCATGACGACCTCACATTACCAGTCATCTTGGATAATCAAGTGGTCATCTCGGACATCTAGAGGATGTCGGTTATACATCTAGCTCGGGCAAAAAGAACCAGCACTCGGTTCCTAAGCTCTCAACGGTTTATTACAGCCGCGGGTCTCAGACTAGTGACCTCGGCCAAATTACAACAGTCACGATGCTGTGTGCTACGTGGCATACATGCAATCTTGATTCTCCAGATGTCAATCATACGGAGGGAAGTTACCAGCACAGCAATCTTTAGCAGCTGCACGGCTGCCATGCAAGATGGCCAAATGTCTTCATTTTATCTACCTGAGACACGCAGCATCTAGCTTCACTAAGTATAAAAGGGCCTCATCAACAGAAAGAAGGCCAAGTTTGTCCAAATCATTCAAAGCCCCACCAATTCAGAAAGAGAAGACCCACCACTTTTCATCTCGGCTCGGCTAATACACTCTGGCCGACCTCAAACAGGTTTTCATATAAACCATTCTAATATAAGCTTTATGCTAAAATGCCCGCAACTGACTTGAGCGTCGGAGGGTTTTCCCGGGGCAGCGCCCTGGGACCCCTAACGCCTTCTTTCCTTTCTCAGGCTTCCAAGGACTGTTAGACGGAGGAGTAACGGCCTGGATCCCGGATATTTCGACTTTTACACTGGTGATAAATCCGACATCATCAATTATGAAAGAAAAGGTGGTTATATATACACACACACAAGAAATAAATACATTCTATATGCCTCCAGGATATATCTCAATTATTACTTGAGTTGAAATATTACAATTAGAAAGATACATGTTCGAACCACGACATGTGGCGTGTAGGTACAATATTGCTATCTGAGTTAGTACTTATTTAGATCATAGTATCCGACTCAATTAGATTAAAAAAGTTGTTGATCCAGTTTATAGTTGACACCTTATATGTGTTGTATACTAAAACCTTTATCAATCTCAAAGACATTTGAATTTCTAATTACTTCCTCCATAATTTTTTGAAACGGAAACGGTGGTGGATCGAGATCAAAAGGATTACCTTTTAAGGAGAAGAAATGCAACTAATGATAAATATATATTCTACTCTCTCATTAGTCGACTTAAACCTCTGAAATGACTACATATATTCCCTTTCAAGAAACTGACATGCTATTCCTGCTACCTTGAATTTCATCAATTATGACAAAGAAACTTTTCATATGTAGACTTGGGTTAATCAAATCATTGCACTAAATAATTGCATCAAATGTTTGTTTAAATCTCTGGTCTCTGAAGCTTCCATAGCTCTAGCCTCATAAAGCTTTATCAAGGTTGCAAATCAAGAGTTCAGTAACCTCTTAAATTGATATAATTTTGTCATAACATGTTGGAAAAAGTACTTAAAAGTTCTTTAAATCTTGTGATCCATCCTTGTATAATGTTATGTAACATATTGATAGGAGATTGGATGAAGTTTGGAGTGTTTTATGAACAATGGAAGGAAATCGGGGTGTTCCAAACACTTTAAGCGCCTAATGTAGGCGTTTGAAGTGTTCTGGAACACTTCCAGAACACTTGAAGCGCCTCATGTAGGCGTTCGAAGTGTTCGGGAACACTTCCAGAACACTCCGAACGCCTTGTATAGGCGTTCAATGTCACATAAAGCGCCTAATGTCATTTTATACAGTCGTTTGATGTCACATAAAGCTCCTATGTCATTTTGTACAGTCGTTCGATGTCATTTTGTACAGTCGTTCGAAGTGACATGAGGCGCCTAATGTGCCCTGACTGTTCATAAAAGATGTGACTTCTCCTCCAAATGACATCTCCTTTCATATTGAACGTTCATGGCCGATCCTAGGGGGAGAAAACTGCAAAAAATGGTCTTTTAAACCTGTGTTTTGAAAACCAAAAGCCTATAAATATTGGGCTTTGCTATCTTCAACATATACATGAAAAACTCTTGAAAACTATTGAATTTTCTGCAGTACTTTCTTCTCTCATTCTCTCTACTATCAATTTCTTCTACGATCAAGTTCAAACTCTCTCTAGTAGAGCAAACTAAAGAGAGTAAGCCGTTATATCTTGGGAAGCATTAACCATTGCAGTCTACCTTGCTCACCGGTAGAGGCTAAATTGCTTTAAGGACAGAGTTATCTCGAAACTCGTCTCGGCTTTCATTGCTTTATTGTTTGGTTTTTCCTGTGTCATTTACATATTTTTCAACAATCTTAAAGCAAATTTACTATGGCAACCAAACAAGCTCTTCCGGATATGACAAAGTTGGAGCCATTTGATAGCAAGTTCTACAAGAGATGGGCAGCCAAGGTGCTGTTTTTCCTCGAGATGCTCTCTGTTTCATATGTGCTCAAGATGGAAAAACCTAATGATGAAGCAGAGGCACGTAAGTATGATTCGGACAATACAACTTGCAGAGGTCATATTATGCACTTTTTGTCCAACTCATTGTTTGACATCTATGTCAAATTTACTTCGGCTAAGGAGATATGGTCAGCACTTGAAAGCAAATATGGTGCTGAGGATGTTGGTAAGCGCAAATACGTGGTGAGTGAATTCTTAAAGTTCCATATGGTGGATCATGTTCCAATCAATGATCAAATCCATCAATTTCAACGATTGGTGGATAATCTGGAACAAGAAAGAATCAAGATCGATGAGACCTTCCAGGCTGCAGCGTTACTGGAGAAACTTCCTCCTTCTTGGAGCAAATACAAGAAGAGAGGAAAGCATGACGATGCCAAGTTGTCTCTAGATGCTGTAATCAAACACATATGCATCGAAGAGAACAACAGAATGGAAGATGAGTCTCACAATCAAGAAGGTGTCAAGGCTAATATTGTTGAGCATGCTACGAAGAAACAAAGATTCCAGACCAGCGGCGGCGGCAACAATAATGGTGGAAATAAAGGTAAGAAAATTGTTGTGCAGTCCCAAAAGAAGATCAAAGGTGTTTGCTGGGTTTATGGGAAGCCAGGACATCGAGCTGTCAATTGTAGAAAAAGAAAAGGCCAAAACGTCAATCAAGCAAACCTTGTGGAGGATTCAGGCGCAGCAGATGATATCATTGCAGCAGTCGTCCTAACGGAGGTAAACCTTGTCGGTAGTGCAACGGAATGGGCGGTAGACACATGGGCTACCAAACATATTGCTACCAGTAAGGACCTATTTTCTGATTATCAAGAAATAGGAAACGGTGAACAAGTCTTCTTGGGAGATGCACATGGTACCCAAGTTCTTGGAAAGGGTAGGGTGCTTCTCAAGTTGACCTCTGGAAAGAAACTGGAGTTAAGCAATGTGTTACATGTTCCCGCTATACGTAGGAACTTGATATCTGGCGTACTACTGAACAAGGCCAACATTAAACTTGTTTATGAGTCTGATAAACTTGTCTTATCTAGAAATGGGAAGTTTGTTGGTAAGGGATTTTGTAATGGGGGGCTGCTTGTTCTTGACGCTATATGTTTGTCTAATAATAAAGAAGCATCCAGTTCTGTTTACTTTGCCGAGTCTCTTGATATGTGGCATACTAGATTAGGACATGCAAACATAGGAATCATTAAGAAACTCAAAAACATGAATATGATTTCATATGATGGTGAGAATTTTGATAAATGTGAACATTGTGTTGAGGCTAAACATCATAAGAGACCATTTAAGAAAGTGGATAGAGTTTCTCAAAAACTTGGTTTGATCCATAGTGACTTAGGTGATTTTAAGAATCATATGAGTAAAGGCGGTAAAAGATATTATGTTACTTTTATTGATGATTACACTAGATATGTTAAGGTATATCTGTTAAGTCATGAGGATGAGACTGAGTCTATGTTTATAAGTTACAAAAATGAAGTTGAAAATCAGTTAGATTTAAAGATCAAAAGGCTTAGGACTGATAAAGGTGGTGAATATAGTACAGATTCTTTACAAAGGTTTTGTAAAGAAAATGGCATTATTCATGAGGTCACACCCCCGTATACACCTCAATCCAACGGAGTAGCCGAAAGAAAGAATAGAACACTCAAAAATATGATGAATGCGATGTTAGTTAGTTCAGGATTGCCAGACAATATGTGGGGTGAGACAATCTTGACTGCATGTCATATATTAAATAGGATACCACATAAGAAGTTAGATAAAATACCATATGAGTTATGGAAAGGCTACGCACCCAACCTGAGTTACTTGAAAGTGTGGGGTGTTTAGCCAAAGTTGCTATTCCTGATTTTAAGAGAAGTAAAATCGGGTCTAAGACAAGGGATTGTGTGTGTTATGCCCCGCACCCTCCGTAGGTTAATCAAAAGGCAAAGAAGGAATTAAACAGAGTTTAATGATAGTCAACGGAAATAAATTAGGCATTAAGTATGAGGATTAATTAGAAATTAATGAGAGGATTGAATATTAGAATTAAATTGTATTTAATTTTAGAATTAAATAATAAAGGTTTATCTTTTAAGATAAATAAGATAATAGATATAATTTAGAAACTCCAAATTTCCCCCTTCCCATATAAAAACTGACAGAACGTCAGTTTTCTCATTACGCAGAGAAAACTGACGCAGCCTCCCTCCCCATAGGCGACATTGGCATTCACAAACCCTAGGCAAGGATTTCTCCAAGATCCATCCTTCAATCTTCGTCCGATCTTCCTTCGTTCTTCGAGTAATCAAAGGCAAGTAACTTTCTTATAAGTTCCTACGATTTGTGAAAGAAAACTGGCCTATTTTGTTATCAAATCGGATCACCATACAGTATTTTCGTTTTGTGATTATTTGTTTATGATTTATGCGTTTTGGTTTCGAGATTTGGCCGCTGTATATGAAAAAGTATTCGTTGTTGTTATTGATTATGTGAAATCATGCTAATCCCTAACCCGAAATCCCTTTGGATGTGCCTTCATGGCTGGATAGGTTTGGGAATGGAAAAAGGAGGGATCTTTTGGGTGTGATTTGAGGAACCATGTGCGTTTAGGATTGAACGTGTGATGGGTCCGAGAGGGTGTTGCGTTGATGAATTATGTTTGGATGGATAGGGTGGTTAGGTTTGGAATGATGGGTTGGAAATTGGGGGAAACGTTGGTTGAAGATTGCATCCTCTGCAGAAATTAGCAGAACAAAGTTCACAGGAAACGCTGACATCGATCGATCGATGTCAGAGATCGATGTCCCCTGCTGGACATCGATCGATCGATGTGGGGTGAGCTGAGAGATCGATGTCCTCGGTTGGACATCGATCGATCGATGTAGGGGAAGGTTGAGAGATCGATGTCCTCTGTTGCACATCGATCGATCGATGTATAAGAGGTTGAGAGATCGATGTTGTAGCGCCCCGCCCGAAACCAGGGTTCCGGCTCAGTGCACCCGCCGCACTCTACTCCATAGAGTACAAAGCGTCGATACTATACATGTACATGTCGACATGAATAATGAATCGATAAGCGGAAGCAACATAACATAAACAAATCATAATCGACATGCAATGTACTACATCATAATCTGTACAAGTCATCATATACAGAATACTGAAATCTTCTGAAATACATCATAAATCAAGCTTAATGTCTTCAAACGAATCTCTCAGCAGGTTTCTTCGTTATCAATGATCTATCTAGCCTGACATCAACAAGTCTGTATAGTGATACCTGTTATCTGGAAAATGATAAATGAGGCAAGTATGAGCGATAGCCACCGACTTTTAATCACTCAGCAAGTAGTCTTACCAGATACGACATGTGGATCATACATGGGAAGACGGGGTGACAAATCATAATAACCATAATTTTGAATATAATAAGCACGTCTCCTTTTTAACAAGTATCATAACATATATGAAAAACAAGTAAATAAGGAAGATTTCAAAACATACATAACATAACAGCATCTCATTCTGCTTAATTCGTAACATCATACTACATACATACTTAACTCCTAATCCATACTTATACCATCTTTGCCTACCTTACATGTACTACATTGTCATACTTAACACTACCTTGTCCATTGTAGTGCTGTCATATACTCAAAGAATTCTTAATCATAACTCTAAGGTAACATGGTCATGACGTGATGCATAAAACATGACTTTTCGTAAACGTGACATTTCATAACTTGACATGATTTCCATAACTTGCGTAAAATGACATATTCATAACTTGCATGACATGACATTTTCATAACATGAAGACATAACATTTTCATCATTGGCTATAGCACTTTTCATAAGAATAATAACACACGACATACCGATTGATTCCCCATATAATACATGTACGACATAAACGTCATAACATATGTACATGTACCAAAGGTGACGCGCTATGACAGAAATCCCGTGTCCCAGACCCGGTGTTACACTCAGCCACATACGTAATCATATGCCCCTGACATCTACCACCCCGGTACCAATGTCACACTGGCGAACATAACATGATCGTAATCATGAACATATCATAACAAACATATCGTGTGTCGATGGAATCAATCGTCTCGCGTTTATTATTCACATGCATATGAATTTTCAAAACATGAGATGTGACAACATAACTTTGCAAATCTTGTTTTCATGCAACATGAGACTCGGTCATATGAGGGTACTTTGGTCATTCTACATCTTATAACAACATCACTTACTTATTTACATTCTACAAATCATAACTTAAAGGAAATCCCACTTTTACCCTAAAAAGTGGCCATTCGGCCATAGCATCCCCAAATCAGCCCACTTTTCACAATTTTCATCCAACACCACTTTCTTAATTTGTATTTCCCAATACAATTCATATTTCAACACTTAAAGAAATTAAACTCTAAATTCCTAATTCCTTTAACTTCTTACATACAAATAACATGTAATCAAATCATTTATGTCATAACATCGTATTCAAACGTGTATATAATTCTATATATGTACAATATATAGTTTCATACATATGTGCATTCTTTAAGTGTGTATAGATACAATAAAAATGTATATATTATCATATTTCATAAATAGATACAT
Source organism: Eustoma russellianum (assembly GCA_036186865.1). Classification (NCBI taxonomy): domain Eukaryota; kingdom Viridiplantae; phylum Streptophyta; class Magnoliopsida; order Gentianales; family Gentianaceae; genus Eustoma; species Eustoma russellianum. Next base: position 28,661,833 of record AP025053.1, on the reverse strand, counting down.
AAATCATGATGAGGTCATCCTTTTCATACTCTTAACATTTATTTTATACATATGTACACAAACATAAATATAATAAAATCATTCATTTAATAATAGACCTAATGGCCGATTGATATATATGTGTGTGTATATATATTGTGTATACATGTATAAAATCATTTTATCATATATTATATAATATCCAAAACTTATTTATCTTTATATCTTATCATATATATTATACATATTTGTATAGACTAAACATATAAAGATTATTTAAGCATTGAAATGACCCTAAAACCGAAGCTCCATCCATATATATATTACAAAATAAACTAATTTCATTATCAAGTGCTTTTGTTGTCCTTGCTTTACATATGTACGTATATACCTATATAACATATACCAAAGAAAAACCATTGTGTACCCACTTATATATATCTATGTACTACTATTATATATATATATATATATATATATATATATATGTATGTATGTATGTATATATATGGGTGTTCACTTTATACTTTATATATATAACCGTGTATACCCACTTATATATATCTATGTATATTTTTCAATATACCACATATAGTATGTTACATATATATATATATCTATATATGTATTCGTATATATATGTATTTACTTATACATATCAATGTATGTTTTAAGATACCACATATACCGTACATATTTATATACAGTCAAAATAAACCATTTTTCATTCCGTGTATTATATATAAACATATATTTATGTACATATATGCATATTAACTTAATGCTATTTCATATTTATACCTATACTTATACATAACAATTACAACCTCTATACTCCAAAATGCTTCATGGCTGAAACTACTATCACATGTATACAACATGTATACTACCTAAAAACATGTATTTTTCATATTCTTGCAAAGAATTCTTGAACATACTACATGATGATCCAACTTTGATATAAAAATACATACTAAACATTTGAAACTCCATGTAGGATCTAGGAAGAATACTTGCCTTGGTTCACCTTTCTTACACTTAGAAGATGTTTCCTTCACTTGGTTTGGAAGAGAGTTCTTCTTCCTTCCTTCCTAGTATACACAGTTTTTAAGGTTTAAAAGAAGGGTTAGTGAGCAACTTATGAAACTAAATATATGGAAGAATCAAACTTAAACTTCATAAAGTTCTTACCTTAATTGCCTTTGATTCTAGATGCTACAACCTTCTTGAATCTTTCTTAGTTGATGGAGTGTTGTTTAAAACTTGGTGTAGGAGTTGTTATGTGGTTTGAGATGAGAAGTAATCCTCCTCCTTGTCTTGAAGATTTTCGGTTGAGGTTGTGGAAATGGAAAGAAAAATATGTTCTCCCTTGTGTTGTTCCAGCCGAAAGTTGGAGAGGGAAAATGGGAGGAAATGTTAATTTTTTTGTGTAATAAAGTGGAGGGACAATGGTGGTTTATAGTTGTATAAGGAAAAAAGGAAGATGGGAATAATTAATATAGCAAAGTTGTCTTCTCCTTTTGTGGGGTGATTGCCGAGAATGATGAAGGAAAAGGAAGATTAATTATTGTTTTGTGGCATGTGAAATAAGATAGAAGAAAGTGAGTAGTGGGTGTGAAAGTGTGTAAGATAGGTGGTTGTTGTTTGCCATGTGAATAAAGTAGAGATTCTTCCACTTGGATAGGGAGTGGGGAAAGAAAGGGAGGATTTTTGTCTTTTGTTGATATGTTGGATTAAGTGGAAGAAAATGTGATACTAGTGTGTATTGTAGTTATCCTATCGGGTATTTTTATTTGATTTAGTTTATGTCTATATACTTATGTTACTGCCGACTAATTTATTTAAATACATTGTATGTCCCATACAGTCATTGTCTAGTCCCATCCAGTCTCGTTATATCCGTTAACTTACCTTAAGGTTATTTTTATGTGTGTTTCTAACCCCGATATTTAATGTCGATGTCTTTATTAATTCTAAATAAAAATTTAAAATTCCACTGCAATTTCATCAACATCGCATTTCGTTCTATTTTCATCATTTCCACTAGCCCCAATCTCGGGTCGTAACAGATGTTCTCTGATGGACATCGATCGATCGATGTGAGGGTATGATGTCACATCGATCGATCGATGTGAGGGGATGATGTCCATCAGTTTTGTGGGAAAATAGAGGAAGGAAGAGGGAAGCTCGGGGAGTCTTTGGGTGACCTTAGAGACGTCTTAAGACCTGATTAAAGGTAGTCTAAGTCTCGGGAACATGACTTAGGATGGTGAATCAACTTGGTGAGTTCAAAAGGGGTTTTCGAATCGGATTTCAATGAGGATGACTTAGGAGGGTTAGGAGATGAACGTACGAGGTGTTTTAGAGTTCAATGAAGGAAGGAGAGGGATACTCGCATTGGTTGTGAACTTTAGAATCGGGACTAAGTATTGACGAGTTTGTTGAAGCCTAAGTTTGATGTGTAAGTTAGTATCTTGTGGGTTGCTTATACTTGCGCATGTGAATGTGAATTGCATACGAGAACGAGAAATGTGATTGAAACGAGGAGTCTTGCATCATGGCACTTGCATTTGCATATTGATTTGAAAAGAGATGTGCTTCGGCACAGATTTGCAAAGGTGACCTGCAATGTTAACCGGGATGGAAATTTAAGCCGGGGTGCATTGCAGGGCACAAAAGGCTGTAACGTTAACCGAGATGGAAATATAAGCCGGGGTGCGTTACAGGGTATAAAGTCCTCTGCAATGTTAATCAGGATGGAAATATAAGCCGAGGTGCATTGCAGAGTATTACGAGTCTGTGATGTTAATCGGGATGGAAATATAAGCCGAGGTGCATCACAGAGCATAACGAGCCTGTAACGTTAACCGGGATGGAAATATAAGCCGGGGTGCGTTACAGGGTTACGAGTTACTAGACCGGACATTGTCACATGCATTGCACTGTTTTGAAAAGAAATGGCTCATGCGTTTGTGATTGTGTAGTGTAGTGCATATTTTGACATGCATCACGTGAGTCAATGTGGTATGGATGTGCGTGGTATTTGATAGCCAATGAATTGTTATTTGCGTGCAAATTGCTGTACTTGCTTTATTACGTTATTCGCCTATATATTTGGAAGTTTACAAGACATGTACCCCACAATTCCCTTGAATTATATATTACTCATGTCTTGCCATGTGTTGATCCCGTATGTCTTATAAGCGGGTTACTTGCTAGCGTTTCGCTAAGGGTACTACCTTTGTCTTTGCAGATGAACCTAGTTACGACATGATTTTCATTGAGGACGACGGCGAGTGGGCAGAATGGGATGTTTAGACCGTGTGGAGTGGATTGATTAGATAGTTTTCCGTCATTTCTGTTTCTTAATTCATTTGGGATTTTAGATGGCTGCGACCATACACAGTTCCTTTGGTATTCACATTGTCTTTTGACGTTCTGCATTAATGGTTTAGATTGACGAGATATGTTTCCGCGCTTATTTCTCTTACGTCATTGATGATGTGTATTCGAGAGATGAGACGTCTTGTAGTCTTCTCTGTAAGCTACGACGGGTGTACCGGTTCGGATTCCGCTGTCTAGGTCGGGGCGCTACAGTGTGTTCGTCGGATATGCTCAAAATAGTGCATCATATAGATTCATGACTATAGATAATAGTTCTATATTGGAATCTAAAGATGCTGAATTTTTTGAACATATCTTCCCTATGAAAAGACAATTCGAAGTTGCTTCCAAATTTGAGGTAGGTGAGTCTAGTAAGTCCGTAGTTAGTCAAGAGATTATTCTACCTAGAAGAAGTAAGAGACAAAGAGTTGAGAAATCCTTTGGGAATGATTTTACAACGGCGTTCATTTTAGAAGATGACCCCAAAACTTATGGAGATGCCATTAAATCAATAGATTCTAAGTTTTGGAAAGAAGCCATTAATAGCGTGCTTGAGTCGATTTTAAGTAATAACACTTGAGAATTGGTAGATTTGCCTAGAGGTTGTAAACCTATCAGTTGTAAGTGGGTCTTTAGAAATAAGCTAAAGGCGGATGGAACAATTGATAAATTTAAAGCTAGGCTTGTCGCTAAAGGGTTCACGCAACAAGAAGGTATCGATTTCTTCGATACATATTCTCCGTTTGCTAGAATCACTACCATAAGAGTGTTAGTGGCAATTGCTTCTATTTACAGACTTGTTGTTCATCAAATGGATATAAAAACAGCATTTTTAAATGGAGATTTAGAAGAAGAAATATATATGAAACAACCCGAGGGTATGATAGTTAAAGGCCAAGAGCATAAAGTGTGTAGGCTTAAGAAGTCTTTGTATGGTCTTAAGCAAGTACCTAAACAATGGCATGAAAAATTTGACAATGCTATGGTGTCGAATGGTTATGTAGTAAATGAAAGTGACCGTTGTGTGTATAGTAAATTTGATGATTGTGATGGTGTCATTATTTATCTTTATGTTGATGATATGTTAGTTTTTGGCACCAACATAAATGTTGTAAATGACACAAAATCATTTTTGTCTTCTGTTTTTGACATGAAAGATATGGGGAAGGCAGATTTGATTCTTGGACTTAAGTTAGTGGAGAAATATGGGGTTACCTAATTTCTCAAGAACACTATGTTGAGAAAATATTGAAAAAGTTCAATCATTATGATGTGAAACCAGTTAGTTCTCCTTATGATTCACATGTGACATTGACGAAGAATAAATTTGAAAGTGTGTCTCAATGTGAATATGCTAGAATAATTGGTAGTGTAATGTACTTGATGAATTGTACTAGACCCGACATTGCATACGCCGTAAATAGACTTGCAAGATATACTCATAATCCTAATGAGAAACATTGGTGTGCATTAAGACGGTTATTGAGATATCTTAAAGGTACAATGAATTTAGGACTCATGTTTAGTGGTTCACCCGCTGTTTTAGAAGGTTATTGTGATGCTAATTGGGTGACTGATAATGATGAGATAAACTCCGCTAGTGGATATGTGGTTACATTGGGTGGTGGATCTATCTCTTGGAAATCATGTAAACAATCTTGTAGTGCTAAATCTACAATGGAGTCTGAATTTATTGCGTTAGAACTTGCTAGCACAGAAGGTGAATGGTTAAGGAATTTACTTGTTGATATTCCTTTATGGCTAAACCTATGCCTTCTGTGTCGATTCATTGTGATTCACAGGCTGCGATCGCACGTGCAAAGAATAAGATTTATAATGGAAAGAGCCGGCACATCCGTGTAAGACACAATATTGTGCGTGAGTTGATAAGTTCAGGAGTGGTAAACTTGGAGTTTGTAAGAACTAAGTTTAACCTTGCTGACCCCTTAACTAAATGACTAAATAAGAAGTTAGTCTATGAAACATTGAGGGGGATGTGACTTATTCTATCTGTAGAGAATTCTTCATGACGGGAACCCAACCCACTATTAGTAGAGATCCTACAAACGAAGTTCAATGTGGTAAAAACAAGTCATGAAAGAGTTCTATGTTGCACTATCAAAGTGTTCCTCCCTAAGGTGTTGTTGTCGATAGTGCTCGCTGTAAAAAATTGAGGGTGAGATTTCAAGAATCTCTTAATGAAAATTCATAGCCATGTTGTATGGTGGTGTGAACAGTGCACACTTGATGAATTTCACCTATATAAGCTTGGAAGTGGTGCCGCTTCCTGTGAGAGCTTGGAAAACTCTCTAGAGAGCTTATGAATCCCGAGATAGGTGCATGGCCGATATCGCACCAAAACCGCGAACTTGAAGAAGTAGATAACGATATGTCTTCTTGTTGTTCATATAAACAATAGTGGAGTAAGATTTAAGACGAAGTTCATCTTACTTCCGTTTATATAACTCAAGTTGTACTAGCAGCGATTCAAGACCACAAGTCATCGTATCTGTTATGTATCGTTATCTTTGGTTGATAGTAGAAAGGTTGGTTTATGGTCGTTCTTTTGTGACTATACAAGATTGGATCATATGGGGGATTGTTGGAAAAAGTACTTAAAAGTACTTTAAATCTTGTGATCCAACCTTGTATAATGTTATGTAACCTATTGATAGGAGATTGGATGAAGTTTGGAGTGTTTTATGAACAATGGAAGGAAATGGGGGTGTTCCAAACACTTTAAGCGCCTAATGTAGGCGTTCGAAGTGTTCTGGAACACTTCCAGAACACTTGAAGCGCCTCATGTAGGCGTTCGAAGTGTTCGGGAACACTTCCAGAACACTTCGAACGCCTTGTATAGGCGTTCAATGTCACATGAAGCGCCTAATGTCATTTCGTACAGTCGTTCGATGTCACATGAAGCTCCTATGTCACTTTGTACAGTCGTTCGATGTCATTTTGTACAGTCGTTCGAAGTGACATGAGGCGCCTAATGTGCCCTGACTGTTCATAAAACATGCGACTTCTCCTCCAAATGACATCTCCTTTCATATTGAACGTTCATGGCCGATCCTAGGGGGAGAAAACTGCAGAAAATGGTCTTTTAAACCTGTGTTTTGAAAACCAAAAGCCTATAAATATTGGGTTTTGCTATCTTCAACATATACATGAAAAACTCTTGAAAACTATTGAATTTTCTGCAGTACTTTCTTCTCTCATTCTCTCTACTATCAATTTCTTCTACCATCAAGTTCAAACTCTCTCTAGTAGAGCAAACTAAAGAGAGTAAGCCATTATATCTTGGGAAGCATTAGCCATTGCAGTCTACCTTGCTCACCGGTAGAGGCTAAATTGCTTTAAGGACATAGTTATCCCGAAACTCGTCTCGGCTTTCATTGTCTTTATTGTTTGGTTTTTCCTGTGTCATTTACATATTTTTCAACATAACACACACAAGAAGCCTATTGAAAACAGGTCTGTAATATGCACGCAATTGGACCAGATTCAGGCCTTTGGCTATCGACCCAGATAGCACTATTGCTTTCACTCTGTGAATTTTCGGTTTAAACCTATACTTTTTTAGAAGCAATTTTTCTAATTCGAGTATTAACTGAACTATACTTTGGAAACTCTCATTAAATATTTCATAGATGTAAATGTTTCTGGAGTTGTACACTTATCATTTTTGAGTTGTGATTCATTGTTTTCATAAAAGCATTTCCTTACGTATGAAATTCCCTCATCTACCAAATGGGCTGTGTTTCTTCGAACATTGCATGTTCTTTTTTCTAAGTTGTCCTGTCCGAGGTGGTTACTTAACCAAATAGCCTTGACTTATGCTTGTGAATGTAATAAATCTTAATCTACACTTCTAATATTGCCATACATGACTCAACTTGAAACCTTTAAATATTTAACTTCGGCCACATTCTTACACTAAGTTTATTATCTTTTTCATACTTTTGTCTCACCGTCTATTTCATCATATGAATACTCATTCCATATCTCATTAGCTGTAAGTAGATGTTCGGTGTTTATGTTACATTCGAAAAGGGTTTTGCCCTGGGGGGGGGTGGGGTGGGTGGGTTTGTGGAGCCGGTACCGGAGGACATTTTGTTGCTTTTTGATACAGTTAAAGAATTTAAGGGAATTTTCAACAAAGAAAAGAGAAATTAATGGAAAGTAAAATTACAACGTTACAAAATTACTTAAAGGAACTGAAACATCATAAAGTTTAAGTGGACAGAGCTTTCTGTAATGGTGTTGTTTTTCGTTAGGTCAGATTCCAAAACTATATTTTTTTCTTGGTAGCAAACTAAAGCTTAAACCTGATTGGCTCCCTGCAAGAATTAGATTAAAGATTATTTGCGCAGGTTTTTCATCTTTGTAATTATCTTTAGAGCTAGACCACAAAATTTCTTGCATGTCGACCATACATTTGGGATTTTTATATATTCTTGCACCCTACGTTTCCGTGACTAATTATGTTTGTTTTTCTCATACGAATTTAGGGGGCAAAGATATCAATAATGACACTATAATATTTATCTACTCATTCTATGTTATATTATTAATTTAGTAAGATACTATATGTGTGAACTTTATTTTTTGGCCTACATTTCATAGACATTATATACACTATTTTCGACGGATTTTCACATCCTTGCGTTAGATATAGTGGGTATCGACACTATATTCATGAGATGGAAACCATATAGCTATTTTCACATCTAGATATGTTCATATGTACGAGTTTAACATATAAAATACAAAAAGGATAAAGATATATACTGGTATCTGGAATGAATATGGGTCCTCGGTCTTTATATTTTTCATTTATATATAGCAATAATTTAGTCACTGTGTATATTATATTAGTTCACTAGTGTAGAGGGGTTTATCTTAGTTATGAAATGTTAAAACCACCACACGCCTCGGACACCATCCTCTCGTTGGGGGGGGGGGGGGGGGGGGATGATTCTCTAGTAATTTAGTAACCATGTATAATAAATAAATTCACTAGTATTTGTAGAAATAAGTCCAGCCGATCGATCTGGACAAAGTGAAGATAAGTCACAAAGTATGGTAGCCGAGCTGAACTGGATAAGGACGTGCTAAGGAGGACCGACCTGAACAAGAAAAGAAGTGACCAAGTATGTTGGCCGAGCTGAACTAGATAAGGAAGATGAACTAAAGAACTAAAGACAAGCTAAGACTAAACTGACTAAAGAAGGCGGGCTGAGGTAAAAGAAGAGCTGAAGAGAAGCAACAAAACTGAAGTGAAGAAGTGATGAGCCAAGGCACCGAGGCGAAGCACTAATAAGCTCAGCAACACTAAGGCTGAGCTGTTAGACTTAGTCACTGTAAATATTGTAACTTAGAAGTTTTTTACTGTATATAGCTGAGCAGGACTGGTAACTAGCCGTTACCTTATGTCAGAATTCACTATACATCAACAGTAACCACTGCACAAGTGGTAAAATGAATCTGTTAGGTAGAAAAAGACCTCTATAAATAGAGGAACACAATGTAAATATTCCTTTAACTTGAATGAATTTTTAATTCCTTCAATCTCGACATATTATAAGAGCTAATCTGATTCAAACTACCTGCAATTTTCATACTCTTTTTTCTGAAACTCTTAAATTTCCTGAAAAATGACTACTCCCTTCAGCCCAGCTGAATATACAGAGGTCACCTCCACTTCAGATCAATCATCAGGAGTGGTGCGTGTTCCTTAACTCACTGATGATTCATCCATTGTCATCACCAGCCATAAACTTAATAGAGACAACTACCTCTCATGGTCTAGTGGGGTAGAGATGTTCATCACTGACAAAGGAAAAGAGGAATACCTATATGGGACAGTCTCTGTCCCATCTGAAACAGATACAAACTTTCGACTGTGGAAGTCAGAAAACAACATGATAATGTCATGGATGATACGTTCTATGCAGCCAGAGACGACTTTATGATGTATTCTACTGCAACAAAAATCTAGACTGCAGTCAAGGAGATGTATTCCAAACAGGAAAACATCTCAGAACTATATGAAATCGAAGCTCGTCTTCATGAGCTTAAACAAAGAAATCTTGTTGTCCACAAATACTATGCATTACTCACCAACACGTGGCAGCAGATAGATTCTTTTGAAGCACATCAGTGGTCCTACATCACTGATGCTTCGATGTACAAAGAGATTACAGAAAGAAAGCGGGTCTTTGCTTCCTAAATGGACTGAACCCAGAATTTGACACCGCACAAAATCAGATTCTGAGCACCAAACCACTGCCGACCTTGAAGGCGGCTTTTGCGGAGATCAAACAGGAGGAAAACCATAAGAAGGTTATGATGGGAGGGTCTTCAACCTTGGAGTCCTTTTCCCTACATATTGAACAACCAACAGAAGCCTCCATGCTGGATGTTAAACGACTTTGCCTCTTCTGGAAGTAAAGTGCGCAAATACTGCAAGAAGAAAATCCATACAGTCGATGATTATTGAAAGCTGCAAGCAAAGCTGGTCCGAGAAGGTAAACCATCATTGAAAACCAGCTCTGCACCCTAGAGACCACATCAAAGATCATTTCTTGCTGGATAGAGTGCTGCTCATCAGCTCAGCAGCACACCGCAGCTTGGTGCAGCTCATCTTGAGGCTCCTACCAAGGATCAGATTACTACTCTGATCGATCTACTGAGCAGACAAATTGGTTGAGCCGATTCACATCATGCTACATGGCTGGCTTTAATCATCCGAGCTTCAGCAGTTCATGGATCGTTGACTCCAGGACAACAAATCACATGACCAACAATGGTAATCTTCTGAATTCATATACTCCTTTTACCATTCCGAAGAAAGTAAAGATTGCTAATGGAACTTCACTAGAAGTTATAGGGACTGGCTCAGCTATGATAACAGATAAAATAATTTTGAAAGAAGTCTTGCATGTTCCCAGCCTAAGTTTCTAAGGTCAGTAGGTAAATTTTCTAGAAACAGTAATTGCATAGCCTGCTTCTCATCCACAAAATGTTATTTTCAGCAAAACAAAACAAAGGGATGATTGGCAGTGCTAGGAACATCGCTAGCCTATATTTTTTAGAGTCAGACAACCAATCTTTGATTAGCACAGCTGAGCTGCCAAGGAACCAGAATACCCTGCCCCCTAGAACATCTTGTATATGGGATATTTTACTTTGGCATAATAGACTCGGACATCCCAATTTTGTACATCTTAAACGATTAATGCCAAAAAAATTTTGTTCAACTAATCTTGCAAATAAATCATGTGAAACTTGTCAAATAGTGAAGCAAACAAAACAGAGTTATTCAGATAAACCATATAAGTCCTCATCACCTTTTAACTTAGTTCATTTAGATATCTGGGGTTCGTCTAGAATTGCTAATCTCAATGGTGCAAAATGGTTTCTAACATTCGTAGATGGTCATACTATAGTAACTTGGGTTTACTTGTTAAAACATAAAAGTGAAGTAGGACAAACATTTAGGAGATATGCTACATTAATTATAACCCAGTTCGGCTGCACCAATAAAACACTAAGGACTGATAATGGGTTAGAATACTTAGACAGTGCAATTCAAAATTTTATGATAGAAAACGATATTCATCACCAAACGTCATGTACTTACACATCTCAACAAAATGGTGCTGCTGAACGGAAAAATAGACACCTCTTTGAAGTCACCCGAGCAATTATGTTTGCCATGAACGTACCTAAACAATATTGGGATGAAGCTTTGTTGAACGCTACATACCTAATAAATAGGATGTCATCCAGGACCTTATCTTTTAAACCCCTAGAGATATACTTCTTAAACATTTCTCACACTCTAAGTTACTTTCAGAACTGCCACTTAAATTATTTGGATGTGTGGCCTATGTACATGTTCAGTCCGGACTTAGGATAAGCTGGATCCTAGAGCTATTAAAAGCATATTCTTAGGATATTCTAATTCACAAAAAAGGGTACAAGTGTTATTGCCCAACTAATAGACGAATGTATGCAACACTAGACTTTACATTTAATGAGGAACATGCATTTCAGAGAACCATTAAAGAAACAGAGGAATTAAAGAATAGTGAATGTGAATCACTAAAACTATCGAGCTCAACTTCTCAGCCGAGCTGCACACCAAATCTCGGCTGTTGGGCACCTCAGGCCGGCGCAACTGACTCTCAACCCAGAACTAATCCTCCTATCATCTTCTATGATGAGAATGATCTAGGAGATAGCAACCGACCTAATACACCTGAACAACCACCTCTGAATAAATTAGAGGAAATCCCTTTAGAGGACAATACCAAGAATGACCACAGAACTCAAATTGATGACAGACTAATAGCTCTAAGGAAAGGAACAAAAGAGTGTGCTAAAAATCTCATATGCATCAAATATCCTATAGAAGAATGCATAACATACAATAGGTCAAATCCTAACTTTAAGACATTCATATGCTCACTTGATAATAAATCCATGCCCAAGAATATAGAAGAAGCACACATCCGACCTCAATGGAGGAGGACAATACAAGAAGAGATGAGTGCCTTAGAAAATAACAAAACTTGGGAGTTAACCCCCAGCTCAGCCACAATTAAACTGGTAGGACGTATGTGGATTTTTACAAAAAAATACAATAATGATGGGACCATAAATAAATACAAGGTAAGATTAGTAGCCAATGGGTTCACCCAAACATATGGGATAGGTTACTTAGAGACATCCGCTCCTGTAGAAAAACTAAACACTATTAGGGTCAAATTCTCCATAGCCGTTAATTCTTGACTGGAAACTCTACCAATTAGATGTGAAAAATGTCTTTCTAAATAGAGACCTGATAGAAGAAGAATACATGAGTATACCTCATGGATTTATTAATGAAACAAATAAGGACGAAGTATGTAATTTCAGAAAGTCTCTGTACGGGCTGAAGCAATCACCTCGGACATGGTTCAAGACCTTTACCAAAGTAGTGACCGACCTGAAATTTAATCAAAGCCTTAGTGACCATACACTATTCTTCAAAGTATCATCTAAAGGAGAGCTGACTATCCTAATAGTATATGTATACGACATCATAATCACAAGGAATGATAACCACGACATAGATGATGTTAAAACACACCTATCTAAACAATTTGAAATGAAAGATTTAGGCAAGCTGAGGTACTTCTTAGGAATGGAGATTACCCGAAATAAAGAAGGATTGTTTATTTCCCAAAAGAAAATACATACTCGACCTTCTAAAGAAAACTGGTATGTTTGGATGCAGACCAACAAGCACACCAGTAGAGCCTGGACATAAACCACGAGATCAATGAGATACTACCCCAGCCGACAAGCATAGATATCAAAGATTAGTTGAAAAGTTAATTTACCTATCGCATACTAGGCCTGATATTTGTTGTGCAGTTAGCTTTGTATCACAATATATACAAAATCCTACTAATGAGCATCTCCAAGCTGCCATTAGAATTCTCAGGTACCTCAAGAATCCACCAGAATAAGGACTGTGCTTCAGGAAGGGCACAGATCGAAGTGTCAAAATATACATAGATGCAGACTGTGCTGGATCCAAATCGAACATGAGATCAACTACAGGGTATGAAACCTTACTGTGGGGAAACCTAGTTACTTAGAGGAGCAAGAAGCAACATGTAGTGTCTAGAAGCAGCGCAGAAGCAGAACTGAGGGCCCTTGCACTAGGATTTTGTGAAGGAATTTGGATCAGAATGGTACTCAACGATCTTCACATCAAGACAAGCTTACCTATCAAAGTCTTCCGTGATAGTGTCTCTGCAATAAGTATGGCAGAGAATCTAGTTCAGCACGATAAGTCAAAACATGTAGAACTTGATAGACATTTTATACGAGAGAAGTTAGAAGGAAATGAGGTCAACCTCATACATATTCCCACCAAAGACAAAATTGCTGACATTCTTACAAAACATGTTTCAACAAATGTTTTTCAATACCTAATGTTCAAGCTTGGTTGTATGAATATATACAACTAAACTTGAGGAGGAGTATAGAAATAGGTCCAGTCGAGCTGCCGAGATCACCTGAGGAGGATCGACCTAGACAAAGTGAAGATAAGTGACAAAGTATGGTAGTCGAGCTGAACTGGATAAGGACGTGTTGAGGAGGGCCGACCTGAACAAGGAAAGAAGTGACCAAGTATGTTGGTTGAGCTGAACTAAACTGTAGCGCCCCGACCCGGACAGCGGAATCCGAACCGGTTCACCCGTCGTAGCTTACTGAGAAGACTACAAGACGTCTCATCTCTCGAATGCACATCATCAATGACGTAAGAGAAATAAGCGCGGAAACACACATCTCGTAAATTTAAACCATCAGCGCGGTACGTCAAAAGACAATGTGAATATCAAACAGTATATGGTCGCAGCCATCTAAAACCTCAAATGAACTAAAATCAGAAAGAGCACAAATCGTCTATTAAAATTCCCTCAACATGGTCTAGGCATCCCATTCAGCCCACTCGCCGTCGTCCTCAATAAAAATCATGTCATAGCTAGGTTCATCTGCACAGACCAAAGTAGTATCCTTAGCGAAAAACGCTAGCAAGTAACCCGCTTATAAGACATACGGGATCAACGCATCGTAAGACATGAGTAATAATATAATTCAAGGGAACTATAGGGCACATATCTTGTAAACTTTCAAATACATAAACGAATAACGTAGTAAAGCAAGTACAGTAGTTTGCACGCAAATAACAATTCATTATCAATCGAATACCACTCACATCGATACCACATTGACTCTCATGATGCATGTCAAAATATGCACTATACTACACAATCACAAATGCATGACCATTTTCTCTTTTAAAACAGTGCAATGCATGTCATAATGTCCGGTCACTTCACATAACTTTATACCCTGTAACGTGCCTCGGCTTATATTTTCATCCCGGTTTATGTTACAGCCAACTTTATACTCTGTAATGCACCTCGGCTTATATTTCCATCCCGATTAGCATTACAGAAAACTTTATACCCCTGTAACGCGCTCCGGCTTATATTTCCATCCCGGTTTACGTTACAGTCTTTTGTGCCCTGCAATGCACCCCGGCTTAAATTTCCATCCTGGTTAACATTGCAGGTCACCTTCGCAAATCTGTGCCAAAGCACCTTTCTTTTCAAATCAATATGCAAATGCAAGTGCCATGATGCAAACCTCCTCGATTCATTCACATTTCTCGTTCTCGTATGCAATTCACATTCACATAGGTAGTTCATGTACACATGCGCAACTATAAGCAACACACAAACTTTTGCTAACTTACACGTCATAACTTAGGCTTCAACCATCTCGTCAACACTTAGCCTTGATTCTAAGGTTCACAATCTAAGGCAATTATCCCCAACCATCCTTCGTTTAATTCTCAAACACCTCGTACGTTCATCTCCTAACCCTTCTAAGTCGTACACATTGAAATGCGATTCGAAAACCCCTTTCGAACTCCCCAAATGGATTCACCCTCCTAAGTCACGTTCCCGAGACTTAGAATACCCTTAATCAGATCTTAAGAAGTCTCTAAAGTCACCCAAAGACTCCCCGATCTTCCCTCTTTCTTCTTCTATTTTCCCGCAAAACTGATGGACATCATCCCCTTACTTCGATCGATCGATGTGACATCATACCCTCACATCGATCGATCGATGTCCAGCAGTGTACATCGATCTCTCAGCCCATTACTACATCGATCGATCGATGTCCAACAGGGGACATCGATCTCTCAACCTTCCCTTACTTCGATCGATCGATGTCCGTCAGGGGACATCGATCTCTCAGACTACCTGAACATCGATCGATCGATGTCCAACTGGGGACATCGATCTCTGACATCGATCGATCGATGTCTGCGGTTCCTCCAAATTTCCTCTGCGTTTTCTGCAACCACTGCAGAACCACAAATACCAACCAGTCCAAACATCGATCCATCCATTCCAAGCCTAAACCCTGCTATCATCCATGCTTAACTATAGGTTCAGACACTTATACGCATACCACACAAAGATTCAAGCCTAGAACGCAATTATCCGACTCTCACAATCCCAAAAATCTCATCTTTCCTCTCAAACCATTCACAACTATGAAATCACACCAAGAAGGAATGCAGGGATAGGGATTTGCAGGATTTCACAAAATCAACAATATCAACAAATGCGTTTTCATATACATTGGCCAAATCTTAAGACCAAAACACATAAATCGTAAGCAAATAACCATAGAACGAATCTACTGCATGGTGATCCAATTTGATATCAGAATAGGCCATTTCTCTTTCGCAAAACGTAGGAACTTATAAGATGATTACTTGCCTTTGATTACTCGGAGACGGATTGGAAAACAAGCGAAGGTAGGATCGGTTCCCGGAGACTATCTTCTTCCTATAGGTGGTTGGAACAGAAACGGCTAGGGCAGGGAAAAAGGAGCGTCGATGGTTTCTGTAAAATAGGGAAACTGACGCTTTGTCAGTTTTTATATGGGAAGGGAAAGGTTTGGTGTTTCTAAATTATATCTATTATCTATTTATCTTAAAAGATCAATCCTAATATTTAATATTAAAAATTGACTACAAATTAATTTCTAATATTTAATCCTTCATTTAATTCTCATTAATCCTATTATTTAATTGTCATTAGTACGGTTGACCGTCATTAATTTCCGTGAACTCCTTCTTTGTCTTTTAATTACCCTACGGAGGGTGCGGGGCATAACATAAAATTTGATTTTATGCCTAGAATATGTCTTTTTTACCCTATAAAATTTGATTTTATGCCTAGACTTTCTCTTGGAACCCTCCAAAACATTATGGAGGTTACCCTAAACTTGGTCCTCGAACCCACCAAAACATAAAGTATGAAATGTTACCTTCGGTTTGTGACATCTGTAATATTGCCCAAGCTTGCACTTTTCGCAATTTATTATCGAATATTATATGCTTTTCTCGAATCCCCTTGTAATAGCTAATCAACCCAATGAAGTCTAAGCCAATATTAGACCAGATAGCAATATTACACCTATGCTGGACGTGTCCTGGTTCAAACATGTGTCCTTTCAGTTACAATGTCAAACCGAGTACCAATTGAGTTATGTCCTAAGGACAAGTGCCAACCTTTATAACCCTAACTCTATTAGCAATGGCTCGTAATTTAACAATAATCTTTTACATAACTTTTCAACATATCATTTATACTATATTAAAAAAATTGTTAAGATAATATTTTTGATAGCTGGTCGTTTTTTTATTTGAAGTTAGTATCCTAATAAGATAATTATTGTAATCATGCAGTAGTATAAGACAATTATTGTAATCATGAAGTAGTTTAGGGCATTGAGAATTACGTTGTGAAACAACAGAGACATGTTTTGCTTAATTGAAAGGTACATACTACCTTTTTTATAAATTAAAAGGAAAAAAGACCCTGTGGCCTATTTTCGGCAAGAATTAATATGATTCCTACATAACTATTAGACATTACTCCTCAATAAAAAATGCTAGAATGGGAGTCGGCCTCCTGTTTTTACTATACTTATCATATGCTAATTCCTCTTTGTTTGTAGGTTTCATCTTGGTTAAAAAACGACTATTAAGATGTCCATCAATCACTTATAAACCAACATAAAATATAGCTGACTAGTGTTCATCGATCAGATGGATCTATATGCCTCGGAGTAGTGAGACGAGATGTAGCATAGTCTGGTCAGCGCATATGTTTTGTGTACGTCAATGGCAAAAAATCAAATTCAATCATTCACAAATCTCGATCCAATGTCACTGAAGCAGAAGTGGCAAACTTGTCTTCATTTTGCTAGGCTTACATACGAAAACAAAAACTTATGGGGTGTTAAAGACTAGCTTACTTGATTGCTTCTTTTATTTATCTTCTGTTATTGCTTCGGAGGACCTGATGAAACTTGTGACTCATGCCTTAAAAGCGGAAAATTTAGTCTCAAATGTTGTGTGTTTTTTAAATTAAAAAAAAATCTTATACAGTTTGTTATTATCTTGTATGTTGTAATAGCAAAATATACAATATGTTGACATATACGATCGGGATGTAGCATTTCCGGACAGTAGAAAGACACCTTAAAAAGGCTTTAAGCAAGCCTGAAAGTGACCGTTTGTTGTCCGTGAAAAGGGATTAATGCCACACGGGCTTTAAGCTTGACGAGCTAGTCCATCAAGATTTTGGGCTGCTATTAGACTAATTGAAAAACAATAACAACATTACCTTATTGCTTTATAGTCTCCCGCCTATGATAGTGTATGAGGATCAGGTGTACGTAACATATTCATGTGTTAGAAACACATAGAGGTTGTTTCCTGATGAAAGAATTTGTTAAATACCATTAGAAACTTCCTCTTTAATTATTCAACCATCAAGAATTTGTTGTCATTCCTAAGTTAGCTGTTTTGTGATATATTCAGTGTTTTGTGATGAGTTCAGTGATACAGCGAGAGTAAGGAAAATGATGTGTTTCCTGGTTTGTTATTTGAGGGAAAATACGGGGCCTAACCCTAAGTATCAGACAAAAACACTATCATATTTCAAGATTCTACCATTATAATTGCACCCCCAGGGACTTATCATTTGGAGCCTATCACTGGAAGTCTATCCCAGGATCTTTACATTGAAAATCTACCACGGGACTCTATAACTCGTATTCCTGTATATGGCTACCGATAATTTATTAAGGGGACTCTACTACTAGTATTCAATCAATCAATCATACCTATTATATCTCAACGGCAGTAAAAGCTATCGTTAGGGTCTAGAGGGGGTGAACGACAGGCAAATAATACATCTATCCCAAAGGATAGAGAGTTTGCTTCCAGTGAGACCTCCGGCTCTATATGTACTTGCCCTCTACTACTTGTATTCCGGTGTTTAAATTACATGACAAGATTAATCCCAGTGTGTTTGAATTATTTTTGAAAGATAACCAAAAACTCGGTATGTGGTTACTATGACTCTATCACCCGGATCTCGCTGTTCAAATGACTTGACCATTGACACTCTTATCATTCGGAAAAAAATTCTGAAAGTACAATTAAGATTCCATTTATAAGCAAACTGAAAATGAGGAAGTATATTTTAATCTGGAAGGGGCTGCAGTAAATCAGAAGAACAATCTCAGGAAAAATGTTGCTGCAAAGGTTAATGGTCGTGCCAGTGTTGAACAACTTGCTAATATGATTGAAAAAACTGGTCACGTCTTGGTCATGGCTATGCCCCAACCTGTATATGTTAAAATAATAGAGAAAAATTCTATAGAGGCTGGGGTATATTATGTAGTTGTTCCTTCTGTTGCTGAACCATCTCAGGCAGAAAGAATCCAGCAGGAGGAAAATGTCTACAAGGAGCATCATGTATACATAATCAAAGAACTGCAATCTGATGGATTTAAGAGGTACTTACTAGAACTAAAGCTATTGCCTTGAAAAAACTGAGAAGTTATTGAATGCCAAGGTCATGGAAAGGGGGAATGACATTCCTTCCTTGTAATGATTATTGGATTCTGGAATTTTATGGGTTGCAATAAGCTCCTCCAGCAAAATAGTTTTTTTTTTTTTTTTTTTTTTGCTTTTGTTAAAAAACACATCTTATATATGGTTGGCGTTTTGGAGACTAAGTTAAATAGTAAAATGTTGTTTCAATGGTTGCAGTACAAGTTCAAACATTGAAATTTCGTACATAAGTTTGATTCCCATATTGGCAAAAGGATTCTTGTATTATAAAACCATGTTACTGTTGATTTGAATGTAATTGGTATAGATGCTAAGACTGCTTTTTGTAAGGTCAAAAGCTTACTGTCTGGCTATACTTTTTGTCACTTTTGTGTATGGCTTTTACAAGTTAGTTGATAGAAGAATTTTGAGTGAAACTCTTGTCTCTCAGATTCGGGTTTGATGGGTCTCTGGACTATGTTGGGAGATTTCAATTTTGTCTTGAGGATGAAAGACTGAGTCGCAGAGGTGTTTCTTTCTATGAATTCAAAGATCAACTAATATGTTTTCTTCATTGTGGTTTGGTTGAAGAACCTTATACAGGTTGCATTCACACGTGGGATGATGGAACTGTGAAGTCTAGGCTTGACAGGGCTATTGTCCAATAGCTGCTTTGTTGAGGCTCATCCTATGGACAGGCCTCAGCTCATTTCAAGTCTCAAGCTAATTCTCTGACCATTCACCTTGTGTACTTAATCTACAAGATATTAGTTCAAATGCAAGATCCTCATTCAAGTTTTTCAACATGTGGGTTGATCATGATTCTTTTCTTATACTGGTGAGCAAATGTTGGGATACACAGATTAATGGTTCTGCTATACTTATTCTCTATAAGAAGCATAAGGCTCTCATGAGGGAATTTAATAGGAAGGCTTATACTCATATTTCTTCAAGGACAGACAGGGCTTCGGAGGAGTTAGAGTTTTTATAGGAGCATGCTACTGACCAATGGGGTACTGAGGTTTAGAAAACCAGACTGCAAGCTCAAAGTCATCTAGCTAATAACTTGAAGGAATCTGAGAGAAAATAATTTCCAGAGCTTGTCAAATGAAATTACATACATTTGAGTGACAGGAATACAACATTCTTTCATTTAATAATTAAGAGGAACAGGGCCACGAATTGCATTACTGGTGTCCAAATAGGGGATGGTTCTATGACTACATCTATAGAACAAGTTAGACAACATTTTGTTAACTTTTATGCCAATATGTTAGGTTCAGACAGCTGGTTCAACAAGCTTGTTTGAGAGTTCTTTAGCCGGCCCAAAGCTTTCTTATGGGAATGTAATGAAACTGATTGCACATATGCTTGATGAAGATATAAAGTCTGCCCTCTTCAGTATTGATAAATATAAAGCTCCTTGGTCAGATGGGTATTCTTCACACTACTTCATAAGTGTTTGGGATGTGGTGGGCAACAACACTATTGATGTTGTACAAGTATTCTTCCAAAATGGTCATTTATTGAGGCAGTTAAACCATGCTCTTATTGTTTTGATTCCTAAGGCAAGAAATGTGACAAATGTAGCAGACTACAAGTTAATTTCTTGTTGCAATGTAGTTTACAAGACAATATACATAGGGGTGATCAACGGTCCGGTTCCGGTTCTAACGGTTCTAGAACCGTTAGAACCGGAAACCGTTTATCATAATTTTTTGGAACCGAACTGGAACCGTAAACCTGTAGAACCGTAAACCTGTGGAACCGTTTAATACGGTTCGGTTCCGGTTCAGAACCGTGGAACCGCAAAAGCAAAAAAGAGTTTTTTTTTAAAAAAAAGAAACCAACATACATTTTTTCCTTTCTTTTTTCAATCTAAAGTTGATGTACTTTAATTTGTCACTTAACTGATAAGAATGCACCTTTAATTTTGCTAATATTTTTATTATGGTTTTGTGGATATATATGTGTATTCATGTGTATATGCGAATATATATGTGTGTATACCTCACTTTATGTAATTATTAACCGAACCTACAACTTCGTAACAATATGCGAGGTATCTAACAGGTTTTCTTAGACTCCTTTGTCATGTGATAGCACGGTATGTATGATTAGTACAAAAATATTGCTAATAATTAGTTGATGGTCCGAAAACAACAACCATATACATGGTTATTTTTCTTTTTCCTTAAGGCGTATCTTTTGCCTTAACAATTTGGCCATTTACATAGTCTCATCATCACGGTTTAACCATTATCACAAGTCTCTATGTCTAAAATTGTGTCAAAAGCACAGTGTAGACACAATTTATACATGACATCATATAGTATACATATTTATACGGTTCGGTTCCGGTTCTAACGGTTTATGGAAATCAGGAACCGAATTGGAACCGTGAACCAGAAATCCGGTTCAGGAACCAAACCGTTAAAGTTATACAGTTCCAGTTCGGTTTAAAACCCACATTTTCGGTTCGGTTTCGGTCCGGTTTTACGGTTCCCAGTTTTTTTGCTCACCCCTAAATATACAAGGCCTTGGTAAACAGGCTAACTGATGTGATAGGGAACTTAATGGATCAAGCTCAAGCTGGGCTTCTTAATGAGAGATCCATGATAGAGAATGTGTTCTTGGTCCAAGAAATTATCAGGGAATATGATAAGAAACGTACTGCTCCTAAGTGTATGCTCAAGGTTGATATAAGAAAGGCCTTTGATTCTATATGTTGGGAGTTTGTGCAGTTTATGCTTTAGGCAAGGTGATCCATGGTCACCTTTTTTTATTTGTTATTGGCATGAAGTATTTGTCCAGATTGCTAAGGAAGCTTTATCATGACAAGGAGCGAATTTTCTGGACGGAGGGCAAACATGGCTAAATCACACATTGTCGATGATGGTTTGAGAGAAGAGACTTGGGTTTAATGCCTTTCAAGTACTTGGGAGCTCCAATTGCTGGACATACACTTCAGGGTACTCATTCTCTGCTTACTTAGGTAAGCTGATGGACAAGGTTGGTCTTTAGAATTCTGCATCTCTAAAATATGTTGGAAGATTGGAAATAATTAAGTCAATCATTGTAAATTGTTTTGGGTTAAGTACTATGTCTTGGCCATCATCTCTGAAGGCCCAAGTGGACAGAATTTATTTTTACTTCCAGTGGGGCAACTCTACTGATGGTAGAAGGAAGGCTTGGGTGGCTTGGAGACAGGTGTGTAAGCCTAAGTCTGAGGGAGGCTTGGGCATTCTTGATATCAGAGCCTGGTAATTTGCTTTATTTGCAAAACATTTATGGAATATCCATCATAGAAAGGATACTCTTTTGGTACAATGGATGAACTACATGTATAGATTGTATGCCAACTTATGGACCAAGGTGAAGCACAAGGCTGATTCACCACTCTTGAAAAAACTAATGATTATCAGGGAACATAAGGGTTCCTTAGTTGCTGCTAAAAGTGTTTCGGCTTCATGGGTTGCTGAGCGTGTATTAAAACATCATTTGGCTTATGACTACTTTAGAGACAAAAGGGCAGTGGCTTGGAGTAGGCTATTTTGGGACTGTGGAATGACATCCAAGCACTCTTTTGCACTTTGGTGGGAGCACTTGGCCAACTACCAACCGAGGACAAGTTACCATTTCTTGAAGACAGCAGCTGTGCAGTGAGCTCTACTGACTTGGAAACGTGTCATCACCTCATGTTTCAGTGTTCTGAGATGAAGGCAATTTGGGAAGACATCTCAAGTTGGCTGGGCAAGCCAAGGAGCATCAACACTCTTCTGGGTCTTGGCATGGGACATGAAGAAACTAAAGGGCAGTGCTTTGAGGGCAAGGGCTGCCAAGACAATAATATACCATATTTGACAAGGTTAAAACAGAAACATTTTTTAGGATTTATCTTTTGCTTCAAGGGATGCAATTCATAGAATACACACCCATGTATTTAGGATACATAGATTGTATCCAAATCTAATAGACATACAGTAAGACAGCATGATGCCTTCACTGTTTAGGGTCTTTAGTATTGGTTGTATCCCCCAATGCTTTGATTTTCCTTTGGTTAATAAATTTATATTTTAACCAGAAAAAAAAGGAAGCGGAGTACCAACAGTAAATTACTATTGGGTTTTGGTCCATTAACATTTGGGCTAAACAGTACCCAACTACTTTAATAGACTAGTGAGGAAAACCCAATCATTTTCTTATTGTTAAGTCCATTAGACTGGAGAAGGTAACTGGGCTGTGTGGTGAGTAATTCAACTTCGGTAAATCATCGGATTCTCAGAAGCATATGGTTGATATCAAACGACTTGGAACAATTTGAACGGCAGAAACATCACCTATTCGTATGTATCGTACGTGTTTGTGCTTCAAAACTAAAATAATGCCTTCTTCATTTGACGACATGGATTGGCTCAGCCACTATCATGGGAGACAATCAAAATACTAGACACAATGGGGTATTGAGGTTGACTATGAATTTCTCTACCAGATATAGACAGCATTAAGATTATGGGCGGTCTACACGTTACTGATAATTGCTAACTGATTTATAGTCAGCATCACGGGTAATCAGATATTATTCATATAATGATATAAATAACAATTTATATAGACTCAGGGGTCTCACTGGAAACAGACTCTCTATCCCTTGGGACAGAGGTCTTGTTTGCCTACCACTCACCCTTCCCAGACCTTAACGATAGCTTCTGCTGTCGTTGGGATATACTAGGTACGGATGATGATGATGAGAGAAGTCATTTATTAATGGTAGACCTATCTTCCATTAATAGGAAACAAGAAAAAAACGTCACAATGCTTGCTGCAGGAGATTTTTTACTGCAGTCTGCAACTACAAGAAAGAAAATCGCCTCCAGAGCTAGGCGATTGGGTCAACTTAAATTGAATTAACTAAATGATTTCACTAACACAGTAGCACGCCATATCTTTATTATTGTGTCATCTATGCATGTATATATAGAGACAGAGACCTCGCTAGAAGCAAATTCTCTATCTTTTGGAATGAAGATATCATTTGCCGCTCTCCCCAGATCCAACAATAGCTTTTGTTGTTGTTGGGATATAATAGGTATGTGTTGTTGTTACTCATCTTAAAATCTTGGAAAGTCTCGGGTAAATGAATGATCTTAAACTAACTAATCCGTATAAGAATTGCAAATCAACCAAGCAACTCTTCCGCCTTTTGCCTCGTATGATAGAGTTTCCTGGACCACATGAAAAAGTTGACATGTTCCCACTAAAGGTGACTCTAAGAGACTTTGTTCCTGTAGAAACTACCTCCAAAGAAAAATATAGCTTCTTAAGCAGCAGCACCGAAAAGGGTCCAGTTGTTCACCTTGAAACTAGACACTGCAAGTTTAAACACCTCAGACATTGGCATACGTCCAAACTGTTCTGCAGGCACGGCCACGCCAGCTCCAACTGCGCTAGCACTTTCACTGAATGGGCTGCAATGACCACAAAGATAAAAACCTTTCGGCAGACACTTCCTCATTACATGTGAAAGAACAATTCACACCAAAAAAATATATATATAGGCGCAAGCCAGCAGAGAGTAAAAAGGCAACCATCAACAGAGTTGAAGTTAAAGAAATGAATAACAGAAGAAGAGGAGAAAAAGAAACGAACTTTCAATTTATTATAATAGTACATTCAAAACAAAAAGAAAAATCAAAATCAAGATTCTGACATGGTTTACGTGCAACACAAGACCAGACCAACATCAGATTCAGAGAGCTGAAGTTGGAGCATTAGATTTATAAGTACAAACTGAAAAATAGTAGTCAAAGAAGGAAATATGGAGTCATTGCAAGACACTAAACACAGAGGACAATCATCTCATGGAGGCAATCAAGCAAATTAAATTGAATGCCCCAGCAAAACACTACATAGATAATTGGAAGGAGGAAATGAAAAAAGAAATTAAAGGAACAGCACCGTCATAGGTAATCTTGAGCAATCAGATCCTTATCACAAACAGAAGTACTAAATGGGTAGCTACTGTTATGAGAAACAGATAATTATTTACCTAATCATTAGAGGTTCATAAGCAGTGATTAGAACATCGGTTCCAACTCCCTTTAAGCGCAAATTTGCCAAATAAACCTGTAGAAAAAAATATCTTCATCCTTGCATTGCAATTTGAAGTATCAACATTATCAAAATCAGAAGGAAAACATGCC
The DNA here is from genome assembly GCA_036186865.1 of Eustoma russellianum. Lineage (NCBI taxonomy): Eukaryota > Viridiplantae > Streptophyta > Magnoliopsida > Gentianales > Gentianaceae > Eustoma > Eustoma russellianum. Next base: position 28,636,771 of record AP025053.1, on the reverse strand, counting down.
TTCACAATATTCTGTGCTTGCCTCCCTTGCCTTCCCTTAGCAATGGCCTGCAGGAGTCAAAAAGGCACCCAGTGATAAAGCAAACACCCAGACGCGCTATATGCTAGTCCATAATCAAATTAACTTAGCAGAATCTCCAGGAACAAAAAAAAATGCTAGGTTTAAAAGTTTTACATAATCTAAACATGCAATGTGACACCAACATGATGACACAACTCAAAAGCTCAATATTTCTAGAAGTATATAAGATACTTTCACATGAACTGACAAGAACATTTTATCTGATTTTAGCGCCAAAATGCAGGCTGTTTGACATGGTAGACACACAAGTTTTTCTTTTTTTCGTTATTATTATTATTATCATCATCATCATTAGTATTGAATAGGGGAAGAAGAGGGGAGGGGACTGTAGGCGGAGGTTAGTGGGCATAGCTACTCCAGAGAATAAAGCCATCCCCTCCCAGAAAAGCACACCAATTAACTATTGTTGGTACATCAAATTCGCATACATCTTAAGATGCCAAGAGATGATCTCTTTTTGACAGCATGACTTTGGTTACTAAAGACAAACTAAATTAGTGGACTCAGATATGTAAATCTAGAAACAGATTGTAAGTGTTCAAGACAATCATGCAAATACTTAACTCCTCTCAAATTGCTAAAGGGCCATTTGTCAAATATTTCTGTGACCAGTGAAGGAGAGAAATCTTGCTGCATAACTGGGTCTAGTAAAGAAAAGTGTCCATCTCACAGATTATGGGCCACACTACAACACATGAGACACATGCACATTATGACTTCTCTTTGTACACTTTCAGATAGTTATACAGTTGGCAATTTAACAAACACTAAGTATTCATCAGCAAATATATCAAGTTAAATAGGCCAAATTTTAAAGCTGTACTATCATCAATTCAATTTGATGTATAAAGAACGGAAAATGCAATAACAGAATTGGCTACTCTTCTTTCAACTGTGTACTGCTTACGTCGCTTATTCCATGCAGAAATAACAGATTTGAACCAACTAACCAAAAGGTCACGCCAAGAAATATCTTCAAAGTTGAACATTTTCCTCCAGAGGTACAACAGTTGCTAAACACAAATAGAAAGGAGATGAAGCCTAGCACTATTGTGTTCACAAGGCCGTTCATGGACTGACAACTCAAGTGTACTAGCACCAAATCCCTGTGTTTCAGTAAGCTTGTGGCCCTTGGTACGCAAGGAAATGAACATTAAAGGACAAGTAAAATTGACCAATTCTAAGTTCGATTATAGAGTGGAAAATACAAACCATATGGCCAACAGCAGTGGTAATGATAGATGGGACATTTCCAAAATGCAACGTATCAGCTGGAAAAACACCAGATTGTTCAATTACCTGACAGAAGAGACGAAACAAATTAGAGTATTGACCATGAAAAGATGAATCATTAACGGTTAGAAGAGACAATGGATATGTAAGACATACAGGGATAAGCATAAGATAGACCTACCCATAAGCAAGTACTTTAAGCATGGTTTCACCAACATCTAATTCTGTTCATCCCTATCATAGATCTACGTTTGCAGTGTACTCACCATGGGTTTCATAAATAGCAGGACTTGAGCAAAATGCATGCTGAAGCTCGTTTTGAATAGAAAATTTGAAGACACAGGCTTGGAAAACATTCACACTGCATTCTTTCATAGAAGATCTTCTAACCCGTGATTTAAGTCATCTTCTAACATAGTACGTAAGCCATGTGTGTTACTTTAATAAAGCTTTTAAATCTAATGGCATAAATTCCACTTGGTAGGTTGAAGATGGCCTAGAAGAAGATTTACAACACCAAGCGTGTTAGCAAAATTACAAACCAGCATGTTCAAAAAGTTCCATAACAGTAACTGTGTTTGCAATGCAGCATACGAAAATACAAGCCCGCAAAGATATTTAAGCAAATAACAGGTGCCTTAAATGTATTTCTCCTGCCCTCCTCACATTTTTATCCAATGCACTTTACACGAAAATGCAGAAAGCCATGCAATAATTATGCCACAACTATCAGTCATACAGTTAATGAGCAGGGATAACAGGAACAAGTCAAACAACTGACAATGATCAAGTTATATGCCGTGTTGAAAAATAAAATAAATACCATGATAATAACAAAGAAATTGTGAGAAAAAAGAATAGCAAAGTGAATGTCTTGCACAGGCATGTTTGTAAAAACATCGATTGTATAATGTGTCGCCATGAATCAGAATAAAGGATCAGTCTTGTTACCGAGACTCCCTCAGCATCTTGTTCAGTCGCAAGGTCTTGCAGAAACCAGGTGGCGCTCCCATTATCTGCCACGTCAGCCTTTAAGTCTAGAAGCTCAAATATCAAACTCTCGTCCCTAGAAGAGTCCACAAACCCCTCCTTTATCCCAAAAACGATAAACATGTTAGCTAGACACTATCGGTGGGTAGATCCTTTTAAAGGGGCAAAAAAAACTACTAAACAGGCTGCAAAAAAAAAATCTAGAAATTAATCAAAAAACCGCATGACGCCAGCCACTGACCTGATGATCGGGAACTTGGCGAACATTACTCACGTCCTAGAATGAAACCGCAACAAAAACCTAGTCAACATATATCTCTAATTGCATCCGAACAAAATCGCACAGGGGAAGAAACCATGAAATATGGAAGGAAAAAAAGAACAAAACAAAAAGACGAAATAAGTAGTGAGCTACGGAATTAACCTGAAAGCGAATAGGGAAAGTGCTAGCAATGGCGCCTCCGAACAAGGGACGCTCACTACAAGTGTCTTCAGCCATTCTGATTGAACAAATGACGGGAAAACAAAACCATGAAAATCCAGCAAATACAACAACTATAACAAGAATTTCGACTAAGCACTTACCTGGCAAAAGACGAGCGCACTCGGCAGAAGAATCAGCTCTAGACAGAAGGCGGTGCTGGGCTGAGCGACTAGAAGTGTCTGTATTCTCTAAAACTGCAGAGCAAATGTACACTACTTGCGTTGCGGTAACGGTAGCTTAATTTTGACGCATCTGAATAAAGATAATAATAATAATATAATGAAAGTACATAAACAATATCATAAGTAATTATAAAACAACTTGGACGGACCCGCGGTCGAACCGTTTTGACCCGGTGAGTCGGGCAGGAAACAGGTCCGTGTCCAATAATTAATTAACCGTTTACGCAATCAACCCAGTGCAAACCTTCATAAACCGGAGAAACATAATGAGTCAGAAAGCTCCATCTTTGGGCTGTGAGAAACATACCAGGCGAAGAAAGATGTCGCACCTACAGTCGGGCAATGAAAGCAGCAAAATGAAAAAGGAACAAAAGACGCCGAGTCGTATGAAAAGGGAAAATAAAAGAGCAGCAACCTTGAGTTTATGAGCAGCGTTAAAAAGAAGGTAGGAGGTGGGGCTAATATTACAAAGTAATAGGAAGAGGGGTTTACTTACGAGTTTTTATCTCAAAAATAAGTAGGAATTCCATTCGAAAATTTCGAAAAATATTATAGTTTAATGACCTAAACAGTAAACCTCAAACCCTAAATTATAACCCTAAACTTAAAATCAAAATGTCAAACCCTAATCCTAACACTAAACATAATCCCTGACGCAAACCCTAACCTTAAACCATAAACCCTAACCTTTGGCCTTAAACTCTAAATCTAACCTTTAATCCTTACCTTTATCTCTGCACCTTTACCATAAACTATAACCATTAACCTTAACTCTAACCGTAATCATAGCCTTACCCCTAACTGTAACTCTTCATGTTATTATTGATATTAACATGTAATAAGTTATTGTTGTTTTTATGTAGTTAAATTCAGTCGGTGTTGTAAAATATAACTTTTGGATAATGTTTTAAGAAATAGTACAAATGACGTAACGCGACACATAAATAAGTAAACAAGTAATTATCGACAATGAGATAAACACGAAATACAAAAGTGCTTTCATAATCGATTACATATAGAACACACAAAGTACGGAAATAATTACAATGACTATGAACAATCTAATGTTGCACGCACAATGTCTGCCCGTACCGCACATCGGAACCTTCTTAGTTGGTTCAGGCCTTATAGGCCATTTTTGACATTTAGGAGCTATGTTAGGTCTATATAATAAGGGTGCCAGTAGAGACATTGTCTGCGACGGGACATGAGATGGCTCAGTCTCATCATCCTGCTCATGCATGGCTATCGCACCAAGTGACTCAAGTGATTTGAACATGGCCACCTCATTAGTGTGAGCAGGCCAAAGAATGGATGTATTGATAATACCGCCTATGCTGCAATAGAACATGCAATGCTATTCTAATATTAGTTAGTTGTAATGTGTATGAAAAATTATTAAGCTTACAAACCTTTCATCGATGTCAGATGCAACCTCCTCGTCCAATGCATGTCTCTCCTGTATGCAGGCATGGATAAAGTGTGACTACCTGAAGGCCATGCATGTGTGTGTGCGCGCTGAAGCCTAAGTAGGCTGAGTAAGATGAGTCTAAGCGAACTCCTAATGTCGAAACTGTAGACATGTTGCCATTTTTACTTGAGCGTATTGTCATTAAATTTAAATATAATATTTAATTTAGCTTTTTTTTATTATACATCTGGTCTGCTACTAAATTACGTGACTCTGGATGTTTTGTGTACAGCTTTCAGATATCTAGAATACAATTTTATTTGTTTGAAGATTCACGTAGTCTTTAAATAAATATATCATCCCTGATACTTTTTAAATATAATATATTTGCACGACCTTCTTTTCTCTTGTTTTTGTTCGCATCATTACCATTATAAATGTCTAGATGAACAGAAGAGTACTTTTATTGTTATACTAAAACCGAAGATACTATTCATATAATTTTATAACTTAGCATTTTGGAATAAGTTTGCGGCTATTGAAAAATATTTGTATAGCATATGTCTCACACGAAGATGACAACACGAATGCAACATCAACTTCATACAAGTATTCATTATCAACCCTAAATCATAACAGCAACAAAAATATTATGCTATTCAACTTTTTTATCATCGTCGTTAAGAACAATATATACACACGTGAAAGACTTATTGTAGAGGTGAAGAAGAGCAAAGACAGATCCAAAATTATATGGGAGCGGATTAGACACGACTTGTTAGATTTGTACTTCTCTAAGGACATGGTTCATGATAGGAGTTCACGGAGACAGAAGATTAAGGTTAACAAGGGACACCTTAGAGTATATATAGTGGCTTAGATATTATTCACGCGTTATGTTGACTTTGTTCGCTAACACACTAACATGTCATATCTCTATTATTGTTTCATTTATGCAGGTATATGGAGTTGGGTTTCAAAGAAACAAACTCTGTATCTCTTGACATAAAGATATTGTTTGTATGCCGCTTATCTTCCTCGGACTCTAACGATAGCTTCCTATCGTCCGGACTGGGCGTGATTAATTGATTTTCAATTGTATGTGTTTTTTCTCTAAATTTCCCTTTCCCTACGTGAATGGTCTTTTGCCAATCAAAAACTCCCCGCCCCCACTGCGATTTGTAGTCGAATAATCCTTGACAAAACCTCCCCAAACATGGCGACGGAGCTGGAAGAGCTGATTGGCTTCCTCTCTTTCCCTTCTCCTTCTGTAAGTCAATTACCTCTTCTAACGCCTTCAATTTTTCCTCTGTTTAAATATCTTGCTTTTTTTTTGGTTTAGTCGGTTAAGTGGGTCTATCTTCTTTTTCTTTCTTTTCCATGTTTCTTTGTCTGGGTCTTGTTTTTTCGAAGTAAAGTTTGATACTTTGGAGTTAATCGATGTTTTGCCGTTGTTGTTTCTTCTTTTAGGTGAAGAAGGCAGCAGTTGGTATTGTTCGGGATTATACAGGGTCTGAAGATGGCTTGCAATCCCTCGCCAAGTATTCCTCTCTTGTCATTCCATCGCTATCTAATCTTTTGGCTGAGAAAACGGTAGCCTCGCCCCCATCTCTCCTTCTGATTCTTTTTAGTTCCCTGTAATTTAATCAAGTGGGTAATGAAGTCGTTGCAATTGATGAGTTGAATTATTGATTATAGTTTGTTAGGAAAGTTTGGGTGAATTCAACTTTGTGGTAATTTCAGGAGTTTTCTAAGCCTGCTGCAGAAGCGCTAGTCAATTTATCACAGAATACGGAGATAGGCAAAAAGATGGTAGATGTTGGTATAATTAAGACAGCCATGGATATCATATACAGGAAGGATTGTGAAATTAGTGCATTTCTGGTAATGCTCCTCGTCAATCTGACGCAGTTGGATGCTGGTATTCACTCTCTGCTTCAGGTGATTCTTTGTATACTATAATCTCGCTGCTAATAGTACTTCTGTTTCCGCAAGAAATGTATTGAGGGGCTTCTCTTCCAGTTTTTGGTTTGGAAAGACCGTCTTTGGTTTTTCATCCGTACTAGAAAGAGCTGTATTTTGTTCATTTCAAAATAGATGCATTTATTAGTTGAACTGCATGTCTTCCAGAACTGATTGTTTCATCTGGTTATGTTTTGAGTCCTCAATTTTCAGTCTGATGACGAGAAGATGAGGGGCCTATATATCATGAAGCTCGTAAGGTCCTTCTGCACGTCGTCTAATGAGAAAGGTTGTAACTTAATCTTCTTTTTACGCCTATTGTTTGTCCATCTTGGATCTTACTTAATTGGTGGATTCTGCACTGAGAGTATTCCATTTTCAAATAAACTGGATGCATTTTTTTCCCTTTAGAGTCGAGAACATGACTTGCTATTTTCTTTTGATGTTTTGTGCATCCTAAGAAGTTAGGGTGCCTGTGTCTCTGCATCAACATTCCCCAGCGTTTGATGAGGGAAAACAACAAGATTGTTTGTACTTCCTGCTTTTATTCTTAGAACACTCCTGATTATTGTATTAATGCCTTAATGGTCAGATGATCCCTTCGGACATGTGGCTTCTGTTCTTGTGAATATTTCAAAGAATGAGGCAGGTAGGAAGCTCTTGTTGGATCCCAAGCGAGGTCTTTTGAAGCAAGTCATCAGGCAGTTTGATTCAATAAACACATTGAGAAAGAAAGGGGTATTCTTGTTCATGCTTCATATAACTTCTGGCCTGTAAAGTTTATGTATTAGATATACTGTCATTTGACCTTCTATCTAATGTTACTGGTGTGGCTAAGTTTTTCTTTTTCTAATTAACTTGACAGGTTGTTGGGACTCTTCGTAACTGCTGTTTTGAAGCTGAAAACCAGCTGCAAAATTTGCTATTGATTTCAGAGTTTATGTGGCCAGCTCTACTCCTTCCAGTTTCAGGAAACAAGGTGATTTCATGACCTTTTTGCAGCCTTTTTTTTTTCTAATTTTAATTTTTGTCATTCTTGTGAACTTATGGTTCTTGTTTGGATACTATATCCAAAGATAGCATTTTCTTAGTCAAATATCTACAAATACAGAATATTTGTTACTCAGGTGAGCTCCTTGAAAATGTTTATATCCAAGAGTACATGTGATCATGTCAATATTACTAAATTCTTTCCTGTGCCGCTGACAGGGAGACATTTTTATGTTTTTCCTAAGGTGCTATAAGCAAGCTGCAAGCCTTTGCACATAGATGTGCAGTTAAATACCTCTATAGGCAATTACAAGAGCATAATTAAAATTAAAAACAAGAAAGAAAAAAATCATCTTACTAGTTTGAGCATTAAGAATTAAATGTTTAAAGGTCAGCCGCTGCTGTATATGGAATATGGCAGGAACTGGATCAAAGATTCTATTCTAATTCTAAAAGCACAGCACGAGTGAAGTGAAGATGGCTAAAAAGGAGAAGAAATTAAAGAAATCATAGAATGTATGTGCTTGAATCCTTGACATTGATTTTATTGTACTATGACAATTCAACTTAGGAAGTGATGTTTCTCACTGTGGATTCATGGTGTAGTTTCCTATTTCAGTAATATTTGTTGACAGTTTGTCTCTTATCTGCATTGCTAATCTGACATGAATTTTATGCGTTGCATTTAGACATATGCCTGAGTAGGCATCCTTCCAAAGGAAATTTGTTAGTAAAATTCAGATTTCTGTGAAGATTTTCTGGTCCCTCTTCCTATTTTTGTCTCTTTAACTTTCTCAAGTACTTGTTTTGGATTTCTCATAAAGAACGACACTAACATTAAAGCTTTATTTTTGCTGGGTGGGGTGGGCTACATTGGTTTTCTATCTTTATTTCACTTTATTAGCATCATAACCTGTCTAACTGCTTCATTTTATTCTATAAATACATTGGTTCAAAACAGGTTTACAATGAGGCAGACACTTCTAAAATGCCGCTTGAGCTTGCAAGTCCACTTTCAATAGAGCGTGAGCCAGTTGCTGACCCTGAAATTCGTGCACAAGCACTCGAGGCTATTTACTTAATCGTCTTGCAGGTCAGGCTTGAATCTAGTCATTTTAAGCTTACGAAGAGGTTTATTGTTTTTTAAGATTGTCCTCTGATATGAAGTAACGTAGAAGTTCTTCACAGTTGCAAATTTGTCCTGTATATTTCCATGTTATTTGGAGGGAAGAGAAGAGGGGGGGGGGGGGGGGGGGGGGGGGGGGTTTAAAGTATTTTCAGTGATTAGCTAAGTGCTTTGATCTTTAGTACCTATTTTTTTTTTTTTTGTATGGATCTATTTTTGTGTACAGCATTTCCTCTCTTTTTCAACTAAAGTTGATCATACGTTGGTTTGGGTAGTTACTTTCTCAAGTCACGACTCAGTGATCTTGAAATGCTACTTCTTGCTCTAGCCATTGTATCTTGTTGAAATTGAATATTTAATACTTTGTTTTCCACCTTTGATGGTCTGTTTTTCTGCTTATGTAATCTTTCCGGAAAAGTAATGCAAAAGATACTTAGGAGATAGACATTTTGAAGATGTCGACAATATGATTGAATTTATTGAACTTGCTACTGCATTACCTGTGATGTCTTCCTGAAGGACCCGCAGCACAAAACAAAATATGAAAAGTAAAAATGAAAAGCTTTGGACTGGACATCTGTACACCTTGTTTTCAAGGAGATTGTATGTGCAATTTTTTGCATTGCCTTTGCAATCTGTTGACATCATAGTCTCTTCATGCTTCAGGATGTGTATGTTCTTCATTAGACTTATCTTAATAAGTTTTTTGGTTCTATGGACTGGTGTGGGAGTGTCAGGCAGCAAGAAGATGAACAGCGTCAAGTGTCAACATAGGCTATGTAATTTTCTGAAACTATTTTCTCAGTGGGTCAGAAGTTGGAATCAAGATTCCTCTGTAATTGGCAGGGATTTGTCTGTAATTGGAATCACTCCCTCTCCAATATACTCCTGGAGTCTTCAAGTAACAAACCCATTGCTGTTATGCTCTCTTGGCCATCATGTGCTTCGTACTTATTTCGACATGTTTCTCTTGAAACTTGTAGTGCTCATGTAATCATTGTTATTACAGCTGGTTGGAGGAACTCTTCCCAGAGCTCAGATTGT
>AP025053.1:28579768-28624768 GCA_036186865.1 Eustoma russellianum | reverse complement strand
CTATAGAAGCTCTGGCTGATATGCTCTTAAAAGCCAAAGCTGGTCCTCTTCTTTTTCTTCTCAATGTAAGCTAGGAGCTCCCAATGCACTGCAAGAGCTTCCTCAAGAGTCTTTCTGGTTGATGAAAACTCTTGCTTCAACGCGTCAACTCCTGACAAAGCGTTATTAAGCATTGCCTCTATTAGATATTATCTTCAGATAATATTTGTAAATATTAGGATAATACTTTTTGGTTGGAGATATGTAAGGAAGGTTAGGATGTAGATAAAGTATTTGAGGGATTATAGAGATTTTATCCCATCTTTTGGTGTAGTATACTTGTATATTAAGACTTCTGCTGATAGTAAAATATACGACTTAACAGTTTAATCAAATCTTTATGGTATCAGAGCAAAACAAGTCGTACACGCTTGGTTAGTTGTCCAGTCGATTGTTTCCTGCTTTTTCTCCACTATCGTTTTTTCATCTAGCGTCGACCACCATGACCCAACCGACCACCACCGAAACAGCTCCAGCACCATCCCCTGCTATCGATTCCAAATCACCCTACTATCTTCATCCTTCTGATCATCCAGGTCTCGTGTTTGTTACTCAGCCGTTGAGTGACGAAGGAGAAAACTATTTCGTATGGAAGAAAGCTTTTCTTAATGCCTTAAAGTCCAAGAATAAGGCAGGGTTCGTCGATGGTACTATTGTTGCTCCTGAGCATACATCCGCCACCTATGATCAGTGGCAGCAGTGCAATGCTGTTGTTTTGTCTTGGCTATCTAATGCTTTGTCGAAGGAGCTTCAGGGAGCAGCGGCTCATGCTGACACCGCCCGGGCCGTGTGGGTAGATTTGGAGGAACGGTTTTCCCAAGGAGTGGATGCACGAGTGTATGAACTCCGTCGTACCATTGCAGGGCTACGTCAAGACCATAGCACGGTGTCGGCTTACTATGGTCGGCTCAAGGCGGCTTGGGGTGAGTTACATTCTTTTGAATTGCTGCCTATGTGTACTTGTGGCAGGTGCACGTGTGAGATGACCAAGGCAGTCGATAAATTTCGTGAGAAGGAGATGGTGTTTGATTTTCTCATGGGCCTTGATGAAGCCTTCAACACCATTCGTTCGCATGTTCTTAGCATTGACCCCTTACCCAGTATTGGTAGGGTTTATGCGTTGGTGGCACAAGAGGAGAAACAACGGTCCGTCGCTCGCAATTTGCTCCCGCAGCTCGAAGCCGCAGCCATGGCGGCGGCTCCTAATCTTCAGCGCCGTCAGTCGTCTGCTAGCAAGGGGGAGCGTCCGCGTTGTTCACATTGTGGTAAGACTGGTCATTTACGTGAAAAGTGTTATAATTTGATTGGCTTTCCCTCAGACTGGCGGGTTCGGCGTCCTCGTGGTTCACCTCAGTCAGCCGAACCTTCGGCCTTGGTTGGCGGAGGGGCGGTGCCCTCTGCCGGCTCCTCTGCGTTCGCAGGTTTAACTGCCGCCCAGCAGCACCAAGTTACTCAGCTTCTGGAGCATTTTAAGGAGGGGTCCTCATCGGCAGGGCAGTCAGTTACCCCCCCTGCCTCACTACCGCCACTAGACGCAAGTAAGTCTTGTCTTTTTCCTGCCTCTTCTGCTGTTTGGGTTCTTGACAGTGGCGCCAGTGCACATGTTACCAATGATCCCGCCGTGTTGTCTAATGTTCAATGGGTTGCTGATGGAAGTCATGTCACCACACCGAACGGCCACCTTGCTCCCGTTCGTGCAGTGGGGTCCATTTCTTTTCCAAATGGTCTTTTGTTGAAGCAAGTTTTGGTTGTTCCAGATTTTAAGTTTAACCTTTTGTCTATCAGTCAGTTATCTCGAGACATCAACTGTACCGTGACCTTTTGGTTGGATGTTTGTGTTATACAGGCAATGCCCTCGAGGAAGCTGATTGGAGTGGGTAGGTTGCGCGATGGCTTGTACTACCTGGAGCAATCGGCCCCTTCGTTCTCTACTTCCCTCCTGACTGCTGTTCAGAATAAAGATGCAACTGTTTGGCATCGTCGTTTAGGCCATCTTCCATTGTCTCGGTTTCGTTTCATTTCTGATTGTTCGTTTCATTTTTCTCATAATATATTTTGCGATGCTTGTTGTCGAGCCAAGCAAACTCGTTTGTCATTTCCATTAAGTACTAGTACTTCTGCAAATAACTTTGATCTTATTCATTGTGATATTTGGGGTCCTTACAAAACCCCCACTTTGTCTGGTGCTCATTATTTTTTGACAATTGTCGATGATCGCAGTCGTTTTACTTGGGTTTATTTGACGGCCTATAAGTCCGAGACATATCGTTACTTGCTGCATTTCTTTCACTGGGTACGTACACAGTTTAATATTTTTGTCAAAACTGTCCGCACTGATAATGGCTTAGAGTTCACTAATAGTGCGCTTCTTGAGTATTATTCGGCTCATGGCATTGTTTCTCAAACATCATGTCCCTATACTCCGCAGCAAAATGGGGTAGTCGAACGTAAACATCGTCATGTCCTTGAGGTTGCACGTGCACTTCGGTTCCAAGCACACTTACCACTTCAGTTTTGGGGGGAATGCATTCTTACGGCTACTTATCTTATTAATCGTATGCCTTTGACTGCTATAGCTGATAAAACACCGTATGAAGTCTTACATGGTCATTTGCCTTCTTATTCTCATCTTCGCATTTTTGGGTGTTTATGTTATGGGTATCAGTCTGCTAAGCCACGGGATAAGTTTGCCTCTCGTTCGGTTCCCGGTGTTTTCCTTGGGTATCCTTCCGGCCAAAAGGGTTATAAAATATATGCTCTTGCTACTAAACGTTTGTATGTTTCGCGTCATGTGCATTTTGAAGAAAGTGTTTTCCCTTTTGCTTCCATGTCCTCACCCAACCCCGTTTCTACTAGACTTTCATCCCCTTTTCCTTTGGTTTGTGATGACGTCGAGCCTCCCACCATACCCGTGTCCCCCCAGCCTGATACCGTGTTCTAACCCCCCTCTGCGGCTGCTCCATCGTCCGTCCCATCCCCTTCGGTTGCTGCCCCCGATCCACCCCCAGCTCGCGCCACCCGGGACCGCCGACCCCCTTCTCACTTGGAGGCTTATGAGGTTGACCTTCCCGTTTCTCTCCAGCCGTCGTCACGCCCCCCCTCCAGCAGCTCACTCTACGGTATTTCCTCTATCTCACTTTCTTTCTTATTCGAAGTTGTCTCCATCTTATCATACTTTTGTAGCGGCCATCTCTGTCACAGATGAGCCCACTTCGTTTCGGCAGGCAGTTCAGTATTCTCATTGGCGTGATGCCATGCAACGTGAGATTGATGCTTTAGAGACTAATCACACATGGTCTCTTGTTTCTTTACCACCGGGTCAGCGTGCTATCAGTTCTAAATGGGTTTACAAAATTAAATACAATCCTGATGGTACTATCGAACGTTATAAGGCTCGCTTGGTGGCTCGTGGTTATACTCAGGTTGAAGGTGTTGATTTTCATGAAACATTTGCACCAGTTGCTAAATTAGTCACTGTGCGTTGTTTACTTGCCCTTGCTGTTACTAAACAATGGCATATTCATCAACTGGATGTTAATAATGCGTTTCTTCATGGTGATCTTCAGGAATATGTTTACATGAAAATACCACAGGGTTTTGCCCGTAAGGGGGAGACACGTGTTTGCAAGTTGCATAAATCCTTGTATGGTCTACGCCAAGCTTCTCGTAATTGGTATTCTAAGTTCACGCATGCTCTTACTGCTCTTGGTTATTGTCAATCTACTGCTGATCCCTCCTTTTTTACTATTACGCATGCTTCTTCCTTTGTTGCTGTTTTGGTGTATGTTGATGATGTTATTGTTACTGGTAATGACTTGGCCCGCATTATGACATTGAAACAATATTTGGATGATCAGTTCAAAATCAAAAATCTCGGTCCCCTTAAGTATTTTTTGGGTATTGAGGTCGCTCGTTCCTCTTCTGGTCTTGTTCTAAATCAGCGTAAGTATGTTCTCGATATTTTACAAGAATGTGGTCTACTTGGCTGTCGTCCGGCGCGCACGCCCATGGACCAAAAACTGCGGTTTTCTGATGATACCCCTTTGCTTGATGATCCTACTTTTTATCGCCGTATTGTTGGTCGTCTATTGTATCTCACTGTCACTAGGCCTGATATTTGTTATGCTGTGAATCTTTTAAGCCAGTTTGTTCATGCCCCTCGCAAGTGTCACCTTGATGCAATGTTTTATTTGTTGCGCTATCTTAAGAATGCCCCAGGCCAAGGCTTATATTTTCCTGCTGCTAATTCTCTGAGTTTACTGGCTTATTGTGATGCTGATTGGGCCGGTTGTTCTACAACTCGTCGGTCTACTACTGGATATGTCGTCTTTCTTGGACAATCACTCATTTCTTGGCGCTCCAAGAAGCAACACGTTGTTTCTCGTTCTTCTGCTGAGGCTGAATACCGCGCCATGGCTCATGCGTCTAGTGAGATTGTTTGGTTGTGCCGTTTGCTTGCAGACTTATGCGTCCCCCTTGCCGAACCCGTGCCTCTCCTGTGTGATAATCAAGCTGCTTTACATATTGTTGCAAATCCTGTCTTTCATGAACGCACCAAACACATCGAAATTGATTGTCATTTTGTTCGCCAGCACTATCAGTCACGTGCTATTATTCCTCGCAAAGTATCTTCCGATTCTCAGCTTGCCGACATATTTACTAAGCCGTTAGGCCCAAATCGCTATCATCATCATCTACGCAAGTTGGGCTTTCTTAATATTCACGCTCCAACTTGAGGGGGAGTATTAGATATTATCTTCAGATAATATTTGTAAATATTAGGATAATACTTTTTGGTTGGAGATATGTAAGGAAGGTTAGGATGTAGATAAAGTAGTTGAGGGATTCTAGAGATTTTATCCCATCTTTTGGTGTAGTATACTTGTATATTAAGACTTCTGCTGATAGTAAAATATACGACTTAACAGTTTAATCAAATCTTTAGCCTCTGAGATAGGATCCCCTCACCGCAAGGGGGTGCGGTGACGCGTGACCGCGCGACACGTGGCAGCAAGGGGAGGTGGTGAGGCTAGATGCAGGCAACCCTCATCTAGCCTCACCACCCTCCCTTGCTGCCACGTGTCGCGCGGTCACAAATGAGGTGAGGAAATTGGGGGTGAGAAGATCCCAACCCCCTCTTTCTCTGCTTGGATTGCATTAGGCTTATTGCTTAAATCATTCTCCTTTTCCTCTAACTCATCCATCCTCTTCATCATTCTTATGTCCAACTAAGATATCAATTTACAATATCCCAATTAATAAAAGTCGACTTGACACACAAAATCCGACCCTAAATGTCCCGCTATAGACGGGAGTCTCTATGACACTGGGGTAATGTTGTTGTAGTTCTATATATTTTGAAGCCAACAATGGTCTCTCTTGTTGTTGATTTTCAGAGATTCCGACGACCCTTCCGGAGTTTCATTCTGCTCAGACAACTCTTCCTTTTTTAGGTAGCTAAGAGGGACCAGGGTTGCTTTCTAGAGATTCCGACGACTCTTTCAGAGTTGTTTTGGGTTTCTAAATAGGAAAAATTACCTTTACCTTGGTTTGACTAATTCGCCAAAAACTCCCTTATGGTTTAAAAATAGACATTTACCTCTATGCGGTTTGGGTTCAAGTGGTTACCGGTCAACTTCGGCCCAACCATACCTGAAAAATGATATTTCCGATGAGTTTTAGTCTTGTCTGCAGATGGACCTCTAATATTTTGTAGAAAGACCATTTTGCCGTCTAATCAATCTTCTATCATCCAACCCTCCCTTCAAATTGAAAAGATGCTCACAGTATAGCCAGATATCACCTTTTTGTGGATCTTGTATAACAGAAAAACTATTGTTCCTTGTGTGGCGCATTTTCTGGAAATGAGAGAAGAATTTTCCGAGAAGAACCTTGAAGCACGAACTGAGGCGTATCTCAAAGGAAACGTACTCTCCAGCATTTCTAATTCTGTCTCTATTCTTCACCATTGTGAAAACCTCTTACATGTGTCAGAATATGTGAACTTGGTTAATTGTCCAATTAACGCGATTGCAAGCATTACTTGTAAAGAGAAGTTGACTTATGGCTTGTCCAAGCTGGTATATAACTTCCCATCAAAGCCTATCCGAAGGATTGAGGCAAAAAACATATTCAGATTGGTGGGGAACATCCCTTTCAGTGCTGAAGCTTGAATTCTTCCAAAGGATTATGACTGCAGTTAAGACCAAGGGTCTGAAACAGGACATAATTAGGAGAATTTTGATCCACTATGCCCAGAGTTCTCTTTAGGAGTTTGTCATAAAGGATCCTTTTTGGACTCTGATTTGCAGAAGAAGCAAAGAGTCATTGTTGAAAATGTTCTCTTTATTGCCAACACAATCGAGAACAAGTGTGGTTCCTATGGCATTTCTCTCAAGCTTGTTAAAATCACGCATCACGGTTTTATCACACAAGGGCATTTCGGGAGCAACATATTTCACTCTTATGGTTTGGCCGAAGTTGGGCGGTAACCAATTTAATCCAAATCACAGGGAGATAAAGGTCTATTTTCAAACCACATAGGGGTTTTTGGCGAATTAGTCAAACCACAAGAGAGGTAAAGATAATTATCCCTTCTAAATACAAACTCAAACTTTGAATTTCCATACACATTATATAATATAATTTTTAACTCGTCATTTTATCTCTTATAATTTTCAACCTATACAATAAATAAATTTTTATACAAAATGTAGTACTATTTGTAATAATCGATTACGTCATATTAAAAACTCATTACGAGGATTAAACTGAATACATACTGTATATTATATATATCATAAATTGATAAATTGTTATATGAATAATTTTCAATGGATTCTTTAAAACTTTTGACCCCGAATATGTCTCAAACTAACAAAACTTTTAAATCATCTTCAATTTCTTCAAAAGTATTAACCAAACAGGACTACTTGTTGGAGAGTTTAAGGTTTGGGCTTTGGCCCATTGTTGGAGATTGGAAGATTTGGGCTTTGGCCCGTTAACGATGTTGCAAAACTTGGTTGAGCAACGTACTTTGAGCTTAATGAGTTTCCGATAATGAAATCGAAAACTAATAAATCCTTAATTATCTACATGACGAGTGGTTAATGATAGGATGTGGATTCGTTCAATTATGATATTGTGTGAATGTGAAATTAATGCTCAAAGTGGATGGAAAATGTTGTGGATGGATGACGTGTCATCCTTATGGAGAAACACCACATTGGATGTGTCCATGTGGTGTGGAAAGCTTCTGACGGACATCGATCGATGACATCGATCGATCGATGTCACATCGATCGATCGATGTTATCGTTCGAAGTTGATCAGGAAGCTTCGATCGATTGATTGATCGATCAAAGACGATCAGAGAACATCGATCGATCACTTCGATCGATCGATGTCACTTAGATCGATCAATGTGATCGATTGAAGTACTCTGTCAGACATCGATCGATTACATCGATCGATCGATGTCACTTCGATCGATCGATGTGATCGATCGAAGTCGGACAACGGGCAGAATCGTTCTGTTTGTGCAGTTAGGTTTCAAACTTGAAACTAACGCTATCCTCCGGATTAAAATAAGATCAGTCTGTTGTGATCTAACGGTGGCAGGGAAGGCAGCTTTGATCTAACGGCCGGGATTTAAACTGTCTTAACTGCTTAACCGAATGTGGTTTCCATCTAACGGTCCAGGTTTAAACCTGCGATTCAATCTTTAATCTAAAGGCTGAGATTAAACCTTCCTAATCTAGATAGGAGGTTTTAATCTAACGGCCTAAATCAAACTACGGTTTTGATCCAACGGTCACGGTATCTTGTTCTCTAACCGACTCCCTATATAAAGAGGGCTAAGGGTGCATTCTAAATATAACTAGAACCTTGCTCTAGCATTTCATAAGCATTCTGCATTCATAGCATTCGAGGCTTGCATTACGTCCGGGAGAAGTCAGGACATTCGAAGGTTCGAAGTAGTTCAAGTTCAGCAGTGCCGCTCAACTGAACAGGTACCCGTTGTATCCTGGGAGACGATTGCTCACACCGGTTGGGCACAGTATACCGGAGCAATACGTCTTAAGGACAGAGTCCCCGACTCGGCCCGGGTTTGATTATTTTTGTATTGTTCATACACACACATTGTACGACTGCGTCTTGGTACAGTATTGATTGTCTCCAACAATCTTAAGACGTATTTCATTATTCAATTATTTCTGTACGGTTTTTTTACGCAAAAGCAGTTTCGTACTGATTTGAAGTCTATTTCTACTCCTTTCTTAAATCTGATTCTGTTCTGATCTATTCGTTTTGATCAACTGAACAGAATTCTGATGGAGAACACAAGCTCAGGCTCCATTCATGGCGCAGACATTCAGAGTTCTGCTCCAATGGCACCGACTGCTGGGGTGTCAAGACCAGCTCCCCCTGCACAGGGTCCTGCAGTGGCCCAAGTGGAGAAACCGGAGAAGTTCGGTGGAAGCTTCTTCAAGCGTTGGAAGCAAAATATGTTGTTCTTCTTGACTGCCGTGGGGTTGGCGAACTTTCTGACTGAGGACCCGCCTATGGTGGATCCGTTGGAGGACCAAACCCAGAATATGCAAAACCAACATTTTGTTGAAACATGGAACTTCAACAATTATGTTTGTTTGAGCCATATTCTGAGTTGTTTGGACAACTCCTTGTATGGTTTATACTGCACGTATAAAACCGCGAAGTCTTTATGGCAGGCTTTGGAAAAGAAATACCGTACGAAAGATGCCGGCACTAAGAAATTTATTGTCGGCAAATTTCTGGATTTCAAAATGTCTGATTCTCGCACTGTTGTTTCTCAAGTTGAGGAACTTCAGACGTTGGTTGCCGAGATGGAAGAGGAGGGCATGTTGCTCAGTGAATCTTTCGTCGTGGCAGCTGTGATTGAGAAGCTACCTCTTTCGTGGAGGGAATTCAGAAGCTATCTCAAACACAAGAGAAAGGAAATGACGTTGGAAGATCTAATTGTTCGACTCCGCATTAAGGAGGACAATCGTAGATCTGAAAGAGCGCCACAATCTAGCTCTAGTCAGGCTAAGGCTCATGTTGCAGAGGCCAAGAAAAAGAAAGGCCAACTCGGGGTGAACAAGAAAGGCAAGCAGATCGCCAAGAAGTTCACCGGGAAATGCTACAACTGTGGCATTCAGGGGCATGTCAGCAATGAGTGCAGAAAGCCCAAGAAGAAGCAATCCAAGGCAAAGGCGAACATAGTCGATGCATTGGATGATCTGAATCTCTGTGCGGTGGTCTCAGAGTGCAATGCTGTGGGGAACGTACGCGAGTGGTGGCTTGATACTGGCGCCACTAGACATGTTTGCTCCAGCAGAGAGATGTTCACGGAGTACCAGCCCGGGAACAATGAACAACTTTACATGGGGAACTCGGCCTCCTCGAAGATCGAAGGCGAGGGCAAAGTTGTTCTGAAGCTCACATCAGGGAAGCATCTGACTCTGCAGAATGTGCTGCACGTCCCTGATATTCGGAAGAATTTAGTATCTGGATCTCTTCTAGTCATGCATGGTTTTAGACTAGTGTTAGAGTCCAATAAAGTTATTCTTTCGAAAAATGGCATGTATTTGGGGAAGGGGTACTTGTCAAACAGGATGTTTAAATTGAATGTCATCACTATTGTACCCAAAAGAGATTTGCCCGCAGAGGCTAATAAAAATGCTTCCTCTTCTGTTTACATGCTTGAGTCTTCTTGTTTATGGCATTTTCATTTGGGGCATGTTAATTACAAGTCAATACAACGAATGAGTAACCTTAACTTATTGTCCAAACTGGACTTTAATGATAAAGGAAAATGTCAAATATGTGTTGAAGCGAAGATGGCAAAGGCGCCATTTTCTTCAATAGAAAGGAACGCTGAACCTTTGGATTTAATTCATACCGACGTGTGTGATTTAAAATTTGTGCAAACGAGAGGTGGTAAAAAGTATTTTGTAACTTTTATCGACGATTGCACACGATACTGTTATGTATATTTGCTAAGTAGCAAAGACGAGGCCCTTGATGCTTTCAAGGATTATAAAAATGAAGTTGAGAATCAACTTAGCAAACGAATTAAAACAATTCGTAGTGATAGAGGTGGCGAATATGATACACCGTTTAATGAATTCTGTTCAGAACATGACATTATTCATCAAACGACTGCACCATATTCACCTCAATCGAATGGTATTGCTGAACGCAAGAACCGTACTCTGAAAGAGATGATGAATGCTATGTTGATAAGTTCGGGTTTACCTCAGAACTTATGGGGGGAAGCGATTCACTCAGCCAACGTCATTTTAAATAGAATTCCATCTAAAAAGATGGATGTAACCCCTTTCGAGCTTTAGAAAGGCCACAAACCTAGTTACAAATACTTGAAAGTGTGGGGGTGTCTGGCAAAGGTTGCTGTACCTAAACCAAGACAGGTGAAAATTGGGCCTAAAACAATTGATTGCATATTCATCGGTTATGCAACTAACAGTAGTGCATATCGGTTCTTGGTGCACAAGTTGGATATTCCTGACATACGTGAGAATGTTGTCATGGAATCGAGGAATGCAGTGTTCTTTGAAAATGTCTTTCCAAAGAAAGACAAGGACAATCAAGAAGCAAGCACTAGTAAGCGATTGCGTGAGACGACTCCTCAAGAAACTGAGGAACCTCGTCAAAGCAAACGAGCCAAAATACCGACGTCTTTTGGACCAGATTTTCTAACCTATATGGTGGAAAATGAGCCAAGGAACTTTTCCGAGACTATGTCAACTCCAGAAGCTCCATTCTGGAAAGAGGCAGTTGACAGTGAGATAGACTCGATTCTTCAAAATCACACTTGGGAGTTGGTTGACCTTCCACCTGGAAGTAAACCACTTGGTTGCAAGTGGGTTTTCAAGAAGAAACTGAAAGAGGATGGGTCTATTGAAAAGTATAAAGCCAGGTTGGTAGCTAAAGGCTATCGACAAAAGGAAGGCTTTGACTTTTTTGACACCTACTCACCAATGACTAGGATCACTTCTATAAGGGTACTAGTTGCAATTGGTGCAGTCTATAATTTGGAAATCCATCAGATGGATGTGAAGACTGCTTTTCTGAATGGTGAGTTGGATGAAGAAATCTATATGGAACAACCCGAAGGGTTTGTGGTTCCAGGACAAGAGTCTAAGGTTTGTAGACTCGTTAAGTCCTTGTACGGACTTAAACAAGCGCCTAAGCAGTGGCACTTGAAGTTTGATCAAGCTATGTTAGCTAATGGTTTCAAGATCAACGAGTGTGTCTACATTAAGAGCACACAGAGTGCATACGTGATAGTGTGTCTCTATGTAGATGACATGCTAATCATGAGAAGTACTCGGGACATAATCTTAAACACAAAGAAGATGTTGACGAGAAACTTCGATATGAAGGATATGGGAGTTGCTAATGTTATTCTAGGAATTAAGATTTCTAGGGTGACTGAGGGACTCATACTGTCACAAACTCACTATATTGAATCAGTTCTGAAACGGTTCAATATGGATGATGTGAAACCGGTAAAGACCCCGCTTGACTTAAGTATAAACTTAAGGAAGAATCGAGGCGAACCTGTAGCTCAGTTGAAATACTCTCAGGTAATCGGGAGTCTGATGTACATAACGAATTGTACAAGACCAGACTTAGCTTGTTCGGTAAACAAGTTGAGCAGGTTTACCAGTAATCCAAGTGATGATCATTGGAAAGCTCTTAACAGAGTGATGAGGTATTTGAAATACACAATGAATGTTGGATTACATTACACGAGATATCCAACAGTATTAGAAGGGTACTGCGATGCAAATTGGATATCAGACAGTAAGGACTTGAAGTCCACCAGTGGATACTTGTTCACGGTTGGGGGTGCTGCTGTGTCGCGGAAATCCACGAAACAAACCTGCATAGCTCGGTCCACTATGGAAGCTGAGTTCATAGCAATGGACAAAGCTGGGGAAGAGGCTGAATGACTTCGGAATTTTCTGGAAGATATTCCGTGTTGGCCTAAGCCAATCGCTCCTATTAGCATACACTGTGATAGTCAGTCAGCTATAGGACGTGCTCAAAGCAGCATTTACAATGGTAAGTCACGACACATACGTCGGAGACATAATACCATTAAACAGTTGATCTCTAATGGCGTGATTTCCGTTGATTATGTAAAATCAGTGGAGAATCTTGCGGACCCACTTACAAAAGGCTTGCCTAGAGATCAGATGTCAAGATTGACAAACGGAATGGGACTGAAGCCCGTAATGCAAGAATCTTTGTAATGGTAACCCAACCTTGTTGACTAGAGATCCCAGAATCTTGGTTCAATGGGACAACTAAGTTATGAAGATTCAGTTAGCACTTACTCATTCCGTCTGATAAAAGTGCTGTCTGCAGAGATTTTAGGGTAAGCTAAGGCTTTTAATGATGTCCTATATCTTGATACGTCAAGTGGAGTATGGCAGAATACTCTTGATATGAATCACCTATGTAAGTGTGAAGTGGGGCCGCTTCTATGAGAAAGTCTAGGAGGCAAGATTTCTCTAAAACACTTTCTGAAACCAGGTTGTTCATGGCCAAAACGAACACAACCATGAGAACCAAAAGGGTGTTAAAGGAAATATTGTGTGAGTATCATTGTCTTGGTTCACAATAAAGGCTGACTAGTTCAAGACATCAAGTCACTATTTAGCCGAGTGAATCCGATGGTATATCATTATGAAAGGTTCAAAGCCAGAAGCTACCTCTTCTGATGCAATATTTTCTTGTCTGACTTCTCCTTAGAGTCTGCATATGCATTTGCATTAATTTCCATTCATGTGGGGGATTGTTGGAGAGTTTAAGGTTTGGGCTTTGGTCCATTGTTGGAGATTGGAAGATTTGGGCTTTGGCCCGTTAACGATGTTGCAAAACTTGGTTGAGCAACGTACTTTGAGCTTAATGAGTTTCCGATAATGAAATCGAAAACTAATGAATCCTTAATTATCTACATGACGAGTGGTTAATGATAGGATGTGGATTCGTTCAATTATGATATTGTGTGAATGTGAAATTAATGCTCAAAGTGGATGGAAAATGTTGTGGATGGATGACGTGTCATCCTTATGGAGAAACACCACATTGGATGTGTCCATGTGGTGTGGAAAGCTTCTGACGGACATCGATCGATCGATGTCACTTCGATCGATCGATGTTATCGTTCGAAGTTGATCAGGAAGCTTCGATCGATTGATTGATCGATCAAAGACGATCAGAGAACATCGATCGATCACTTCGATCGATCGATGTCACTTAGATCGATCAATGTGATCGATTGAAGTACTCTGTCAGACATCGATCGATTACATCGATCGATCGATGTCACTTCGATCGATCGATGTGATCGATCGAAGTCGGACAACGGGCAGAATCGTTCTGTTTGTGCAGTTAGGTTTCAAACTTGAAACTAACGCTATCCTCCGGATTAAAATAAGATCAGTCTGTTGTGATCTAACGGTGGCAGGGAAGGCAGCTTTGATCTAACGGTCGGGATTTAAACTGTCTTAACTGCTTAACCGAATGTGGTTTCCATCTAACGGTCCAGGTTTAAACCTGCGATTCAATCTTTAATCTAAAGGCTGAGATTAAACCTTCCTAATCTAGATAGGAGGTTTTAATCTAACGGCCTAAATCAAACTACGGTTTTGATCCAACGGTCACGGTATCTTGTTCTCTAACCGACTCCCTATATAAAGAGGGCTAAGGGTGCATTCTAAATATAACTAGAACCTTGCTCTAGCATTTCATAAGCATTCTGCATTCATAGCATTCGAGGCTTGCATTACGTCCGGGAGAAGTCAGGACATTCGAAGGTTCGAAGTAGTTCAAGTTCAGCAGTGCCGCTCAACTGAACAGGTACCCGTTGTATCCTGGGAGACGATTGCTCACACCGGTTGGGCACAGTATACCGGAGCAATACGTCTTAAGGACAGAGTCCCCGACTCGGCCCGGGTTTGATTATTTTTGTATTGTTCATACACACACATTGTACGACTGCGTCTTGGTACATGATTGATTGTCTCCAACACTACTCTCATTTAAAGTTCAAACTTCAAAAAAAGGTTTCGAACATGTGTTAAATTTGGATGGTTTGAAAAGAAATGGATTGTGATGGTATTTTAAGGTCTATTTTTTAATTTTTTTTGTTGGTTTTCCAACTACCTTCACTGCTAAAAACAGTGGCTAATCATTTTAGATATACGGATCTCTTCATTCAAATGTTTTTGGACTTGAACACGAAATGCTCTTCTATTTCCTTAAGCGAAATAGACTTCATGTACTTATGGTTAAGAGATGAGGTGAGTTGACCACCACATCACACCCCATGCTTTTAGTTTTGTCTTTTCCTTTTTAGATAGAAATGTAATTTTTGTTCATTTAAAGTGAAAATATTACATTGATTCTAATTTAGCTCAGATTATTCTCATCGAAACCTAGAAACACTAAGCGGTCCGTAAGACAAATTCGGAGGATCTCCTGTTTCACTTTTCCTTTAACCCATTCGTTACCACGTCACACGTGAAAGTATGAGGTGGATGGTGAGGTTAAATGCGGGTGACCTTCATCTAACCTCATCACCCACCTCTACTGTTACTGCCGTATGGTGACGAATGGTGTGAGAAAAAACGGCGGGGGATCCTAACCCCTTTTTGGCATGCGGGAAAAAAAAGGAGAGCATCTTCATTTGAAGATGGCGCGAAAAGAGAAAATCAAAACTACCTCCAAAAACCGTCAGCGCCATTCACGTTCCCGCCATCGCCATTTCCTCCTCATAAATTAAAAAAGTGGGAAATCAGAAAAAATGCTGGTCCCAGGTGCAAAACCCATCTTGATTCTCCAAACCCAGATTCTCTGTTGTTTACCAGCCCTTATTTTGCCGGAATGGACTTTTCAGGGATTGCGAAAAAGCTTGGACTATCTGAACCGAAAAGCATCGTCCGTAAAGCCGCCGAGCTCCGACGCCTCGCCGACCTCCAATTCAACTCATCTGTTATTGGCGTTGTAGGGATATACTTTGTTTGTTTCTTGTTAGGAATTTGGCATTTGAAATTTATTTTCATGTTTGTTAATGGAATTTGGGTTGTTTTTGTAGGGAGAGATTTGTAAGGCGATAATTTGTCTGGAGATATCTGCTGTTGGGTAATTTTACTCTTTTATGGTTTTGCTCAATTATATTTGTTAATTTGAAACTAGAAGTGTTTCTAGATGCATTTGTTCAAAGAACTGTGGTTTCTTTTTTAATTTTATTTCATTGAAGTAGTTCTATATGAATGTAGGATGGATGTGATTTTTGATCGTCAGGCAGCAATAAAATTGAGTGGAATGTCGGAGAAGGCTTATATTAGATCCTTCAATTCAATGCAGAATGCAATTGGTGTCAAGTATGTTCTCTCTCTCTCTCTCTCTCTCCCCCCCCCCCCTTTTTTTTCCTTGTTAAATTCAACTTTATAAGGTAATCTGAGTTTCCAGGTTATGATGATTTATTTGGTGATTAAATTCATGTAGGAACTCTATTGATGTTAGGGAGTTGGCCATTCAATTCGGATGCATTAGGCTCATCCCTTTTGTGCACAAGGGCTTGTCTTTGTAAGTTCTAAACTAACATTTGCCCTTTTGGTATCCCATGCTCGGTTGATGTTTGACATTTTGTCTAAATGACAGTTCTCCGTATGCTCTATGTTTGTTGGACTCAAAATTTGTCAATTTGGGTCATACATCAAATATCATATTCGATTTTATTTCAAATGCTATTGAAGTTGATGGCATTTGGAACTTTTTTGATAGGATTAATGAGTCGGCAATGGGCAATGGGTGACGGTTGTGTGTAGTTGAACTGTTGTTTTGATAATTATGTCTGTTTTCAGATACAAGAATCGATTTCTTTCTTCTCTGCCTCCTTCTCGTAAGGCAAGTGCTGATTTCAATCGACCAGTGTTTACAGCTGCAGCATTTTATCTATGTGCGAAAAGGCATAAGGTATGTAACTGCACTTTCATCTTGTTCTGCTGAAATCAGGAATCAATTGGTTACATTGTTTGCCTTACTTTTGCAGCTAAAGGTAGACAAAATAAAGTTGATGGAACTTTGTGGTACTTCAGAAGCTGAATTTTCTAGTGTAAGACTCGTGCTAGGAGTTTATATTTCCCTTCTCCTTGACCTTTGAGAGTACTTGTGCTGACTTAAAGTATGATTGCAGGTGGCTATCTCCATGAAAGACATTTGCTTTGATGTGTTCGGCATATCTAAGGAAAAGAAAGATGCAAGAGAAATCAAAAGAAAACGAGGTATAACGCAATAGTTTACTAACTCTTTTTCATAGATATCTTTTTCGTGTATGCTACACATTCATTTACTTGATATGCTTCCAAAGGTCGATGTTTTTGGATTTGAATTCGCATCTTCCTTCTTTCATTATGCAGATCTGTTGGATGTCTTTCCTGAGAAAAGGAGGAAGGAAGAGGGTGGCTATTCATCTAATGAAGAGGAGGTAACTCCAAGTAGCACGCTTTTAGTTCGTTATCCATCTTGCTTCATTTGTTTCACATCTGCTTACCTGTGATCTGAAATGTCGAACTTGCTCTTTCATTCTCTGAGTAGCCTCAGTCCTCTTGATCAATCCTTGATAGCACCGTACCTATATTTGTTCTCTCCGCCCTCCCCCCCCCCTTCCCTTAGTGATGTGCAAAACAAACTGTCAGGTATCATGGTAGGTTGTGCTGCACTCCATTTCCAACTGCCTAATTGAAGTTTGTGCCTAATTTACAGACTTCTGAATATCGAAAACGCAAAAGAGATCAACAGTGTGATTACGAAGAGTGGAAATCAGCAGTTTTGGGTTCTAATGACCAAACCAATAAAGAAGGTTATCATCACACCGATGTTTTTCGTTATCATTATTTGTTTTCTTTACCAAGTTTCCATCCATGTGGAATCATGAAATGCATTTGCTGTTTTGGGGAAAACGGAGAATTGATAGTGTACGTAATTACTCATTCAGGTCCTGCCAAAAGAACCAAGCAAGTGCAGCTGAGCTTTTTGAAGAAAGTACCTGAAACTGACGTGGAAGCTTCATGACTGAGACAAAACAGCCTAGCTGGTTGTCCAGTTTTTTTGACCCTTATAATCTCAAAAAGATTCACTTGAACACAGAAAAGATTCATGAAGAGTTAAATTAATTGTAGTTGATACATATTCATTTGGACATACTTGTCTGAGGAGAGGAGAGATCTTTGTCACTGCATATGCTGGTCATTCAAGAGCAAAATTGTCTTGTTCTTACAGAAATGCTCAAAGGATGAGTAATGTCATTGTATGAAATGAATTGACTGATTCTGTCCTGTTGTGTAATCTTCAAACAAGATTAACAAACCCCAGTTCAGATCCCTTTCGTTATCTTTAGTGATGTTATAATATTGTTATTTCTGAACGCACGACATGCATTGTTAAAAAGATATGCTTTAGCTAATTAGAGCGTCGATCACTAAAAATGTTAACCTTGTTTGAAGATAACGAAATAACAATATTATATGATCCAGGAAAACTCAAAAGACAACGAAAGGGCGGGGAAAACTCTATGATCCAGGAAAACTCGTGATCTTCAAACTAAAAGATATGTTTTAGCTAATTCTATGATCCAGGAAAACTCAAAAGATGGACAAAAAGGGCGGGAGATGAACTCACAACCGCCGGTGCTGTCACCGGAGGAAAAAGATCTACTTGTTAGAAGAAACAAGAAGAACAAACGAGATACGAAGGGGAATATACTGAACAACGAAGAAGGATGCGTGGGGCATTTGGGTGGTATGACCGCATGGTCCTCCAGGTCTTTTGCTGACATGGTGAAGGGGACAAAGCCAAGAGGACCGATATATATGGGTGAGGATGAAGACGACTTCCTTGAGATTGAGATGATAGAGTAGCTATATCTGGAAAAGCTTGATGAAACGGATGAAGTGCAGACCTGGCCGGAGGTGGAGCTTTCTAGCCGGAGGTGCTTGGAACTGTGGAAACCGTGGAGAAGGGCACTTATAATCAAACTCCTTGGCAAGAGTGTGAGTTATAAGGTCCTGCTTGACCGCTTGAAAGACTTGTGGAACCTACAAATGGGGTTTGAACTGACAAATCTTGAAGAGAATTACTTTATGGTTAGATTTTATGATAGGATGGACTATTGTTATGTCCTTGACAACGGACCTTGGATGATTCTTGGTCATTATCTCACGGTAATGAAATGGCAACCATTCTTTAATCCTCGTTCGTCAAAAGTCGCTAGTACAATGGTGCGGCTTCGGCTACCTGGCCTTCCAATGGAATATTTTGATAAAGCTTTGTTAATGGAGATTGGAGATACGGTGGGGAAAGCTGTTAGAGTTGACGATTATACTTTGCAGGCAACAAGGGGTAAATACGCTCGCGTTTGCATGGAACTGGACTAGGCTAAGACACTTACCCCCCAGGTACGGGTGAAGGGGCCTAAAAACCACATACAAAAGGTGGAATATGAGGGACTACATGCAATATGTTTTGGATGTGGCAAATATGGACATAAGGAGGAGGAATGTCCTTGTAATGAATCTAGGGACAGTGAAGTGATGGACACGACTCATGAGGAAGAGTTGGTGAAGAACGCTACTCCGGAGAAACCGTTTGGTCCCTGGTTAATCCCGACAAATAACAGACGAAGGCGGCCTGAAAATTCTGGTGGGGTGGGAGGAAGACAGAAGACTAATATACAAATAAGAGGCACACTTAATCAGAGTTATGAGGTTAAAAGGATGGGAATAAAAGGGGGAAAGGGAAGTGGGACTCTCAGAGGTGGTCCTAGTGAAAACAAGAGACAGCCGGATCTCCAGGAAACACAGTGGATGCAAGGATCTAGATTTGTGGTCCTTGATGAGGAGGACGAAAGTGGGCAACAGACTGTAGGTGTTGAGGATTTGATATCCAAATTTAATGAGGCACAAAAAGATGACATGATGGCGGAGGTTACTACCAAGTTCAAAGGCCAGTTGACCCCTAGTGGGTCTGGAGTGCGCAAAGGTATTCATATTAAATCCAAAAGAAAGACACGCTTTGTCCAACCTACTAAAAATACCCGGACACAAGAAGTACAAAATCAATGCCCTGATCAAGATGGTCCAAATAGGCCAGTAAATACCCCTGAAACGCATAAGGAACCGCCATGCTTTCCCCACATGGGTGAAATCCTTAAGGCACAGAAAAATAACCCACATCAACTCACCAACAATTTTCTACAAAACACACCCAGAACTCAAACACAACTGTCAATGCAAATACAGCCACATAACATAAATGAGTCGTTTACAGAGATGGAACTGAATTATAAACAGAATCCCCCAGATCATACATGTAGTTTTAGTACAAATATGTGTAACCAAGTACAAAGGGATACTATGCATGAACATGCTCCTGAATTACTTGATGGATCTTTGGACATGGTGATCCAAGAGGATAAACAGCTACCCACAATGTTGGAAGAGGAACAGCAGGGACACCTGCAAATAAATCACCAACTGTCTTAATGCGTGTGCTAATGTGGAATTGCAAGGGGGCAAGTTCCTCTGCCTTCTATAGGCACCTAAAAGAAATGGTGAAGACCCAGAAACCAGGTATAATGTGTTTGGTTGAGACGAGAACTTCGTCTAAGAAGGCTGATTCAATTTTGCGTAAGCTTCATTTTACACATTTGGTGGCAGTTGAGGCTCGGGGGTTTAGAGGGGGTATCTGGTGTTTTTGGGATTGCACTCAGGTTGATCTGGTGGTCCTAAGCTCAAGCACCCAATTTCTTAATGTGGGCATTGTGCAGGAGAAGTGTGTGCAGTGGGTGCTATCCCTGATATATGCCTCTACTGTTAAGCATGAGAGGGAGGCGATGTGGCAATACTTTGGTTGGCTGGGCCCTAAAGTTTCGATTCCTTGGTGCATGATGGGGGATGTCAATGAAGTGTTGTGTCAAGATGATAAAAGAGGTGGCAGACCTGTAAAGGGGAGTAGGGATACTGACTTGAGACATATTGTAGCGCCCCGACCCGGACAGCGGAATCCGAATCGGTACACCCGTCGTAGCTTACTGAGAAGACTACAAGATGTCTCATCTCTCGAATACACATCATCACTGACGTAAGAGAAATAAGTGCGGAAACAGGTATCTAATACATCTCAACCATCAATTCAATGCATCAAATGATAATAACATCTCTAAGGGTAGTCACAGTAGTAACGAACTAATCCTCAAGTACATGGAAGAACTGAAATAAGTAACAACTGTGCCGTCTAGCTCCCAACATGTCTCTATATATCCCATTCAGCCCACTCGCCATCGTCTTCTATGAATATCATGTCGTAGCTAGGCTCATCTGCAATCACAAAGGTAGTACCTTTAGCGAAAAACGCTAGCAAGTAACCCGCTTATAAGACATACGGGATCAACACATGGCAAGACATGAGTAATATATAATTCAAGGGAATTGTGGGGCACATGTCTTGTAAAACTTCCAAATACATATAGGCGAATAACGTAATAAAGCAAGTACATCAAATTGAACGCAATTAACAAATCCATAACAATCAAATACCATGCACATCTATACCACAACGACTCTCGTGATGCATGTCAAAATATGCACTACACTACACAATCACAAATGCATGAGCCCTTTCTTTTCAAGTCAATGCAATGCATGTCACAATGTCCGGTCTCGTAACTCGTTACCCTGTAACGCGCCCCGGCTTATATTTCCATCCCGGTTTACGTTACAGGCTCGTATGCTCTGTGATGCGCCCCGACTTATATTTCCATCCCGGTTTACATCACAGATCTCGTAAAACTCTGCAATGCACCTCGGCTTATATTTCCATCCCGATTAACATTGCAGAGGACTTTATACCCTGCAACGCGCCCCGGCTTATATTTCCATCCCGGTTTGCGTTACAGCCTTTTGTGCCCTGCAATGCGCCCCGGCTTATATTTCCATCCCGGTTTACATTACAGGTCACCTTCTCAAATATGTGCCGAAGCACATCTCTTTTTCAAATCCATATGCTATGCACGTACCATGATGCAGGACTCCTCGTTCCAATCACATTTCTCGTTCACGTATACAGTTCATAATCACATGCGCAAGTAAGAGCAACACACAAGATTTCCCTAACTCATATGTCAAAGCTTAGGTCCCAACTAGATCGTCAACACTTAAACTTGGTTCCAAAAGTCACAAACCAATGTGAGTACCCCTATCTTTCCTTCACGGAACTCTATAACACCTCGTACGTTCATTTCCTAACCCCCCCCTAAGTCAGCCTCATTGACATCCGATTCGAAAACCCTTCAAATTCTCCAAACTTGATTCACCATCTTAAGTCATGTTCCCAAGACTTAAACTAGTCATAATCAGGTCCTAAGAAGTCCCTAAGGTCACCCAAAGGATCCCCTAGCTTCCCTCTTTCTTTCCTTACTTTCCCACAAAACTGGTTGACGTCATACCCTGACGTCGATCGATCTACGTACGTCATACCCTGACGTCGATCGATCGACGTCCATTTGAGGCACGTCGATCTCTCACTCAACCTACGTCATACCCTCACGTCATACCCTCACGTCATACCCTCACGTCATACCCTCACTCTGAACTACGTCGATCGATCGACGTGCATCTGAGGCACGTCGATCTCTCACCTGCTATACGTCGATCGATCGACGTCCTGAATTTTCAGAATCTTCATCCTGCGATTTCTGCATCAACTGCAGACCTATACTCCAATCGTTTTCCAACGTTCTTCCCACCAATCCAAGCCCATTCGTCCCTATCAATCCATTCTTAATCTTCTCAAACCAGATCCTTCACACGCACATCAACGATTCAATCCTAAAACTCGAATCTTTCATCAAATCAACCCCAAAGACCTAACCTTTTCACTCATCCCTCCATTCAACCGCCATCATCAAGCAAGTGGGATTCAAGGGATGGGGATTCACATGAGCACACATAAACCATGAACAACAAACAAGATTTCAACATATAATGGCCAAATCGTCAACACCAAAACACATAAATCATATACAAATAATCACGGAAAGAAACTACTGCATGGTGATCCTTTTAATATCAAAAGCAGGCCTTTTTCTTTCACAAATCGTAGGAACTTATAAGAAAGTTACTTGCCTTTGATTACTCGAGAACGGATTGAAGAACGAAGGAAGATTGGATGGCTTTCTGGAGAGATTCTTCTCCTAGGGTTGAAGAGAGCCTCAAAATCGCCTAGGGGGATGGGAGGACTGCGTCAGTTTTCTCGGCGTAATGAGGAAACTGAGGTATGTCAGTTTTTATATGGAATGGGAAAAGTTTGGAGTTTCTAAATTATATCTATTATCTTATTTATCTTAAAGGATAATCCTTTATTATTTAATTCTAAAATTAAATGCAATTTAATTCCAATATTTAATCTTCTCATTAATTTCTAATTAATCTCATACTTAATTCCTAATTCATTATCGTTGACCACCATTAATCTCCTTTAATTCTTTCTTTGTCTTTTGATTATCCTACGGAAGGTGCGGGGCATAACATTCCACCCCCCTTATAAAAAGTTTCGTCCTCGAAACTGGCGTACCTTATTGGAAAAGATATGGATATAGTTCCTTCATATGCTCTTCAAGCTCCCACGTGGCTTCACGCTCCGTATGGTTACTCCACTGAACTTTGACATACGGAATGACGCGTCGGCGTAGGACTTGATCTTTTCTATCCACAATCCTTATTGGATGCTCTTCATAAGTGCCATCTTCTTTCACATCCAATGGTTGAGCTTCAAGGACATGGCTCGGATCCGGTACGTATTTCCATAGTTGGGATACGTGAAATACGTTATGGACTTGTGACAAATTCGGAGGTAAGGCAAGTCTGTATGCTCTTTCACCAACTTTACCAAGAACTTCGTAAGGGCCAATATATCTAGGGCTTAACTTGCCCTTCATTCCGAATCTTGCGACTCCTTTGGTTGGTGAAACTCGTAAATAGACCTTCTCACCTTCCTCGAACTCCAGAGGTCGCCTCTTGGAATTGGCCCAACTCTTATTACGATCCTGAGCCACCTTCAATTTCTCTCTTATCACCTTGACCTTTTCAACAGTTTGTTCAACCAACTCGGGTGCGGTGATTGTCCTTTCTCCGACTTCATCCCAGCAAACGGGGGACCTGCACTTACGTCCATATAAAGCTTCAAATGGCGCCATGCCAATTGCACTGTGATAGCTGTTATTATATGAGAACTCCATTAACTTCAACATGCTATCCCAGTTTCCTTTAAAATCTAAGGTGCATGCTCTCAACATATCTTCTAAGGTTTGGATGGTTCTCTCGGATTGTCCATCCGTTTGAGGGTGGTATGCGGTACTCATTCTCAATTCGGTACCCATTGCCTTCTGGAATGCCCGCCAAAACTTAGAAGTGAACTTGGGATCACGGTCCGACACAATGCTGACTGGGACTCCATGTAGGCTCACAATGTTATCCACATATATATTGGAAAGCTTCTCATAAGGCGTACCATGTGGCATAGCTATGAAATGTGTTGTCTTTGTCAAACGGTCTACAATTACCCAAATCATCTCGTTTCCATTTCGGGTCTTGGGTAGTCCCATTACGAAATCCATCGTCACGTGTTCCCACTTCCACTCTGGAATCTCTAGCGGCATCATTAAGCCACCAGGTTGTTGATGTTCGGCCTTGACTTGTTGGCATACCAAACATCTCTCAACATACTCCGCTATAGATCTCTTCATCCCTATCCACCAATAATTTCTTTTGAGGTCCTTGTACATCTTAGTGCTCCCTGGGTGGATAGACATCCTTGAGTTATGCGCTTCTTAAAGCAATTCCGTTCGGAGTTCGTCTTTAACTGGTACGCATAACCGATTCTGAAACCATAGACTTCATCCTCTCGCAACTGGAAGTCCTTTACTGGCCCCGTGGATACTTTGTCGCGAATTTCTTTCAGTGCTGAATCCTCATACTGCGCTTCTTTGATTCTGTCTACCAAGTCTGGGCTGATAGACAAAGCTGTAAGGACGTTTGCCACTGAATCCACCAATTCAAGATCAAACTCCTCGATCTCTCGTTCTAACGGAGATTGTCTTGCGTGGCTAGACTTTCTGCTCAATGCGTCCGCCACTCTGTTGGCCTTACCCGGATGGTAGTTGATGGTCAGATCGTAGTCCTTGAGTAATTCCAACCACCTTCTCTGTCTCATATTTAGCTCATTCTGCGAGAATAGGTACTTCAAGCTCTTGTGATCCGTGAACACGGCACATTTTTCTCCATATAGATAGTGTCTCCAGATCTTAAGAGCAAATACCACGGCTGCGAGTTCCAAGTCATGCGTCGGGTAATTCTGCTCATATGGCTTCAATTGTCTTGACGCGTACGAAATGACTCGTTCATTTTGCATCAAGACACACCCTATAAACAAAAAGTTAATTTAGGACTTGCATAAGTATATACAATGCATTAATGGTAATGATGTACATACCTAGTCCTTTCTTGGACGCGTCACTATAGATCACGAAACCGTCGGTGCCGGAGGGTTGTGCCAACACCGGGGCTGTGGTCAATCTCTTCTTGAGCTCAGTAAAGCTCTGCTCGCATTCGGCAGTCCATTCGAATTTAGTCTTCTTCTGTGTAAGACGGCTCAATGGAACTGCTATTGTTGAGAATCCCTCAACAAACTTCCTATAGTAGCCTGCCAAGCCTAGGAAGCTTCTTACTTCAGTCACGTTTGTAGGTCTTGGCCACTCTGTGATGGCTTCTATCTTCTTAGGATCTACCGAGATCCCATCCTCAGAAATCACGTGACCGAGAAAGGCTACACTTCTTAGCCAAAATTCGCACTTGCTGAATTTGGCGTAGAGTTTTTGTTGCCTCAAAATTTGTAACACTACTCTTAGGTGTTCAGCATGAGCCTGCTCGTCGGGCGAGTAGACTAGAATGTCATCGATGAACACCACCACAGATTGGTCCAACTGCTCTCGAAATACGGTGTTCATCAAGTCCATGAAGGCTGCTGGAGCATTAGTTAATCCAAAAGGCATCACTAAGAATTCATAATGCCCGTATCGAGTCCGAAAAGCGGTCTTAGGGACGTCTCCCGCTTTCACAAGCAATTGATGGTATCCTTGACGAAGGTCGATCTTTGAAAACCATCGGGCTCCTTTTAGTCGGTCAAATAAATCCTCTATCCTTGGCAGAGGATATTTATTCTTAATGGTGATCTTGTTCAGCTCGCGGTAATCAATACACAATCTCATGCTGCCATCCTTCTTCTTTACAAATAAAACTGGAGCTCCCCACGGTGATACACTGGGGCGAATTAGCTTTTTGTCTAACAACTCCTGAAGTTGCCCCTTCAGCTCTTTAAGTTCAGCTGGAGCCATTCTGTAGGGTGCCTTAGATATAGGCTCGGCTCCGGGTATCAAGTTGATCTCAAACTCCACTTCTCTTGATGGCGGTACTCCCGGTAAGTCGTCCGGAAACACGTCCTTAAATTCATTGATTACCGGAATTTGATCAATGGAGGGAACTTCTTGCTGAGCATCTACATCATACACCATATATCCCTCTGCTCCTTTTTGCAAAGCCTTAAAGGCCTCAATCGCCGTTAGATATATTTTCTTTGGAGCTTTGGTTATCTTGACATTTCCTTGTACCGTGATGTCATTCATCTCAGGGTCCTTGAGAGTCACTTGCTTGAGTTTACAGTCGATAATGGCATGATTCTTGGTCAGCCAATCCATGCCCAATATTACATCGAAGTCCTTCATTGGGATTGGGACTAAGGTCACTGAGAATAGTTTTCCATCCAATTCCAACTCACATTCTTTGTACTGGTAATGGGATACCAGCACTTGTTCGCCGGCTGCTTGTACTCTAAATGGGTTCTCAAGCCACTCAGGTAAACAGTCAAGTCCTTTGGCGAATCGTTTAGAAACAAAGGAGTGACTAGCCCCACTATCAAACATCACGTTTGCGGGTACTTTGTTAACTAGAATCACACCTAATCACAAGAGGGTAACACATAAAGGTTTTCACATAACACATATTCAATCATCAACTTAAAGGACTAAAATTCAGCTTAAGCTACTATTATTTAACTTAGGTCATACCTGTCACCACGTTGGCGTCCTCCTGGACTTCTGCGTCCGTCATGGCGTGGACTCTCGCATTGGGCCTGCCTTTCTGCTGCTGGGCTGGCCCTGCTCCGGCTTGAGGTCTAGGGTCCCATTCAGGACAATCCTTAATCCAGTGGCCCGTCTTTCCACACTTGAAGCACGCTCCGGTAATCTTCCAACACTCGCCTGCGTGTCTCCTATGACAATGTGGACATTCCGCGGGTGCCTGGCGATTGGGTTGATTTGTCTGCGGTGCCCTATGAACCGGCCCCGCTTGTCCTTTTCTAGGAATCTTGACCCAACGTCCGGGCCTACCTCCACTTTGCTCCATTCTTGGCCTCTTGCTCGATTCTTCCCGAGCCTCTCTTGGTTGTGACCTACGCATGTCACTCATCACACGGTAACATGCATCCAGCATCTCCTCAAAAGTCTTCAAACTGGACCCCGCTATCGCCGTCCGTATGCGAGGGTTCAAACCTTCTTCAAACTTCAACATCTTCATCCGATTGTTTTCCAATACCATGGGCGTGAATTTGCCTAAGGCATGGAACCTATCTGCATAATCAGAGACAGACATCCTTCCTTGCTCAAACTTGTCAAAATGCCTCATCTTTTCCAAAATGGCAGTCTCAGGCACATAGTAATATTTGTAGGCCTGCACGAATTGTCTCCACTGGATAGGGGAAGTCATCTTGGGCAGCATGCCATTCCACCAGGCATTAGCTCTGCCAATCAGCAATGGGGTGGCTACATCCACCTTGAGTTCTTCAGGCACTTGCACAAGCCTGAAGCACTTCTCCACTTCGTCAAGCCAGAACCCAGCCACCTCTGGGTCAGTGGTCCCTTCGAAGTTTGGGGCATGCATCTTGCGCATCTCCACAATATAGTACCTGATGCCTTGCTGGGGAGGTGGTGGAGGAGGTTGCTGTGGTTGTTGCTGCTGCTGAGCAACCCCTTGAGCTATCACTGTGATAGCATCAATCAACGCTTGTGGGACTAGGTTTGGTGGTGGTGGTGGTGGAGGGTTGTTGTCCCCGTTGCCACCGTTCCCTTGATTGTCACGTCTAGGAGGCATTTTCTGCAATGTCACGCTTATTAGTATCTAGCAGTTTAGAAATAAATCAGTGCTTGGGATCCATAATGTGATACAAGGCGGAATTCATAGATTTAAAATAACTACAATTATTGATTACACTTAATCGCGCTCGTACACACACTCATCCCATTCAAACTTAAATCTAGGATTGCATACTTAGACTTAAAGATCCACTTAAGGTGAAAATCATAACCTAAGACTCTATATGTCATAACCTAGGTCTCCGAGGTAGATCTGAAGCCTAGTCTCTGATACCACCTGTAGCGCCCCGACCCGGACAGCGGAATCCGAATCGGTACACCCGTCGTAGCTTACTGAGAAGACTACAAGACGTCTCATCTCTCGAATACACATCATCACTGACGTAAGAGAAATAAGTGCGGAAACAGGTATCTAATACATCTCAACCATCAATTCAATGCATCAAATGATAATAACATCTCTAAGGGTAGTCACAGTAGTAACGAACTAATCCTCAAGTACATGGAAGAACTGAAATAAGTAACAACTGTGCCGTCTAGCTCCCAACATGTCTCTATATATCCCATTCAGCCCACTCGCCATCGTCTTCTATGAATATCATGTCGTAGCTAGGCTCATCTGCAATCACAAAGGTAGTACCTTTAGCGAAAAACGCTAGCAAGTAACCCGCTTATAAGACATACGGGATCAACACATGGCAAGACATGAGTAATATATAATTCAAGGGAATTGTGGGGCACATGTCTTGTAAAACTTCCAAATACATATAGGCGAATAACGTAATAAAGCAAGTACATCAAATTGAACGCAATTAACAAATCCATAACAATCAAATACCATGCACATCTATACCACAACGACTCTCGTGATGCATGTCAAAATATGCACTACACTACACAATCACAAATGCATGAGCCCTTTCTTTTCAAGTCAATGCAATGCATGTCACAATGTCCGGTCTCGTAACTCGTTACCCTGTAACGCGCCCCGGCTTATATTTCCATCCCGGTTTACGTTACAGGCTCGTATGCTCTGTGATGCGCCCCGGCTTATATTTCCATCCCGGTTTACATCACAGATCTCGTAAAACTCTGCAATGCACCTCGGCTTATATTTCCATCCCGATTAACATTGCAGAGGACTTTATACCCTGCAACGCGCCCGGCTTATATTTCCATCCCGGTTTGCGTTACAGCCTTTTGTGCCCTGCAATGCGCCCCGGCTTATATTTCCATCCCGGTTTACATTACAGGTCACCTTCGCAAATATGTGCCGAAGCACATCTCTTTTTCAAATCCATATGCTATGCACGTACCATGATGCAGGACTCCTCGTTCCAATCACATTTCTCGTTCACGTATACAGTTCATAATCACATGCGCAAGTAAGAGCAACACACAAGATTTCCCTAACTCATACGTCAAAGCTTAGGTTCCAACTAGATCGTCAACACTTAAACTTGGTTCCAAAAGTCACAAACCAATGTGAGTACCCCTATCTTTCCTTCACGGAACTCTATAACACCTCGTACGTTCATTTCCTAACCCCCCTAAGTCAGCCTCATTGACATCCGATTCGAAAACCCTTCAAATTCTTCAAACTTGATTCACCATCTTAAGTCATGTTCCCAAGACTTAAACTAGTCATAATCAGGTCCTAAGAAGTCCCTAAGGTCACCCAAAGGATCCCCTAGCTTCCCTCTTTCTTTCCTTACTTTCCCACAAAACTGGTTGACGTCATACCCTGACGTCGATCGATCTACGTACGTCATACCCTGACGTCGATCGATCGACGTCCATCTGAGACACGTCGATCTCTCACTCAACCTACGTCATACCCTCACGTCATACCCTCACGTCATACCCTCACGTCATACCCTCACTCTGAACTACGTCGATCGATCGACGTGCATCTGAGGCACGTCAATCTCTCACTCCTTCCACGTCGATCGATCGACGTGCATCTGAGGCACGTCGATCTCTCACCTGCTATACGTCGATCGATCGACGTCCTGAATTTTCAGAATCTTCATCCTGCGATTTCTGCATCAACTGCAGACCTATACTCCAATCGTTTTCCAACATTCTTCCCACCAATCCAAGCCCATTCGTCCCTATCAATCCATTCTTAATCTTCTCAAACCAGATCCTTCACACGCACATCAACGATTCAATCCTAAAACTCGAATCTTTCATCAAATCAACCCCAAAGACCTAACCTTTTCACTCATCCCTCCCTTCAACCGCCATCATCAAGAAAGTGGGATTCAAGGGATGGGGATTCACATGAGCACACATAAACCATGAACAACAAACAAGATTTCAACATATAATGGCCAAATCGTCAACACCAAAACACATAAATCATATACAAATAATCACGGAAAGAAACTACTGCATGGTGATCCTTTTAATATCAAAAGCAGGCCTTTTTCTTTCACAAATCGTAGGAACTTATAAGAAAGTTACTTGCCTTTGATTACTCGAGAACGGATTGAAGAACGAAGGAAGATTGGATGGCTTTCTGGAGAGATTCTTCTCCTAGGGTTGAAGAGAGCCTCAAAATCGCCTAGGGGGATGGGAGGACTGCGTCAGTTTTCTCGGCGTAATGAGGAAACTGAGGTATGTCAGTTTTTATATGGAATGGGAAAAGTTTGGAGTTTCTAAATTATATCTATTATCTTATTTATCTTAAAGGATAATCCTTTATTATTTAATTCTAAAATTAAATGCAATTTAATTCCAATATTTAATCTTCTCGTTAATTTCTAATTAATCTCATACTTAATTCCTAATTCATTATCGTTGACCACCATTAATCTCCTTTAATTCTTTCTTTGTCTTTTGATTATCCTACGGAAGGTGCGGGGCATAACACATATGATGGAGGCGTGTGAGCTATTGGATCTTGGTTTCTCTGGACCTGAATTCACTTGGAGCAATCTTAGAGAGGATGGGGAGAATATCCAGGAGCATCTGGATAGGGCCTGGGTGAATAGGAGATTGCAATTGAAATTTAAAGATGCGCATTTGCTGCACCTACCTAGGACACTTTCGGATCATCATCCCATTGCTATTGACTTAGAAAAAGGCCGGCTCCCCAAGGGGCCTAAACCTTTTATATTTTAGTTAGCCTGGACTGAGCATGGTGATTTTGAGGAATTTATCCGACAACAATAGGACAGGGGTAAGGACATGAGGGAGAATCAAGAGCATTTGGCAAGGAAGATGATGGAGTGGAATAAGGATGTGTTCGGAAATATCTTCTATAGGAAACAGAATTGTCTTAAGAGGCTTCAAGGAGTTCAAAAGGGTATTGTGGAAAAGGAATCCATGTTTCTTAGGGATCTTGAGAAGAAACTGTTGAATGAATATGATGACATCCTTGCTCTTGAAGAGATCTATTAGTTTCAAAAAGCGAGGATTGATTGGCTGGTGGCGGGTGAAAGGAATACTCGTTTTTTTTTTCACATAACGCCTATCAGACGAAAAAGGAGAAATTGGACTTGCCAGTTTAAGGATGAACATGGAGAATGGATTGAAGATCAGGAGTGCTTGAAAAAGATTGCCAGAGAGTTTTTTGAGAAGCTATATTCTAGAGATGGTGAGATCAGTGCTACTCCGCCGCAGCTGTTATTACCCAAGCTAAATCCTATTGATAGACGACGGCTGAATCAGGGAGTGGTGGGGAAAGAAGTGGAGAATGCTGTGTTTCAACTAGGATCTTGCAAGGCCCCTGGACCGGATGGTATCCCACCTATTTTTTACCAAAAATACTGGCATCAGGTTGGGCAGGATGTGGTGAAATTTGTAATGATGGCCTTCACAGAGAAAAAATTTGATCTTATACTTAATAAGGTGTTAATCACCCTGATTCCAAAGCAAGAGGTCCCAGCTACTATCGCCCAATTTAGACCTATCTCTTTGTGTAATACTCTTATCAAAGTCATTTCCAAAGTGATCGCTAACAGATTAAAATGGTTACTTCCGTCTTTAATTGGTGAAACTCAATATAGTTTCATTACGGGAAGACAAGGGGTAGATAATATAGTGATTGCACAGGAGATGCTACACACGATCAGGCAGAAAAATGGAAGGAAAGGTTATATGGCTATCAAGATTGATCTTGAAAAGGCTTATGATCGGGTTGATTGGCAGTTCCTAAAAGGACTTCTATATAGAGTGGGATTTCAGGAAAATATGGTGAGTCTTATCATGTTTTGTCTTGAATCTGCTTCCTTAAATGTTATATGGAACGGGGAATAGCTTCAATCAATAAAGCCGCAAAGGGGGTTGAGACAGGGGGATCCACTTGCCCCCTATCTGTTCGTGTTATGTATGGAACCCCTCAGTATTCTTATTAATCAGGCGGTGGAATCAGGGGCTTGGAAAGGGGTGCAGGTTACTAAAACGGGGCCAGTACTTGATGTTTGCGGATGATGTGATTTTGTACGGGGAAGCTACTGAGCAACAGGCTGGGTTGATTAAGCATATCTTGGGGGTCTTTTGCAGCTGGTTGGGTCAGAGGGTGAACACTGCAAAGTCGGCTGTGTATTTCTCGGATAATATGGACATTCAGCTTCAGCACAAATTGGGTTATAAACTGGAAATGCCTTTGACAAAGGAGTTTGGGAAGTATCTTGGCACTACAATTATCCAGGGAAGGGTCACCCAGGGCACCTTCCAGAAATTGGTGGATAAGGTGAGGGGAAAGCTTCAAACATGGAAGATGAGTATTCTCTCTAAGATAGCAAGGTTGATTTTGGTGCAGTCTGTTACCTCTACTATCCTTGTTTACTATATGCAAACATCGAAGATACCGGATACTACACTTAGAGAGATTGAGAAGTTGAATAGACAATTTTTGTGGGGGAGTACTAGGGAAAAGCGTAAAATACATCCTATTGCTTGGAATACTGTGTGCATGTCTAAGGAGGAGGGGGATTGGGCCTAAAGAACTTAAGAAATGTGAATAAAGCTTTGCTTATCAAGTTGGCATGGCGCATGTCGAATAACAAAGATGCGCTTTGGGCCAGGATTTTGCGATCAAAATATGGGGATCCTACGAACCCATCAAGGGCTCTTAGTAGGGCATCATATACTTGGCGGAGCATCAAGTATGCTATGCAAGGCCTTACGATGGAAGATCTAAAGAAACTGGATTTTGGAGTGGATCAGCTTGGGGATGGGGAAGACCCAGGGGAAGAAGTGACTAGTGATGCCTTTCGTTTTCGCGTTGCGAAGGCATATGCCATTTTGTGTCCGCATGTGGATGATGTGAATAAGCGGCCATGGAGAAACATCTGGAGCATGAAGGGCCCTCAAGGAGGAAATCTGCTCTTATGGCAAATTCGCCATGGAAGACTTTTGACAGCAGAGCATCTTTTCCATAGGGGGGTGATTGACTCTGCTTTGTGTAGTGTGTGAGAAGGATACTGAAACTACTTTACATTGTATCCGTGACTGTGCATGGGTAAAAAAATTATGGATGAAGCTTATTGATAAGAAAGATTGTCCAGATTTCTTTGGACGCAAATCTGGATCCAACCCATCTCTGCTATGAGGAAAGGGAGAGGTGGAGACATACTTTTAGGGAGTGCATTAGGAAAATCTGGGGATGGAGAATTCAGTGCTTATATGGGAACATACCTGGTTATCCCTCCATTGATGCTGCCGCTTCCTGCATCCAGGAAGATGTCCGTCAGTGGATGCGTGTACAGCAAGCTAATTCTGGGAACCATAGATGTCTGGAGGTGGAGCCTTGGGGGGGGGGGATCGAAGATGGAAGGTGGAGGATTGAGAGGGAGCATTACTCAATTGCATTGGAAAGGAGAGGAGTCGGTTGAACTGCAATTTTGGTGAATTGTTGGGGCAGCTGAACAAGAAGCTGGGACAAGGTGGCTGGTGGAATGCATTTAATGTGTGTTAATGCATTGCTATGTTGGGTTGATATCTCACTTCCTTTTGTACATTTTCGGGTAGTGGATTAGGGCCTTTGTTTGGCCCTGTACCGAGAGGGTTTTTGGGGAGTGTTAGATTGGTCTAGCCAATCTTCCTTTTTGGGTTGGGGCATGCAGAGGTTTGTATTTGGGCTTTGCCCCTTAATTGCTATATATATATTGAAATGTTTCCGCTAAAAAAAAAAAAGATATGCTTTAGCTGGTAAACCATGTCCTGTTCAGATAAAAGGAGGTCTCAATTGAGATAAAATATGAAGCGTCCAATCACGCTGCGCCACGTGTACAAAGTGGTCTGTGGTTTAATTTTTTTATTTTAAAAAAGGGGCACTTTGTATACGTGGCGTCGTGTGATTGGAGACCTCATATTTTGCCTGGGCTCTTCCCAACGGCCAATTCATCAGCCCAAAAATTTGTCTCTTCCGCGTTTATCATGTGGTGTGATAATTGGCTTAAACCAATGAGTATGATTATTAGTTTCTATACAATAATCATTTTTAACGTAATGTGTTTTTAATGATTAACCTAGATTTTGGTAATTGAATGAGTCATGTTACCTACAAATGGCTTGATTTTAAATAAATTGTTAATTTCTGAC
This sequence comes from Eustoma russellianum, assembly GCA_036186865.1. Classification (NCBI taxonomy): domain Eukaryota; kingdom Viridiplantae; phylum Streptophyta; class Magnoliopsida; order Gentianales; family Gentianaceae; genus Eustoma; species Eustoma russellianum. Next base: position 28,590,855 of record AP025053.1, on the reverse strand, counting down.
ACAACTAAAAACAAAAGAAAAAAGACAAACAAAATATTCTATTTGAATTTATTAAGCATCATATCCTATCCGTGAAAGATGCTTGACAGATATTTAAATCAACAAAAGGACTTAGGATTTGAATATCAATAACAAAGGACTTACGAAGGTTCCTTTGGATCTCAAAAAAGGAAAAAAAAAACAGAGAGAGAAGGTTCCTTTGAATTTTAAAGTATTCGGCAATTTTTTTTTGTTCTTTTTGTACTAATTGCGAAGGGGAAAAATAATTTATTCATCATTACATATTTACATTAGGTAATGGTCCTAATGGATGGATTTGATGACCCCCTCAATGCATTTTATTTTTCTCTTTGTGCTTATTTTTCCGTAAATCCTCAATTTTAATTTTTTTTGAAACTTTTCCGTAAATCCTGGACAAAACATTTCACATGTTGGTTAGTTGAAATATGAGAGAACAAAGCAAAATGAGTCACTAAATTAGTTAAGTTTTTCATATTGTTAAGCAGCAGTTGATCGATACAGCTTGATGCAATTTTCATTATGCGGTCATCAAGAAAACAATCTCTGTGCATTTCTAACATATGAGTATGATTGTGTAAATCTGACCTTCTATACCTCGCCATTGCGGAAGATTCTAGGACAATGGGTAATGTTGTCGTATTAGGTGAATTATATTTCATTAGCTGCTCGAGCGGACTGCTGCTGGTATAAATAGAGAAGAAAACAATTCATACTTGTATCTAAACATGCCATTTGGTACAATCTGCTGTGCCTCCAAATTGTGATTGTCAAGAAAAGGAGAAAAAGAAACAACACAGCTAAGCGTTTTATGTATGACTTACCATTTTACCGCCAAACTAAAAGTGAATTTTAACAAGTTCGTAATGAATTTACACATAAAACTTATATTTAATCTTTCAATACTAGTCATGTCAGATCATTATACAAAATAATAATTAAATCATGTTGTGTACAAGTAAGCTAATTAGAGCCTCGATCCGTTACGTATCTTATCTGATTGTATTGAAACCGGACTAATGTATACGGTCTTTTTTCCTTCTACCATTTGATATTTAATAAAACTGACCTAATCCCCCCCTCCGAAAAAAAAAAGGGATAGATAGTTATGTTCGAAGGAGAAAAAAGAGAGCCATTTTTATTATAATTAATCGGGAAACAACCTCTACGTGTTTATAACATATCGATATAGTTGTGTACATATGACCTTTTATACCCTGCCATAGACATGAGCTTCTAAGTCAATGGAGTAATGTTGTTGTTGTGGAGACATTTATGAAAGGAGGAATACTCAAAATTGAAAAAGGAGCGAAAAAGTGAAAGTTGTTACGAACTCAAACAAAAATATAAAGCGAACAACAAGAAGATTGTATAATATATCTCTTTAAAGGTGTATCAAATCTTACAAGAAGTTGTCCTATTTATAGGACATGGAAAATGTAACATCTTCTTAGGATTAATACCCACTAACACCATGATCCTTAGTGGGTGTTAATCGCCTTAGTGGATGTTAATGTTTGGACATCCACTATCCTTACTAACACACATAATAATTCACAATACTCCCCCTTGGATGTCCAAATTTTATAGAATATGCCTCGTTAACACCTTGCCAAGAAAAACCCAGTGGGATAAAAAACTTGGTCGAAGGAAAAAGAGTACACATTCATGAAATTGGTAAGTATGATATACTGCCTCGTTAAAACTTTGCCAAGAAAAATCATGTGGGATAAAAACTTGGACGAAGGAAAAAGAGTACAGTATGTATAGTAATCACACTCCCCCTGATGCTGACAAGAGGTCTTTGAGTTGACGCATTCCAATGCTGTAGACCATCTTTCTAAATGTAGTTGTTGGTATTGCTTTGGTGAACAAATCAGCAAAATTCTTATTTGATTGTATCTGCTGGATATCAATGTCGCCATTCTTTTCAAGATCATGAGTGTAGAAAAATTTTGGCGATATATGCTTCGTTCTGTCTCCTTTGATATAGCCATTCTTAATTTGAGCAATACATGCAGCATTATCTTCAAACAAAATCGTCGGAGTATTTCTTAGTGAAGATAATCCACATGATTCTTGAATATGTTGAATCATCGACCTTAACCATACACATTCACGACTCGCTTCATGTAATGCTAAAATCTCGGAATGGTTGGAAGATGTGGCTGTTAATGTCTGCTTCACTGATCTCCATGATATAGTTGTACCTCCACAAGTAAAAACATATCCACTCTGTGATCTTCCCTTATGAGGGTCAGATAGATAGCCAACATCAGCATATCCCAACAACTGTGACTCAGAATTCTTTGAATAGAATAAACCCATATCTATTGTTCCACGAAGATAGCGTAAAATATGCTTGACACCATTCCAATGTCTTCGTGTTGGTGTAGAGCTATATCTTTCCAATAAATTCACTGAGAATGCTATATCTGGTCTCGAGCAATTTGCAAGATACATTAAAGCACCAATAACACAAAGATAAGGTACTTCTGGACCTAATAACTCCTCATTATCTTCTGGTGGTCGGAATAGATCTTTCTTTACATCTAATGACCGTACCACCATAGGACTACTCAATGGGTGAGATTTATCCATATAAAATCTCTTCAAGATCATCTCCGTGAAGAAAAATTCCATTAGGCAGATGCTCGATCTGCAGGCCGAGACAAAATTTGGTTTTTCCAAGATCTTTCATCTCAAACTCTTTCATGAGATAATTAGCAGTTTTGGTAAGCTCTTCAGGAGTTCCAACAAGATTCAAGTCATCGACGTATACAGCAATTATAGAGAATCCATTTTCAGATCTTTTGATAAATACGCATGGACAAATTGGATTGTTTACATATCCTTCTCTAATGAGATACTCACTGAGACGATTATACCACATGCTGCCAGATTGTTTTAGTCCATACAAGGATCTCTGTAATTTGATTGAGTATAATCCATTTGCCTTTTGATCACATTTTGTAGGCAATTTTAATCCTTCAGGGATCTTCATATAAATATCATTATCCAAAAAAACTATATAAGTGTGTGGTAACCACATCCATTAACCGCATATCAAGGTTTTTAGCAACTGCCACGCTAATTAGATATCGTAATGTTATGACATCAATTACTGGAGAATATGTTTCATCATAATTAAGCCCAGGTCTTTGTGAAAAACCTTGCGCAACAAGACATGCCTTGTATCGCACAATCTCATTTTTCTCATTGTGTTTTCGTACAAAAACCCATTTATATCCAATAGGTTTTATCCCTTCAGGGGTTTGGACTACAGGTCCAAATACTTTGCGACTTTCTAATGATTTCAGTTCTGCTTGGATTGTATTTTTCCACTTTGGCCAATCATTTATGTGTCGACATTGTTCAATGGATCTCGGTTCAGGATCCTCATTTACAATTTCACATGCAATACCATAAGCAAAAACATGATCAATAATAACCTTTTGTCGATCCCAATTTTGTCCTGAACTTACATAATTCAAAGAGATTTCTTCAAAATTTTGTTCACTTGCTTCTTCAGGAGCAACTTGTTTATCAATTTTAGACTGGTCAGTTTCAATTTCGATAGCGCTTTTAGGTTGTGAACTTCTTTGCTCTTCTGGAGTTTTCTCTTCGGGAGCATTAACTTGTATCTTTCTCTTTCGAGGGTTTTTATCTTTTGCACCGACAGGACGCCCACGTTTTAGACTTGCTCTTGGTATACCATTATCATGTCTTTCAGAGACATCAAGCCGAATTGGGGTATTCATCGCCGTAACGTGGGATTTTGTTACCTTTTGACTATCAGTAAATGCGTCAGGCAACTGATTTGCAACATTTTGTAAATGAATTATCCTTCTTACTTCTTGCTCGCATTGATTTGTTCGCGGGTCAAGATGAGAAAGTGAAAGAACATTCCATGTAATTTCACGCCGTTCTTCAGGAAACGGTACTTTGTCTCCCCCTAACGGCAGGAAAACTTTCTCATCAAAATGGCAATCAACATATCTGGTCTTAAATAAATCATCCGTTAGGGGCTCAATATATCTCACAATAGATGGAGAATCATAACCCACATATATGCCTAGACGTCTTTGAGGACCTAGTTTTGTCCGTTGTGGTGGAGCAATCGGAACATAAATCGCACAACCAAAAATCTTTAAATGTGAAATATCGGGCTGCTGGCCAGATACCATTTGTAATGGCGAATATGGTTGAAACGAACTAGGTCTTAGCCGGATCAATGCAGATGCATGCATGATTGCATGTCCCCAAGCCGATGTAGGTATATTAGACCTTAGGATCATAGGTCGAGCAATCAGTTGTAAATGTTTTATAAATGACTTTGCCAGGGCATTTTGAGTATGCACATGTGCCAATGAATGCTCAACGTCAATACCAATCGACATGCAATAATCGTTAAAAGCTTGTGAAGTAAATTCACCGGCATTATCAAGACGGATAGATTTAATCGGATAATCCGGAAATTGTGCTCTTAAGCATATAATCTGAGCAAGAAGCTTGGAAAATGCTACTGTTCTTGTCGAAAGCAAACTCACATGAGACCATCTCGAGGAGGCATCTAACAAAACCATGAAATAACGAAATGGTCCGCACGACGGATCAATAGGTCCACAAATATCCCATTGTATTCGTTGTAAAATATGGGAGATTCGACATGAACCTTCATTGGGAATGGCCTCGTGATCAATTTTCCTCGTGAACAAGCAACACACACACAATCACGAGGTAAAAGAATCTTTTGGTTCTTTAAAGGATGTCCATGTGAGTTTTGTACAATTCTACGCATCATTACTGACCCCGGATGGCCAAGTCGATCATGCCATAACATGAATAATATTGGATTATTGAACTTCTGGTTCATCACAATATTAGATTCTACTGGATGTATAGTCGCATAATACAATCCAGATGAGAGAATTGAGAATTGTTCTTTTACAAGCTTCTGGCCTAATTCTTCGTATGTAATACATAAAAATTCCATATTCCCTTTATTCATGGTTTCAATGTGAAAACCATTGAGACGTATGTATTTAAAACTCAATAGGTTTCTCTTTGACTTGGAAGAAAATAATGCCGTATTAACCGATATATTTGTACCACCCGGTAATATAATTGTTGCTCTTCCGGAGCCTTCAATCAGTGTTGTAGTACCCGAAATTGTACTAACATTTGCTTTTGCCAATTTTAACATTGAAAAATATTTTCGATCACGGAGAATTGTGTGTGTCGTCCCACAATCAATTAGACATATGTCGTCACCATTCATCTTGGATAAATGTCTGGCAGAACATATACGACTCTTATTATTGGATTCCAAGTATCAGAAAAAGAATAGCAAAAAGAAAAAAAACGCTCTAAGGATTGAAATCATTTAAAGGAAATAATAATAATCATGCAAACAAATTTATTCAGAATGACAATAGTGTAAATTCAAACCTAGTTGCATTCTAAAAAAACGAAACTTATTCATAATCATTCTAAAAAACCAGAATTTATCTAGACAATCATTCTTGATTCTTCTGTTTTGCAAAATCATCCACGAACTGGATCCCATCACCATCCATATTGGTCCCCATAAGATAATCCTCAATATCCAAATCATTGAAATTATCGGAATTCATATTTTTGTCTGTAGTATCGTAATCAATGAAATTAACTTTCTTTCCTTTATCCTTCTTAGATGCTTGGTAGAGGTCAACCAGATGTCTTGGGGTATGACAAGTACGTGACCAATATCCTTCTGCACCAGAGCGATAACAAACATCATCATGGTTTTTAGCTTGTGTATGTTCCGTTGTATTTTCATCTCTTTTTCTTATTTTTCCACTTCAGGTGGTATGGTGTAGAGCTTCTACCACGGCCACGACCTCTACCGCGACCACGCCCACGGCCACGACCACAGACATGACCGCGACCTCTACCACGACCATTATAAATTGCATTTGCTTCAGGGAATGGTTTTGACTCGGTCGGGTGAGAAGTGTGGTTTTCTGTTAATAGTTCATTATTTTGCTCAGCAACTAAGAGACATGAGATTAGCTGGGAATATTTTTCAAAATTTTGTTCCCTGTATTGCTGCTGCAGGAGCATATTCGATGCATGAAAAGTGGTGAATGTTTTTTCTAACATGTCAGCATCAGTAACTTTATCTCCACACAACCTCAATTAGGATACAATAGAAAACATAGCAGAATTATATTCATTGATTGTTTTATAATCTTGCAACCTCAGGTGCAACCAGTCATATCGAGCCTTTGGGAGGATAACACTTTTATAATGATCATATCGTTCCTCCAGATTTTTCCACAATTCCCGAGGCTCTTTCACCCCAAGATATTCGGATTTCAGCCCGTCGTGGAGATGATGACGAATGAATATCATGGCCTTAGCCTTATCTTGCTCACTAGCCACAACATCATCCTTAATTGTATGCCCAAGATTCATAGCCATCAAGTGTATTTCAGCATCAAGAACTCATGCCATGTAATTTCTGCCAGAAATATCAAGGGCATCAAATTCCAATTTAGTGATGTTCGCCATTGGTCTGATTTATACATAAACAAAATATATCAGAAGATGATATATTCACTCAAAACTACAGGTTTGAGTAAATGTTATATGCTTCAGGCATAAGAAATACTAATAAAATTTATTTTAAAAAAAACTGTGTGTATGACATTAACAAGTGTGGTAAAATACATTTGTGCTCTGGAATTTTGATGCCTCAGTTTCTCCTCTTGATTGAACTGTTAATCGACAAATGACTTTCTGAGGACATAAATGACTAAAACCTCAAACCATAATACAGGAGAATACGAAGAAAATGCAAGGACATAGAACGCACTCAGAAGCTAAGCTACAGACTTTGACATGATATGCAGATACACACAATCGAAATCAACAAGAAAAACTGCAGCTTCCAGGATACATGAAACTACCTCATGGGAATAGCAATAGCAACAGAGGAAAAACTAGCTGAATAAAGAAATGATGTCAGAAAACAATCTGATTTACAACAAATCAGAAAACAATAAAAAAACTGAAATCAAACGTTAACATATGGAAAACAAATAACAATGGCCAAAATCAGACAACATGCATTCAGAGGAAAACAAGGACCATCCAATTCAAATTTCGCATACACTTACGTAGTACATGGAATGTAGCGATATCAACATCCGCAGAAATGCTTATCAGTAAGAAATTCTTTTAGTAGTTCAAGTTTCTTACCACAATGGATCTTCTATAGTAGGTAAAGCATCGTGATGATAACGTGTTATGAACTCAAACAAAAATATAAAGAGAACAACAAGAAGATTGTATAATATATCTCTTCAAAGGTGTATGAAATCTTACAAGAAGTTGTCCTATTTATAGGACATGGAAAATGTAACATCTTCTTAGGATTAATACCACTAACACCATGATCCTTAGTGGGTGTTAATAGCCTTAGTGGGTGTTAATGTTTGGACATCCACTATCCTTACTAACACACATAATAATTCACAATAAAAGTCAACCATAGCACACCAGCGCTGAAGCCCCTAGTTAACCCGAATCTTCTCTTTATGTATCGTGTGTGTGTCTATATATTTTTTCTCAAGAAAAAATTAAGAAGATGAATCAAACTCGAGACTTTAGAATAAGATAAATGCTACTCAATCGTTAGACCTAAAGGTTTTTCGTATATATATATATTCCTAACAAGTAAAAATTATGTGATTCTACTAAAATGAACGCATGATAAAATGTATAAGGTTGGATGACCGTATACATTACACCTACCGGTGTGTATGTTTATAAAAATAAATACAGTTTTTTATATATGTAGAAGTGAAACGTACAGATAAGATAGAAAGAAGTTTGGGTCCCATATTTTAAATTCCTTTTTGATAAGTTTAGTTAGAATAAGAAATTCGAGATCTACTCTCCAATCTCTAACCTCATGGGTATTTAAATTTATTCCACCTTTGTTGTCCACGATTATTACCATTAGTCGGTCATTGATCTAAATAAAGGTAAAATGAAAAATTAATACAAATCTGATAGGACTATAAAGTAAAATGTCTAACTCTATGACTAATGATGTCAGGTTTATCACCAAGTAATTTTTATGATATGGGAGTCATGCCGTCAATTCTCCGTCAGTTGTTTGTAGTGGGCTGTTGGCCGACGTACACAAAGGAACGAGGTCAGAGGACCCGAGATCTATAGCACCGGGTAATACCCTCCGACGGTCAAGTCAGTTGAAGCCATTTTTTGAGAGGTTTATATACTGTATGAAGGTTTTGAAGTAAAGGTTTTTTGGTAAACCTGAGTTTTTACCGTGAAGAAGATGAGTCACAGTTGTAATTTATGAATTGTTACTTGTCCTTCTCTCTCCTGTTTTCTGCCTTTTATATGGCGGCTTAGGCCAATGCATGGGCAGAAGCTGGAAATCGTGACAGGCAAGGAGGTCATAAGGATGACTCTTGCTCTTGCATATTTGCCACGTGGCTCGGTACTGAGCTGAGTAAGCTAGTTTGAGACACCTGGATGGGAGTTTCACCTGGTAGAATTACCCAAGGTGAACTCCTAGAGCCGAGGCCAAATCTTCCAGGAGTACTCAGAAGCGCCCGAGATGACTTAGAATGTGGGGTCAGCTTTGCTGAGGCGTAGATGTCTTCAACTGACGTCACAAGTAGCCCGAGATCATCGGGTAAAGTGAAACCGAGGCCGAGATACGGCCCTTTGGCCGAGTTATTCTATGGCCAAGATGGGACTGATGACCGAGATGAGGTCTTTAGGCCGAGATGGCGCCATGGCCGTTGGGTGAGGTGAATTGTTTGTCGGTGTATGACCTTGTCAAACTCTGAGCCGACCCGGGAGACTTAACGTTTTTTGTCCGTACCCCTCTGTTGACTGTTGTTGACTAACGGGATGATATTTTTTGGTTCATCACTTGCCCCCAGATTAGTCTGACCAAGCTGAGTTGAGAGGGCTGACTAATTTATTCAAATTTTTAACGTGTCGTCCTTCCACCAAGGACGTGTCAATCTCTGATTAGACCGCCCAGCATATTTATTGGTTTGCACAGTGTACGAAGCGTTGGTGGTCATCTTTGGCCGAGATGATTAGACCGAACTGTCCAGATTCATAAATTTGCCATCTTTTCTAGCACGTGTCCATCTCGGATTCGTTTGTTCTGCGCACTTACTGTTCGCGCAAAGTACGAAGCATCAGTTGCGCAGGTTTTGGAATTTGGCCGTTTCAGGAATCGAGGCCAATTAATCTGAAGTGACCTTTGGGCTGCTGAGATAAAGCCTTATAAATAGGTCCTTTGCCAGTCATTTCTCCTCTTTATTTGGCTCTCGTCTCCCTACTCCGGCATTCTGCTTGCTCCTCCGGCGATTTTTCTCTGATTCCAGCAACTCCGGCCTTACTCAGCCTTCGTCCAGCTTCCTTCTTCCTTTCCTTAGGAGCTTCTGTAAGTCTTCTTCTTCATTCTTTGATTATGTCTTCCCCTTCTCGCGATTCCCAAAACCTCACGGAGGGTGGTTCTTACACCGCCAGCGGGGGAGTCACCATCAGCTCCTCGTCTTCGTCGGGCAGATCTGCCTATGCTGATGATCTTCCCATCGGTAGTTTGTGTCGGACCACTGGTGACTCTAATCAGTCCAGCAGAGCCCTCACCGTAATCAGCTCGTCGTCGGAGCAAGCAGGGACTGCTCCTGCTCCGGCGTCTGTAAATCCTCCGGCCCCATTGAGGGGCCTTTCTCATTTTTTCGGAGTCATTGAAAGAGGTCGACCATCCCCCCTTGTCCAGGAGACTTCTTCTACTCTGTCTGAGGCCGACCTAGATAGAATATGTAAATTTTACAAAATTGACAAAAATCGCTTTGGCCCAATCTTCCTTTGTCGGGTAAGACTGCTTATGATCCCCCTAGAGATTATGAAGCAGTCTGCGAAGACTATTTTAAATCTGGTTTCAATCTTCCTGTTCCTGAGCCACTTGTCCGTATCATGCGGGCTTACGGGCTCAGGCTTCCTCAAATTCAGCCGAATGGCCTTAAGCTTATTCTCTGCTATATTCTTCTTCTAAGAATAATTGAGTTTCCTTTCAATGCCACTATTTTTCGAGCATTTTTTGCATGTCGGACCTCGCATAGCTGGTATTATTTCAGCAAGCGAGCGTCTAGTATAGATTTTTCTTTTGTTATTAATATTCCCACTTCCAACAAAAGATGGAAGGGAAAATTCTTTTACGTCAAAAAGTCTGAGCTGCCGAGCGGGAACATCTGGAAGTCTGACAGAGCTGACAATATGAGGCCGAGCCAAAGACTACTGCGATGAAGCAGACAGAATTCGGTCAGTTCTTGTGGTCATAGACTGTCAGAAAGTTGACTCGGAGATTTGGATAGCTGCCGACATAGCTCATTCGGCTCTGGGTGACAATTATTTGCCTCTTTCTCCGGACCAGTTACTTATTGTCTGAGGTGGATATTACTGTTTTTGTTCTCATCCTCCTTTCCTTTTTTCAGTATCTAACTGTTTGGTTCTTAATGCAGGTGCAATGGCTGGACCTTCCTCTCGTGCCGACTTATTGGCTGAGGCAGCAGCCAGGAAGAGGGCTCGGAGGGATAGGAGAGTCGCTGCACTGGGCTCTGGGGGAGCTTCTACTTCAACTCTGCCCCCACCCCTAACCGCTGCTCCTGCTGAGCCTGAGCCAGCGGAACCTGAATCAGGTAAGCTTTCCCTTTAAACGCAGAAATCTTCTAAGTGTTAACACTTGTTTGGATTCTGACTTGCTTTACTTCTTTGCAGCTCTGCCCATTGTAGTAATGGATGATGAGCCCGAGGCTGAGATCCAGCCTCTGGCTTCCTCTGATTCAGAAGTTCAAGTAGAGACGGGTGAAAGCTCCAGACCTCGCCCCAGAAAAAGGCAAAGGGGTGAAGGTTCCAGCAGTCGTGACTCGGGGCCATCTCAGCCCCCGGAAATGATCGCTGCTGAGCCGGCTGAGGAAAACCTGCCTCAGCCGGGAGAAATTCAAGACCCAATTCTTATTGGGCTTTCT